>OY821522.1:5295574-5803461 GCA_963682025.1 Cordilura impudica
TAATAATAATAATAATAATAATAATAATAATAATAATAATAATAATAATAATAATAATAATAATAATAATAATAATAATAATAATAATAATAATAATAATAATAATAATAATAATAATAATAATAATAATAATAATAATAATAATAATAATAATAATAATAATAATAATAATAATAATAATAATAATAATAATAATAATAATAATAATAATAATAATAATAATAATAATAATAATAATAATAATAATAATAATAATAATAATAATAATAATAATAATAATAATAATAATAATAATAATAATAATAATAATAATAATAATAATAATAATAATAATAATAATAATAATAATAATAATAATAATAATAATAATAATAATAATAATAATAATAATAATAATAATAATAATAATAATAATAATAATAATAATAATAATAATAATAATAATAATAATAATAATAATAATAATAATAATAATAATAATAATAATAATAATAATAATAATAATAATAATAATAATAATAATAATAATAATAATAATAATAATAATAATAATAATAATAATAATAATAATAATAATAATAATAATAATAATAATAATAATAATAATAATAATAATAATAATAATAATAATAATAATAATAATAATAATAATAATAATAATAATAATAATAATAATAATAATAATAATAATAATAATAATAATAATAATAATAATAATAATAATAATAATAATAATAATAATAATAATAATAATAATAATAATAATAATAATAATAATAATAATAATAATAATAATAATAATAATAATAATAATAATAATAATAATAATAATAATAATAATAATAATAATAATAATAATAATAATAATAATAATAATAATAATAATAATAATAATAATAATAATAATAATAATAATAATAATAATAATAATAATAATAATAATAATAATAATAATAATAATAATAATAATAATAATAATAATAATAATAATAATAATAATAATAATAATAATAATAATAATAATAATAATAATAATAATAATAATAATAATAATAATAATAATAATAATAATAATAATAATAATAATAATAATAATAATAATAATAATAATAATAATAATAATAATAATAATAATAATAATAATAATAATAATAATAATAATAATAATAATAATAATAATAATAATAATAATAATAATAATAATAATAATAATAATAATAATAATAATAATAATAATAATAATAATAATAATAATAATAATAATAATAATAATAATAATAATAATAATAATAATAATAATAATAATAATAATAATAATAATAATAATAATAATAATAATAATAATAATAATAATAATAATAATAATAATAATAATAATAATAATAATAATAATAATAATAATAATAATAATAATAATAATAATAATAATAATAATAATAATAATAATAATAATAATAATAATAATAATAATAATAATAATAATAATAATAATAATAATAATAATAATAATAATAATAATAATAATAATAATAATAATAATAATAATAATAATAATAATAATAATAATAATAATAATAATAATAATAATAATAATAATAATAATAATAATAATAATAATAATAATAATAATAATAATAATAATAATAATAATAATAATAATAATAATAATAATAATAATAATAATAATAATAATAATAATAATAATAATAATAATAATAATAATAATAATAATAATAATAATAATAATAATAATAATAATAATAATAATAATAATAATAATAATAATAATAATAATAATAATAATAATAATAATAATAATAATAATAATAATAATAATAATAATAATAATAATAATAATAATAATAATAATAATAATAATAATAATAATAATAATAATAATAATAATAATAATAATAATAATAATAATAATAATAATAATAATAATAATAATAATAATAATAATAATAATAATAATAATAATAATAATAATAATAATAATAATAATAATAATAATAATAATAATAATAATAATAATAATAATAATAATAATAATAATAATAATAATAATAATAATAATAATAATAATAATAATAATAATAATAATAATAATAATAATAAGCCCCTCGAAGCATCTCCACGTCCGAGCCAAAACATACCGACAAAAATGGCACACGTGAGGGGCGGACACGCATTGGATATATACCAAATAAGACGGCTAAGAGAGATGTATACCTGGAAGTAGGTATAAAATACAAACCCATTATTGAGAGAAATCTAAGAAATAATAGAAGAAGGCCGCAACCCGATGTCGTCGGGGCACTACCTGGAGCCAACGCTGGGAGTGACAGTTTACAGACCGTTGGTGGTCAGTCGCTAGAGAGGGCAGTGGCCGGGCAACCCGAACAAGCAACTCTCAATAACAACAGTATAAATGGATCGGAATCGTTGAATGATCCACAACTTATTTCACCCAGACAAAATTTTAACCTATGCAACCAAGAACCAACAACCTCAACTGAAAGTGTTTCCCGAAGAAATTTTGGGACCACTCAGATGGGGGCGCCTAGAAGGAAAATACTATGGACGGCAGAAATGAATGAATTCATAGTCAGAACCTACTATCAGGTTACCAATTGTGAAACTATGCTAATAGGATATAGGCAAACATTGCATGAAAATTTTGTACGCAATCACACCCAATTGTCACACATAACTGAACAAAATATAGCAGATCGGAGAGCAGTAATATTTAGGAATAACTTAGTGTCAGAACAACGGCGAAATCAGATTAAGTTTGAAACACAAGCCCATGAACAACACCCAGATCTAAGTACCACAGCAACAACAACAACACCAACTTCTGATGGTATACCAATATTAATAGCCCCAACAATATCGAATCAAGAGCTACTTGAAGTACAGCAAGACCCAACAACTGATCAACTAGAACTCCAACTACTTCAAGAATTTAATAAGACTAAAATTGAATACGAAGGCAGTGACCCACAACATCGACCTATACTCCCTAAACAACGGGATTCAAACCGACTATCAACCTTAATAAAAATAACATATGAACGTATATTGCCAAATTCGCTAAACTACATCAACAGCTATATGGAACTAGATATTGTGATATACAGGATGGCTACCGCAATACTAATTCTTAATGGAGCCAAAATATATCAAAGAAATATAACAAATAACCGCCAAAATAAAAAAGGCCGCTCACCAGCATGGCGCTACAGACTCGAAAGTAAGATAGAAAAACTCAGAAAAGACATAGGCGTTTTAACATCATTCAAAGGAGGTAATGAGAACAGGAGAATGAAGAACAAGGTTGCTAAGCTTATGAGAGTATATACCACACATACAAGGTTTGATCCAGCTAACTCAACTGCGGATGAAGTACTGGATACCTTAAAACAAAAACTTAGTGTATATGCTCAGCGACTAAAACGATATAAGAAAAGCAACCAGAGAAAAGAACAAAATGCCACATTCAACAAGAATCAAAAGGTCTTTTATAGAAATCTCAGAAATGGCGGAAAAATCATTAGCACTGAACTACCAACGCCGAGTCAATTCGAACAATTTTGGTCCAAGCTATGGTCAACAGAACGAAATTTCAACAAAGAAAATGCATGGCTAACAACAGTTGAACAGCAAGCTAAAACAATAGTGAATATGCCAACCAGCGTGATCGATATAGACATATTCAAGATTGTTATTGGAAAACTACACACCTGGAGAGCACCAGGTACTGATAAGATACATAACTTTTGGTACAAAAAATTCACCAGGCTGCATATTAAGATGTTGGAACACATTAATAGGCTCATATTGAGACCGGAAGACTTACCAACTTATCTATGTGAAGGCATCACATACATGATACCAAAAGATACCGATAAAACAAACCCGGCTAAATACAGACCTATTACATGTCACCAAGAAAGGATTATACGAACAGCTCCAAATCATAGAAAGCTTTTCTAATGATATCTGTATGGAATTTGGTGTCAATAAATGCAAGATCCAGAACATAACCAGAGGAAAAATAACCACAGACATAAAACAACTCGCCAGATGCAGTCATAATGGTTAAACTTCTGTCACCATATGATAAAAATTTTATGTTTAAATCGCTTGCTGGTTATAGAAAATCTAAAGAAAGACACCTTATGTTGAAAAATATAGGGTTTACTTCTAATGATCCTAAGGTGGTACCCAATAGCCGTGTTTTCATAAATGAACACCTAACATCTCTACGAAAAGATGGGCATTTAAAATCAGTTTTTACAATGCATGGTATAGTGTATGTTAAACAATCAATCACAGATTAGCCAATTCGAATAGACAGTTTGCAGCAATTAGATGAGTTTTTTCTCCCTACACATTGTGAGACCGAACTTCAAGATAGCGGAGCTTCTACAAATTCCATTGCTGGTCACTCCTTTCATAATTATTCACGGATGTAATAAATTTTCACATAAAGAACAACCCTTTAAAATGTTTCTTGCAATTAAATTAAATTTAAACGTTACTATACTCTTTAGAAAAATGTTTCCTATAATTTTTATAATAATTAATACTACTTATCGAATTATCGTTATTGTTGTTACCTATTTAAATTTTTCTATACACTTTTTCAATTATAGCTGTCATTGCGTTGTTAGAATTTTCTTTATATTTTATCAAACATGGTACGAATACTGGCTAAGCAGAGGAAAGGTATTAATGTGTGTCATATAAATGCTCAGAGCCTAAATAACAAAATTGATGAATTCAGATTGACATTTGAAAACTCATCTGTGGATGTTATTTGTGTGTCAGAGACTTGGTTCGTAAAAGATACGCCTGACAGTCTGTGTAATTTAAATGGTTATGTTGTATTCAGAGCTGATCGTAAAACACACGCTGGTGGTGTTGCAATATATATTAGGGAAGGTATTAAATGTAATTTTAAATGCAGATCTAATGAAGGTGAGGTAATTGATGAAATCGAATATTTGTTTGTAGAGGTTATTTCTGAAAACAACAAAATGCTTATAGGATGTATATACAGGCCACACCGTGATACTCTGATCACTTCTTTTATGGAAGTATTAGAGAGGTTGACGGTCACCTACATGGATTTGTTAATTGCAGGTGATTTTAATTGTAATCTTCTGTGTGACATTTATGTCTCAGAAAACATGGAAACCATTGGTCTCACATCATTAAACTACACGATGCCTACACACTATACATCAACAGCAAGTACTTTACTTGACCTTTTTTTTTGTTAACGATTTAACCAAAGAATTGTTGTACGACCAACTATCGGCCTCATGTTTCT
Organism: Cordilura impudica; assembly: GCA_963682025.1. Lineage (NCBI taxonomy): Eukaryota > Metazoa > Arthropoda > Insecta > Diptera > Scathophagidae > Cordilura > Cordilura impudica. The sequence goes on from OY821522.1 coordinate 5,300,916, forward strand.
CGAAACACGACTTAATTTTTACGACATATGACTTTATTTTAAATAATGAAACACTATCAGTAACATATCGTGACTTTAATAATATCAATTACAATGTTTTGGCAGAACATATTTCTTTAGTAAATTGGGCGTCCATTTATCATATGACTTCTGTTGACCATCAGTTGTCCTTCTTGGAGAATAATATCTCATACTTATTTGATCTTACTGTATCTAAGATAACGAAGAACATTAGGGCCTATACAAGATCGTGGTTTACAGCACATATGAAACAACTGATTGGTCAAAGAGATAATGCGTTTTCACGTTGGAAAAAATTTAAGTTACCTCAACTTAGAAAAGAATATCGAAATCTTAGAAGAGAAGTTACTCGTGAAATTCGTAGATCAAAGTCTGAATATTATGGCCACCGTTTTGAAAATGCAATTAACACCAAACGGAAATGGAAAACTATTCGGGAAAAACAGGCTTTAGGCAAAAACATAGTTGTAAAACTACTTTAATAGATGTTGCAGATGATATTCGTCATGCCATTGATGGTGGAAATATTTGCTTTTTAGTCCTTCTTGATCATTCTAAAGCCTTCGACATAGTTGATCACTCAATACTTTCAACAAAACTTAGCCGGCTTTTTAATTTCTCCGAGTGTTCAAAGAAACTTATTGAATCCTACCTGGTAAACCGTGTTCAGTCAGTCTTCCTTAATAACCAATTTTCGAGACCACTACATGTACCTAAAGGTGTTCCGCAAGGCTCAATTCTAGGCCCTCTTTTATTTTCAATGTACGCCAATGACTTTCCAGATCATGTAAAGTATTGTAAAGTACACATGTACGCCGATGACGTCCAAGTATATATTTGCAGTCCACTAATATCTTTCAGAGAAAACGTAGCAAAACTTAATGATGATTTAAATAATATTTATAACTGGGAAACTGCTAATGGACTTTGTCGGAATCCCCTCAAGTCCAATTGTCTCATCATGGACAAGAAAAATCTACGTCATAATCTAGATTTTGATATTGTTCTCAACAATCAGAGAATTGAAATTGTGTCCTCATCAAAAAATCTGGGTATTGTTTTTAATGACACACTTAGTTGGAACAATCATGTAAACTTTGTGGTAGGGAGAACGTATGGTACGCTTCGTACGCTTTGGGCGACTCAATCTTGCACTCCATTAAATATAAGAATAATACTTGCAAAATCTTACCTAATGCCGGTTTTATTATACGGGTGTGAAATTTTTGCTTTATGTGACTCAACTAGTAAGAGAAAACTAAATGTGGCCTTCAATAGTATTATAAGGTATGTTTATGGATTAAACAGACTTGATCGTATTTCCTCGTTTTCAACAAGACTATATGGTATGTCGTTTGATAATATTTTAAAATTAAAGGTGCTAGTCCTATTACACAAAATTATATATCAGAAGGAACCATCATACCTTTTCAACCGCTTAACCTTTGCAAGATCCATTAGAGGGAGAAAGCTTGTACCGATAAGATATCGTAGTAAAATTTCTGAATGGCAGTTCTATTTTAATGCCGTTTATCTCTGGAACTTACTACCAAATCAAACACAGAAAATCAACAACGCAATACAGTTCAAAAACAAAATAACTGCTAGTTTTTCAATGCAAATTTAAATTGTTTGTCACTTATTGTTCTTAATATACCTACGTTATTTCAACCATTTTTCTCTTTTTTTTTTAATCAAAATTTTTACCATTTGATTTTTTTATATTAAATTATGTCAAACTCATTCATTTATTTAGTTCTTTATTTTATTTATTTTTTTATTTACTTTATATAATTATACAATTTATTTAAATATTTTTGTATACCGTTACTTGTTTTTCTTTAAAAATTCCCATACTATAATATAAAAGATGTAAATCTTGTTGTATGGGAAGAACAATTAAAAATAAACTAAACTAAACTAAACTCATATACCACATCTAATAACGAGGAAATAACATCAATGGAAGATAACGAATACTACAAATACCTGGGCATGCAACAACATAGAATGATCGAACATAAACACATAAAAGAACAGCTTACGAACGAATTTGTTAAAAGATTAAGATCAGTACTAAAGTCATCTCTGAATTCAAGAAACCTCACAATTGCAATAAACATATACGCTATCCCCATCATAACATATTCATTAGGTATTATAAAATGGAGCAATATGAAAACGGGATATGAGATAAAAACTAGTACTCAAGAGAAATACAGACTATCACACTTGTTCTACATGGACGACCTAAAGACATACTCAGGCACCAAGAAAGGATTATACGAACAGCTCCAAATAATAGAAAGCTTTTCTAATGATATCTGTATGGAATTTGGTGTCAATAAATGCAAGATCCAGAACATAACCAGAGGAAAAATAACCACAGACATAAAACAACTCGCCAGATGCAGTCATAATGGTTAAACTTCTGTCACCATATGATAAAAATTTTATGTTTAAATCGCTTGCTGGTTATAGAAAATCTAAAGAAAGACACCTTATGTTGAAAAATATAGGGTTTACTTCTAATGATCCTAAGGTGGTACCCAATAGCCGTGTTTTCATAAATGAACACCTAACATCTCATAACTGCAAAATTTTTCAAAATGCACTCGACCTACGAAAAGATGGGCATTTAAAATCAGTTTTTACAATGCATGGTATAGTGTATGTTAAACAATCAATCACAGATTAGCCAATTCGAATAGACAGTTTGCAGCAATTAGATGAGTTTTTTCTCCCTACACATTGTGAGACCGAACTTCAAGATAGCGGAGCTTCTACAAATTCCATTGCTGGTCACTCCTTTCATAATTATTCACGGATGTAATAAATTTTCACATAAAGAACAACCCTTTAAAATGTTTCTTGCAATTAAATTAAATTTAAACGTTACTATACTCTTTAGAAAAATGTTTCTTATAATTTTTATAATAATTAATACTACTTATCGAATTATCGCTATTGTTGTTACCTATTTAAATTTTTCTATACACTTTTTCAATTATAGCTGTCATTGCGTTGTTAGAATTTTCTTTATATTTTATCAAACATGGTACGAATACTGGCTAAGCAGAGGAAAGGTATTAATGTGTGTCATATAAATGCTCAGAGCCTAAATAACAAAACTGATGAATTCAGATTGACATTTGAAAACTCATCTGTGGATGTTATTTGTGTGTCAGAGACTTGGTTCGTAAAAGATACGCCTGACAGTCTGTGTAATTTAAATGGTTATGTTGTATTCAGAGCTGATCGTAAAACACACGCTGGTGGTGTTGTAATATATATTAGGGAAGGTATTAAATGTAATTTTAAATGCAGATCTAATGAAGGTGAGGTAATTGATGAAATCGAATATTTGTTTGTAAAGGTTATTTCTGAAAACAACAAAATGCTTATAGGATGTATATACAGGCCACACCGTGATACTCTGATCACTTCTTTTATGGAAGTATTAGAGAGGTTGACGGTCACCTACATGGATTTGTTAATTGCAGGTGATTTTAATTGTAATCTTCTGTGTGACATTTATGTCTCAGAAAACATGGAAACCATTGGTCTCACATCATTAAACTACACGATGCCTACACACTATACATCAACAGCAAGTACTTTACTTGACCTTTTTTTTTGTTAACGATTTAACCAAAGAATTGTTGTACGACCAACTATCGGCCTCATGTTTCTCGAAACACGACTTAATTTTTACGACATATGACTTTATTTTAAATAATGAAACACTATCAGTAACATATCGTGACTTTAATAATATCAATTACAATGTTTTGGCAGAACATATTTCTTTAGTAAATTGGGCGTCCATTTATCATATGACTTCTGTTGACCATCAGTTGTCCTTCTTGGAGAATAATATCTCATACTTATTTGATCTTACTGTACCTAAGATAACGAAGAACATTAGGGCCTATACAAGATCGTGGTTTACAGCACATATGAAACAACTGATTGGTCAAAGAGATAATGCGTTTTCACGTTGGAAAAAATTTAAGTTACCTCAACTTAGAAAAGAATATCGAAATCTTAGAAGAGAAGTTACTCGTGAAATTCGTAGATCAAAGTCTGAATATTATGGCCACCGTTTTGAAAATGCAATTAACACCAAACGGAAATGGAAAACTATTCGGGAAAAACAGGCTTTAGGCAAAAACATAGTTGTAAAACTACTTTAATAGATGTTGCAGATGATATTCGTCATGCCATTGATGGTGGAAATATTTGCTTTTTAGTCCTTCTTGATCATTCTAAAGCCTTCGACATAGTTGATCATTCAATACTTTCAACAAAACTTAGCCGGCTTTTTAATTTCTCCGAGTGTTCAAAGAAACTTATTGAATCCTACCTGGTAAACTGTGTTCAGTCAGTCTTCCTTAATAACCAATTTTCGAGACCACTACATGTACCTAAAGGTGTTCCGCAAGGCTCAATTCTAGGCCCTCTTTTATTTTCAATGTACGCCAATGACTTGCCAGATCATGTAAAGTATTGTAAAGTACACATGTACGCCGATGACGTCCAAGTATATATTTGCAGTCCACTAATATCTTTCAGAGAAAACGTAGCAAAACTTAATGATGATTTAAATAATATTTATAACTGGGAAACTGCTAATGGACTTTGTCGGAATCCCCTCAAGTCCAAATGTCTCATCATGAACAAGAAAAATCTACGTCATAATCTAGATTTTGATATTGTTCTCAACAATCAGAGAATTGAAATTGTGTCCTCATCAAAAAATCTGGGTATTGTTTTTAATGACACACTTAGTTGGAACAATCATCTAAACTTTGTGGTAGGGAGAACGTATGGTACGCTTTGGGCGACTCAATCTTGCACTCCATTAAATATAAGAATAATACTTGCAAAATCTTACCTAATGCCGGTTTTATTATACGGGTGTGAAATTTTTGCTTTATGTGACTCAACTAGTAAGAGAAAACTAAATGTGGCCTTCAATAGTATTATAAGGTATGTTTATGGATTAAACAGACTTGATCGTATTTCCTCGTTTTCAACAAGACTATATGGTATGTCGTTTGATAATATTTTAAAATTAAAGGTGCTAGTCCTATTGCACAAAATTATATATCAGAAGGAACCATCATACCTTTTCAACCGCTTAACCTTTGCAAGATCCAATAGAGGGAGAAAGCTTGTACCGATAAGATATCGTAGTAAAATTTCTGAATGGCAGTTCTATTTTAATGCCGTTTATCTCTGGAACTTACTACCAAATCAAACACAGAAAATCAACAACGCAATACAGTTCAAAAACAAAATAACTGCTAGTTTTTCAATGCAAATTTAAATTGTTTGTCACTTATTGTTTTTAATATACCTACGTTATTTCAACCATTTTTCTCTTTTTTTTTTTAATCAAAATTTTTACCATTTGATTTTTTTATATTAAATTATGTCAAACTCATTCATTTATTTAGTTCTTTATTTTATTTATTTTTTTATTTACTTTATATAATTATACAATTTATTTAAATATTTTTGTATACCGTTACTTGTTTTTCTTTAAAAATTCCCATACTATAATATAAAAGATGTAAATCTTGTTGTATGGGAAGAACAAATAAAAATAAACTAAACTAAACTAAACTCATATACCACATCTAATAACGAGGAAATAACATCAATGGAAGATAACGAATACTACAAATACCTGGGCATGCAACAACATAGAATGATCGAACATAAACACATAAAAGAACAGCTTACGAACGAATTTGTTAAAAGATTAAGATCAGTACTAAAGTCATCTCTGAATTCAAGAAACCTCACAATTGCAATAAACATATACGCTATCCCCATCATAACATATTCATTAGGTATTATAAAATGGAGCAATAGTGACCTCGAAGACTTAGAACGACGAATCAGAGTCCAAATGACACGCTTTAAATGCCACCATCCAAAAAGTGCAACTGAAAGAATTAGTCTCCCTAGGAAAGAAAGTGGCCGCGGAATAGTTAGCCTCATTAATATGCACTCACGACAAATCGAATCAACTCGAAGGTATTTCGACAATAAATCCGTTACATCACAACTACACAGGATAATCGCAAAAGGAGATTATTACACCCCCCTGAACCTCGCGGATAGAAATTACCAACTGATAAATATCAATAATACTGAGAAAATTGAAAGATGGAAACAAAAGGCCCTCCATGGCAAACATCCTACGATACTAGATGCAGAACACGTTGATAAAAAATGGTCCAATTACTACCTAATATCCGGATAGTTGTATCCTGAGACTGAGGGATTCATTAACGCCATACAAGATCAAATAATCTGCACTAGGAACTACTTAAAATACATCATCAAGGACCCATCTGTAACTAATGACAGCTGCAGAGCCTGTGGCGCACAAAAGGAGACAATAAAACACATATTGGCAGGATGTAGTCTACTGGCTAACAAGGAATATAAACGGAGACATGACTTGATGGGAACCATAATTCACAGGGAAATTGCAACCAGATTGAGGCTAGTTCCTCAAAACACCGAACCATACTACTAATATAAACCGCCCAGTATACTAGAGAACAATGATTACAAATTGTACTGGGATAGGACAATTCTCACGGATAGAACAGTACACCATAACAGACCAGACCTACTGTTATGGAATAGACGTGAGAGGAAAGTCGATATTGTTGATTTTGCTGTAGTCAACGACGAGAACCTTACTACCACGGAAAACACAAAAAGACAAAAGTACCGTAAGCTCGCCCAACACCTTAAGGAGCAATGGAACCTCGCTGAAGTCCAGATAATCCCAGCTATAACATCTACAACTGGTATTATACCATCAAGTCTAAAAGAAGCTACGCAGAAACTACACCTTAAAGAGAAGATAATTGGAGAAATACAAAAATCGACAATTATATCATCGACCAGTATCGTACGACAATTTATGGGTGATATCTTTACGACAATATAGAACAACAACATTAATTTACCCAAAGGAACCGACTGAGCCTAACTTTCAATAAGTAGATGAATTTCCTGATTTATTCAGAGAAATGTCAAATTCATAATAATAATAATAATTATAATAATAATAATAATAATAATAATAATAATAATAATAATAATAATAATAATAATAATAATAATAATAATAATAATAATAATAGTATTAACAATCATAATAACAGTAATAATTACAATAATAATAATAATAATAACAATAATAATAATAATAATAACAACAATAATAATAATAATAATAATAGTATTAAAAATCATAATAACAGTAATAATAATAATAACAATAATAATAATAACAATAATAATAATAATAACAATAATAATAATAATAATAATAATAATTATAATAATAGTTATAATAATAATTATATTTTGTTTTGTTGATTGAATCACTTCATTTAACGAAAAAAGTGTGCCATGGCCATGAGAATGGTCATTGGTTTCTTGTGTTTGTTTTTTTTTTTTTATTATAGTATGTTGTATATATTATTAGTAGTATGTTATTTTGTTTTTCTTTAGCAATGTTTGCATTTTTTTTTAATTTTTTTATTGGTGTTATTTTTTTTAATGTAGCTCTTATTTTTAATTGTCATTGTAATTGTTTTGTATTTTTATTGTTTTAATTCATAAGATTTAATTTTAAGAAAAATGTTTAATTAAGGAAGTAAGATGGCTAGAGCAGAGAGTTGTAAATGGAAGCTCTGACTAAAAACCTACTCAGGTAGTGTTTGGTTTTTTTCCTCTTACAGCTACATTTGTGCCGTTTGGGCGCCGACTAAAAGCGCAAGCCTGCGCTATAACATAATAGGCAAATCCGCGTTTGGGGCCAGTTAGGGACTATAACAGTGGACACTATCAGTAATAAATTAGTACCATCAACAGCAAATTTTAAATGGAAGAAAATTTTCAATTACATAAAATAGTTTGAAGAATGGAAAATTTCCCAATAGCTATAGTCTTCAATTCTAAAGACTATAATAATATCATCATAAAGCCACCCTTGAATCAAAATATGTATTACCACAAAAGCAGAAACAAGCAAAGTGGTTGACTAAAAATCACCATCATCTATAGTGGGAAGACTGAAATTATCACTTGAGAGTGTCTGTAAATTAATTAACGCAAATACCAGTTTTCGCGTCTATGTCAAGGGTTTGGAGAAGAAAAAGTGGCTTGAGGAGATGGTGCAGAAAAATGTATTCAATATTGAAAATATTGTTGCCATAATTTAAAGCGTTTCGAAAGAGAATATCCAGATTGCATCCGTTGCTGTTTTCACAACCATGGAACTTGTGCTCTGAAAAATGCCCTTTTACTTCAGAATTTTTTAGCTCCGCCCATAAATGCAGCTCTTTTATAAATATAGTACCCTGCTTTCCAAAACAATATTGAAAATCAACTAATACTACACTTTATCTGTTAATTTGGACATTTTTCAAAAAAAAAAATAAAATACAATAAAAAAGTAAACATTTGATAAAAGTTGGTAATTCTTATATACCAGTTTATATTTTTAGTTTATCTCCTCCGTTGAAATGGATCATACCTATTGTGAAATAAAAAAAGCAAGACTATCTAAAAGGAAACAAGATTATACACTTATTTATCATCTGGAGTACTTACTAAATTTAAAATTAAAATTAAGGTGTGGATTTTCTACAACAAATAATTTTCAACCTTTCCTTTGGATTCTTAGCAACAAACCAAATGCTGTTGGATTTACTAGAGATGAATGGATTCATCTGATGGCATATAAGGACCACACTCAGATGAGACTTGACAATACGAATTTATCGATCTATATGAAGCATTGGATCATCCCACATTAAGCAGAATTTGTTGTGAATTTAAATACAAATTATACATTGTGTATTAGTTATATTACAAAATGGTCATAAGATCAAAATTGATGGTGAATCTTGGAGAAATATTATTCGAGTTGGAATTTTTTTGACGTTATTTCTGTGTTGGAATTCAATATTACAGAAACAAATATCTCATTTTTATCGCACCTATTTCACACCCAGATGTGCAGAACTCATTAAAACCGGTATTCAATTAACGGATCTTGATACATCATCCGATAAAGATGTGCAAGTGCATTTGATGCGGCTATGTTTTAAAATTAGAAAAAAAATGCCTGATAAAATAAAATCGGATATTAAAATACATAAGTAATTATTAAGAACTAAAAATAAGTAATATATAAAGATGAGTAAACAGCAAAGTAGGTTGTTTGTTGGGTTTCACTTTTCTAGTACATATGTGCACATCAAGTTCTTTTAGGGTGGCAACACTGTTTTTTTTTGGCTGGCAGCACTATTTTTTTTAGCAAAGTCACAAATCTAAATGCAGTTTTTATACCTTTTAACTTGGCAGCACTTATTTTTATTCCGTTAAGTTTGAATTTTCGCGTCATTTAGCATTACTTTAACAGATTCATGAACCATTTTTTCTCATTACTTAGCAGATTCCCGACCTGTTACCCATTATTTAGCAGATTTGTAACTCTTTTCCCGTTATTTTAGCGTTATTTTAACAGATTTACCAACTTTTTTTCGTTATATAAAAAGTTACTAGATAAGGAAGCAAATTTTCCTTTATTTTATATATTCAAGTAAGACTTTTGATACTGTTTGAAAAGTTTTAATACAGTTTGGAGTTACTGCATACAGATGTTAAAGCTTTTTTCTTCTTTAACCAATAAGTTGGTGGCAACATTATGATATATTGAAGCCTAAAAAGACACTATAATTTTTTTTTATTTAAAAAAGTTTATCATATATAAATTTTTATTTCAAAATATTTTTGAAATCATATTTCACATAATAAAATTTTTTAACTATTTTTTATTTTCAAATATCTTTCAGTTAGTTAGTTACTATAGTTCTTTTACATTTCCAATACATTTTAGTTTTTTGATGTGAAAACATCTATACGCGCAGGGGGGTAAATTTCTATTTCACTCATATCGGTGTGAGCTGAAGCAGATAACGCTGTGTGACTTATGATTGTATTGGTGAAAAAATTATGATATAAAATTGGTTTTTTATGCCACTTTTTTAAAAGCGTCATCTATGTATCACTTATATACGTTTATATTAGGATATTTTTAACGTTTTACAGCAAACGGTTGTTGAATTAGCTGAAACAGTTTTTGCTATAAGTGATACATAGATGACGCTTTCTGTTTGATTTTTAAAAATGACATAAAAAAATCTTTAATTACTAGATGTTTACACATCTTCCCTGTGATCGGACTCACATCATTTTTTTTATTAAGTAAAAATATATCCGTTAACTTTGAATTTAAATACATTTTATACATTCTATTGAGGTTTTTTAAGGCTAAAAACATATTTTTCATTCACAAAACTCATTTTTTTAGATTTATTTGAGAAAATATTCGTTTATTCAAGTTTATATGTTCGTTTCTATTGAATTATTCCAAATATTTTATTTTTTTGTTTCTTATTAAGTTAAATTATAACCAATTTTAATATCACTTTTCAGACCCTAAAATTTATTTACTTAATTTGTTATTACATCAGACCAAATTTTTATTTTTTTTTCAAATATTAACGACTATACATTTTTTTTATTTAAAAAAATTACCAAATAAGAAAAAATGTGTATTTATTTGCTATTGACAGCATACAATTCTTTTTTCGTTTATATATTTCGTTTATATATTTTTTTAGTAGACAGAACCGCCGAGTTCACTGTCTGTTTAGCAAAACTCACCCCCTATATTCGCTTTTCTTATAGTTAGCAATACTATTAGTTATGATGCAATACAGTTTTTGAATTTAGAAGTGGAAACTTTTTTTATTCTGTTAAATTTGAATATTTAAGGATGACACTGTTTTGCATACAGTTTTAATTTTCATATGTATCTTTTTCAAATATTAACGATTTTCAAACATTTTTTCATATTAAAGTTTTAATAATTTTATTTTTTTTCTTAGTTTTTGTCTTAATTAAAAAATTTTTAAAATTTTATAAAACGATACTTTTTACGTCTAAAATAAATGAATTAAATATTTAAAACGTAGTCATTGAATTTTTTCTTAGAACATTTCAATGTAGGATAGATAGGTATCTTTTAGTTAGTTATTTCTAGTTTTATAAAGAATACTTTATTTAGAAAATATTCTTATTTAATAGTTTAAGTTTTTCGTTTATAGAATTATGTATATGGTTTTATTAGCGCTATAAGTAGTTCAATGAAAAAATTTTATCATACCTAAATTTTTTATTTCAAAATATTTTTGAAATCATATATCACATAATCCAATTTTTTAACTATTTTTTTATTTTCAAGTATCTTTCAGTTAGCTTCTTTATTAAGTAAAATATATCCTTTAACTTTGAATTTAAATACATTTTACATATTCTATTGAGTTTTTTTTAGAGCTGACAACATATTTTTCATTCATAAAACTCATTTTTTTTTTGATTTATTTGAGAAAATATTCGTTTATTCAAGTTTATATGTTTCTTTCTATTGAATTATTCCAATATATTTTTTTGTTTCTTATTAAGTTAAATTGTAATCAATTTTAATACTACTTTTCAGACCTTAATATTTATTTACTAAATTTGTTATTACATCAGAACAAATTTTTATTTTTTTTCAAATACTAACGATTTTCAAACCATTTTTTATATTTGCTTTTAAATTTTTTAATTTAAGCTTTCAGTTTCCAGGTTTTCAATTTTTAATTCAAGTTTTTAGTTTTTAATTTTTGATTTTTCAATTTTAAATGTTTAGTTTTTAGTATTTATATATACTTTTCAATTTTCTAAATTATGTTTTTAGGTTTTCAATTTTTAATTTAAGTTTTTAGTTTTTAATTTTTAATTTTAATTTTTAGCTTCTAATTTTTATACTTTTATACTTTGAGATAATTTTGATTAAATATACAAAATTAGGAACGTGGAACAAAAATTTTTACAATTACCCTAAACAATATGAGAAATTAATTTGAGGAAGTCGTATATTTCTTTCAATATCGTGTTTTTTCTTAATGAATACTCATATACAAAGTATACAAATAATTTTTCTTAAATGGTTTTTAGCAAGGTTAGGAAAAACGAAAATTTTATATTTAGTCTAATTTAAGTTTTTAATCTTATTTTTTCTATCCAAATTATAAAAGTTTCCTACAAAATATCTACAAAGTTAATTAAATTTACTAAAATTTAAACATATTTCTATAATAATTTATTGAAATATTGAAAACTTACTATATTCTTATAGATTTTTATTTTTATTTTTCATATAAACAAATTTCATATGAAGTTCTTTTGTATAGTTTTTCTTTACACATATGAAAATAAATACATTTAGTTGCGATTATTTCGATAATAATTATGAAAGCATTATAAATTTAGACATATTTCAGACATATTGTAATTACTACTGTAATTAATATTAATTTTGTTTAAATGGTGCGTGGTAAAGAAGAAGAAAGCATATATTTCAAAAATTCATAACTGCACTGTATTCTTAATCGGACCGGTTTCTGGCATTTCAGCCTTCATCAGCGATATATTGAACATTGTGATAATTGTTATGTTTTAATTGAATAGATTGTTTCTATATGAAAATTTTTCTACTTAGGGCGGCCGTGAGGTTTGAACCATGAACCTTCACATACACTCGTACTTGCACTTTTTGGTCAGCGCTTTAACACACTCACCTAAAGTCAGGCTTACGAGCAGTGTGATTAGATTCAGTTTTCTACCATACAGCTTTACTTTGTACTAATTTCAGAAGATACAACTCTGTCCAAACAAACAATCGTTATTTTTTGAATTTTTTTTTGAAAATTTTTTGCATTTACACTTCTAATTTCCACTATTCTCAGTTTTCGTAAGAGTTGTCATATGTGATGTACGGTTTTGTACATACCTACATATGCACTTTACATATATTTGAGATGACGCATTGAAGGGAAGAAATTTTTGTTAGTTAAGGTACGGTCACATTAGGCAAATATTTGACGCAAACTTGTTTTCTCGTATTTGCCAAAAATTTTGTGAAACAAATACAGAGTTGATTTTGTGGTCACACTAGACACATTTATTTGCCTCTTTTTGTTTGATCAAACTGCTGCCAAATAGTGGCAAATAAAAACAAGGAAAACATATTTGCCGTGCGGTCACACTTGAACAAATATTTGACTAAAAAATTGTTTGATCAAACTGTCGAAAATTAAAAATATATTTGATCAGAAATTTCCAAATGTTGCACGAGGAGGAAAGTTTTCTTATTTTGTGCTGTGGAGCGCATTGGTGTTAGTTTTTGAAGTTTACTGTTATATTATATTTAAATATTATTTTTAACTATAATTATTTTTTTCTTTGTTTACAAAATAAACAGCTGTTTATTTTAAGTAATTTAACTGTGGCAAATTCTGTGTTTTTAAAATGATAAATACGCTAAAGTTAAAAATAAATTTGGCTAAGTGGAGTTTAGAGGCAATGCCCCGATCGGTATCAAATTTTCACCACTTATAAAGCATTTTATTGCGGTTCTAGGAAAATATTTTTTTTCGGCGATCGAGCCTATTTTCCGAGTTATGGACTTCGAAACTTTTGCCATATACTTGGATATAATTTTGTTATTTAAGGTACGGTCACATTAGGCAAATATTTGACGCAAACTTGTTTTCTCGTATTTGCCAAAAATTTTGTGAAACAAATACAGAGTTGATTTTGTGGTCACACTAGACACATTTATTTGCCTCTTTTTGTTTGATCAAACAGCTGCCAAATAGTGGCAAATAAAAATAAGGAAAACATATTTGCCTTGCGGTCACACTTGAACAAATATTTGACTAAAAAAATTGTTTGATCAAACTGTCGAAAATTAAAAATATATTTGATCAGAAATTTCCAAATGTTGCACGAGGAGGAAAGTTTTCTTATTTTGTGCTGTGGAGCGCATTGGTGTTAGTTTTGGAAGTTTACTGTTATATTATATTTAAATATTATTTTTAACTATAATTATTTTTTTCTTTGTTTACAAAATAAACAGCTGTTTATTTTAAGTAATGTAACAGTGTGGCAAATTCTGTGTTTTTAAAATGATAAATACGCTAAAGTTAAAAATAAATTTGGCTAAGTGGAGTTTAGAGGCAATGCCCCGATCGGTATCAAATTGTCACCACTTATAAAGCATTTTATTGCGGTTCTAGGAAAATATTTTTTTTTCGACGATCGAGCCTATTTTCCGAGTTATGGACTTCGAAACTTTTGCCATATACTTGGATATAATTTTGTTATTTAGTATCGTATTTCAGCACAATATATATATTTTAAAAACTTACTTGAGTGTCTTTTACTCGATATTTTTAAATCTGAAATCCATTAACCCATTATGAACCTATTTAAAATTTTGTATCATTGTAATAGAGCTTTTTCTTTAATATGGAATTTTATCGTAAGTAGACATACATATATCATGAATAAACTGAATAAAAACTAGCTTTATTTATTTCTATGTATACTTTGACCTCTTAACCCTTTCAGGACAGGATGTAAATAGTTATTTGTAAGTTAGTACAATAGAAAATCAAGTATCTTTTTTTTTAGGGAAATTAACCCATTCATAACCATATTTGAAATTATCCCATTATTTATTATGCTATAGAAATAGAAATAACAACATATTTAAAAAAAAAACCTTAAAGTTGAATGTAAAATTAAGTGGTTAAGAGGTCAAAATATACATTGAAATGAAGCTAGTGGATCCAGCATACATTCAGTTGTAAAATCAAACACTATATAGGTCATTTTATGAGATAATGCCACGTTTTCCCAAAATAACTTTAAAAAATCCAAATAGGTTCATAACGGGTTAATTGATTTTTTTGTGATAACAGTTTCCTTTAAAGTCAATTTTTAATGAATATTAACAAGTTGCACAACAAATGCTTTTGAAAACAAAAAGCTTTTTTTTAAGAAATAACTGAATTAAATTTTAAAAGTTGACATCACTGCTGAAACAACTGTTGTTTGCCACTGTTTGCTCTTACAAATGTTTTGTAAGGTCAAATAATTATTTGCCCAAAATTGAGGAAAATATTTGGACGTGAGTGGTCACATTAGGCAAATATTTGTTTGCAGGCAAATAATTTTGTTTGCCTAAAATCTGCTGTTTTGTTGTTTGACGGCAAATAATATTTTGTGGTCAGACTGAGGCAAACATATATTTGGCGTTTTTTGTAAAATATTTGCCTAATGTGACCGTACCTTTAGTATCGTATTTCAGCACAATATATATATTTTAAAAACTTACTTGAGTCTTTTACTCGATATTTTTAAATTTGAAATCCATTAACCCATTAGAACCTATTTAAAATTTTGTATCTTTGTAATAGAGCTTTTTCTTAAATATGAAATTTTATCGTAAGAAGACATATATCATGAATAAACTAAATAAAAACTAGGTCCACTAGCTTTATTTCTATGTATACTTTGACCTCTTAACCCTTTCAGGACAGGATGTATATAGTCATTTGTAAGTTAGTACAATAGAAAATCAAGTATCTTATTTTTTTAGGGAAATTAACCCATTAATAACCATATTTGAAATTATCCCATTATTTGTTATGCTATAGAAACAGAAATAACAACATATTTAAAAAAAACCTTAAAATTGAAGGTAAAATTTCTAATATATCCGATCCTTAAGTGTTTAAGAGGTCAAAATATACATTGAAATGAAGCTAGTGGATCCAGCATAGATTCAGTTGTAAAATCAAACATTATATAGGTCATTTTATGAGATAATGCCACGTTTTCCCAAATAACTTTAAAAAATCCAAATAGGTTCATAACGGGTTAATTGATTTTTTTGTGATAACAGTTTCCTTTAAAGCCAATTTTTAATGAATATTAACAAGTTGCACAACAAATGCTTTTGAAAACAAAAAGCTTTTTTTTAAGAAATAACTGAATTAAATTTTAAAAGTTGACATCACTGCTGAAACAACTGTTGTTTGCCACTGTTTGCTCTTACAAATGTTTTGTAAGGTCAAATAATTATTTGCCCAAAATTGAGGAAAATATTTGGTCGTGAGTGGTCACATTAGGCAAATATTTTTTTGCAGGCAAATAATTTTGTTTGCCTAAAATCAGCTGTTTTGTTTGACGGCAAATAATATTTTGTGGTCAGACTGAGGCAAACAAATATTTGGCGTTTTTTGTCAAATATTTGCCTAATGTGACCGTACCTTTAGATTTATAGTCATTTTTCAGACATATTGTAATTACTACTGTAATCAATATTAATTTTGTTTAAATGGTGCGTGGTAAAGAAGAAGAAAGCATATATTTCAAAAATTCATAACTGCACTGTATTCTTACACTGTATATTTGAGATGACGCATTGAAGCGAAAAATTTTTTGTTAGTTAGATTTATATATAAAAAAAAAAAACATAACAATTATCACAATGTTCAATAAATCGCTGATGAAGGCTGAAATGCCAGAAACCGGTCCGATTAAGAATACAGTGCTGTTATGAATTTTTGAAATATATGCTTTCTTCTTCTTTACCACGCACCATAGTAGATAAGATATAGGAGAACCAGGAATTTTTCATTTTCGCCACCGTTAGATGGCGCTGTTTGGTTGGTGTCTATACTAACTAACTTGAGGGTAAGACCCGCTAGGGGCTTGGCCGAAAAAAATTTTAGTAGATAAGATATAGGAGAACCAGGAATTTTTCAATTTTTGCCCCGTTAGATGGCGCAAAGTTGAATAACTTTTTACTATAACATTGAATAACTTTTTACTTTGCTATGTGTAGCGAAGACAGATTAAATTATTTCTAATCAACTGAAAAATACTTTCTAAAATCTCCGTGCGCCTGATACATAAAATGCATACATATAAAAATTTACCACACAATTACCAAAACACTTGAATCAAAAAACTAAACATGATTGAAACAAATCGACAGTTTGTAAACAATAAAACCAATAGAAACATAAATGTGGTCACTTATCAGTACACATGTTTGAAAATTTTTATGTATATAGAGCTGTACGCAGCTTGTTAAGGAATCTTAACAGAAAATTTTCATATATTTCTTAAAGAAAAAAAAGCACAAAAGTACCTTTCAGTGCAACGCTAGAAATCAGCTGTTTTCTGTCAATTATTAAGAATTGTGAAATTGAAAACAAACCAATTCTTCGGTTCTGCTTTATTTGGCCTGCTAAACTCTTTTTAAGCTCAGTATAAAAATTACCCATCCGCTTCTTGTTTTTTGCCGAATTTTGTTCGTTTTTTCTCATGTTTGCAACTGAAAAATAACTTTTATTTTTTTTAGCATATTACATTTTGTTTATGCTTAAGCTGCGTTCACACTACGTGTTTTGCTTGTGTTTTTCTTAGTTTTTTAGCACGTGTAATTTGTACACATAGTGTGAACCCTTTCAAACATTGTTTATGTACAACACATTTTGCAAGACATATGTAAATTTTTCAATTAGAGCAGGTTCTATTTTGGCAAGACAAACACATGAAAATACAACACTGCTTGTGGCGAAAGAAAAAAAGAGTAAATTATAAAGATTAATATTGAAAGAAAAAAAATTGTTTAATATTAATTAACAATTAAAAAATATATATAATATATAACTTTATTTTTAACAATAAATTTTTAGAGGTTATGTCATACGGAAATACATATGTACGTTTGAACGCAAAAATTATGAATCGTATGTAAAACGCTAATTTTAACACACACACGGAATTACGTATGGATCGTAAAACTGAATTTACATATGGAAAATACACATAATGTAACACACCTTTACCACTCCTGTCAAAATTCCTTTCAGAAAGAACGAAAAATTTGATATTCCTGCTCAAAGCCTGGGTTGCCTAACTTAATTTACGTCAAAAAAAAGTAGTAAAAACAATACTACTTTTTTAAAAAGCTGCGGACTATCAACAGAAATTTTTTGACAGAAAAATTCCTTAAGCATTTTTGAAGCGTTTTTTTATATGAAGTTTTTGATTCCTTAGCAAGCTGCGTACAGGCCTTATAACAAAAATCTAGATAAACATTAGTGTTTTAACATGATCATAAAATCCTTATAAAAAGGCATAGTTTTGGAAAATGATAAGCCTGGTTAATAAATCATAAATAGATATGATTA
This sequence comes from Cordilura impudica, assembly GCA_963682025.1. Lineage (NCBI taxonomy): Eukaryota > Metazoa > Arthropoda > Insecta > Diptera > Scathophagidae > Cordilura > Cordilura impudica. The sequence goes on from OY821522.1 coordinate 5,319,146, forward strand.
AAATTAAAATAAATAACAACATTTTTTAAAAATACGTTACTTATTGGAAATTGGGTACCTTTTTCCTATGTTATGTGTAGTGAAGACAGATTAAATTATTGTTTATCATAACTACGGATAGATTAACCAAAATAATATTTAGGAAAAATAGTTTCATTTCGTTCAGTAGTCAACTACACGGGAAACTATTAATTACAAATTTTGATCGAAATAAAAAAATAAAAAAAATTAATTAAAAATGGAAAACATGATTTTTTTTAAGTGCTCGCTCTGCACCATTTTCTATGAGGATGAATCAGAATTCCTCAAACACATGGAAAATAGTTTGGAGTGTATGGAAAACACTCCCAGCGTAGAATGTGTTTACTGCAGTAAATACATACCGGGTGTATCCAACTACGTAATACACACAACAAACTGTCTCATTGAAAATGAGATAGAGCGAACCTCTACTCATAATGTTTCTTCATTTGAATATTCATATGATGTGCTGTTCCTTAGCGGAGAATTGATGGATGAAATACCCAACAACCAAATGGGTTTCTGGAATACAGAGGAGTGGATTCCTGAGACACCTGAGACACCACCACCACCTCAAATCACATATAATTTTACAGAGGATTGGATTCCTGAGACACCAACACCACCTCAAATCACATTTTAATTTTTAAATATAAGATTATAAATTTAAGTATATATATCCATCTCTTTTTAATAAATATTTATATAAAAAAATATTTTGTCGTTGTTGAATTTATTAAATTTTGGAGTATAAATTACAGAACTTCTTACGATTGATTTACTAGAATCATTAGTAAGTTTGATTGAAGCAGTTCAACACCTAAAAATAAATGGATTTTTTAAACGCATTAAACAACTCGAGAAACAATTCTGGAGAAGGCTTTACAAGAGTGGCTAATTTAAAAATCGGATATCCATATACAATAACTGGATGCAAATTAAAGGATACGCAAATTGGTTCTAAAATGACTATAAATTTGTTAGATGAAGATGGTAATTTCCTATGGATATTTTTACCTAAACGCCTCAGCGAGCTGTTTCCTATGAATAACCCATTCAAAAAACTGACTGACAATAAAATTGAACAAATAATATATCGTGGTAGAGATGAATCCAAATATAATAGAGCTATTCTTGAGTTTGTGAGCCAAAAAGAAAATATAGAAAACAAATAAAAGTCAAAATTTAAAATCCATTTTGTTTTATTTAAAACACTCCCAGCGTAGAATGTGTTTAGTTCTTAAGGTTTTATTTTCAATAAAGAAATTAGTATTGTACATTCACTCAACTATTCGAGTTGTTTCTCCATAGATACAAACATTTAGTATCATCAACATCAAGTTTTAAATGAAAGAAAAATTTCAAATACATAAAAATAGTTTGAAGAATGGAAAATTGTCCAATAGTTTTTGTTGATTTGCAAGGATTTAGGGGAAATTCAAATAATTTCATACCAAAGGAAATTGCTATGGTCTTCAATACTAAAGAGTATTATAATTTCATCATAAAGCCACCATTTGAATTTAAATATTTATTACCAGAAAAGCAGAAACAAGCAAAATGGTTGACTAAAAATCACCATCATCTGCAGTGGGAAGACGGAAATGTATCACTTGAGAGTGTATGTAAATTCATTAACGCAAATATCAATTTTCGCGTTTATGTCAAGGGTTTGGAAAAGAAAAAGTGGCTTGAGGAGATGTTGCAGAAAAATGTATTCAATATTGAAAATATATGTTACCACAATTTAAAGCGTCTCGAAAGAGAATATCCAGATTGCATCCGTTGCAGTTTTCACAACCATGGAACTTGTGCTCTGAAGAATGCTCTTTTACTTCAGAATTTTTTAGCTCCGCCCATAAATGCAAGCTCTTTTGTAAATATAGTACCCTGATTTCCATAACAATATTGAAAATAAACTAATGCTACACCTTATCTGTTAATTTTGTTAAAATTGTTAATTCTTATATACCAGTTTATATTTTTTGGGCAACTTAGTTTAGTTTATCTCCTCAGTTGAAATGGATCATACTTATTGTGAAATAGAAAAACCAAAACTATCTAAAAGGAAACAAGATTATACACTTATCTATCATCTGGAGTACTTACTCAATTTAAAATTAAAATTAAGGTGTGGATTTTCTACAAAAAATAATTTTCAACCTCTCCTCTGGATTCATAGCAATAAAACAAATGCTGTTGGCTTTACTAGGGATGAATGGATTCATCTGATGGCATACAAGGAATATATTCAGATGAGACTTGATCAGTACGAATTTATCGATCTATATGAAGAATTGGATCATCCAACATTAAGCAGAATTTGTTGTCATAAGATCAAAATTGATGGTGAATCTTGGAGAAATATTATTCGAGTTGGAATTTTTTTGACGTCATTTCTGTGTTGGAATACAATATTACAGAAACAAATATCTCATTTTTATCGTACCTATTTCATACCCAGATGTGCAGAACTCAATAAAATCAGTATTCAATTATCGGATCTTGAACAATCATACGATAAAGATGTGCAAGTGGACTTGATGCGGCTATGTTTTGAAATTAGTAAAAAAATGCCTGACAAAATAAAATCGGATATTAAAATACATAAGTTATTATTAAGAACTAAAAATAAGTAATAAATAAAGATGAGTAAACAGCAAGTTGTTGATGAAATTCATAAGTCAGTAAGAAAAAATTTTGTTAGACGTAGATTCATACAAAAGGGCTATAATGATACATGGCAAATAGATCTAGTAGAAATGATTCCATTTGCTAAAATGAATAATGGGTATAAGTATCTTTTAACTGGGATAGATACTTTTTCAAAATATGCTTTTGCATAACCAGTTAAATCAAAAAAATCTTTAGAAATTGTTACTGCCATGGTTAAAATGTTTAAACGATTAAAAACAAAACCAAAAAATATACAATCTGATCAAGGGAAAGAATTTTTCAATAAAGATTTTAAATTATTAATGAAAACAAATCATATTAACCATTATCATACATATACCCATTTAAAAGCATCAATATGTGAACGTTTTAATAGAACTTTAAAAACATTAATGTGGAAAATGTTTAGTATGAGAGGAAACTACAAGTGGGTTGATGATATTGACAGTTTAGTTTCACAATACAATAACACCTATCACCGTTCAATTAAAAGGAGACCATCTGAAGTTAATAAATCTAATCAAATTCATTTGTTACACACAGTTTATAATTTTCCAAAATCATTCCCGCGTCATAAGTTTAAAAAAGGTGATCATGTCAGAATCAGCAAATATAAGGGAATTTTTTTTAAGGGCTATGAACCAAATTGGTCAACAGAAGTTTTTACTATAGATAAAGTAAATATTACCAATCCTGTGACATATTTAATTAAAGATTATAGAAATGATATAATACTAGGGTCATTTTATGAATATGAACTACAAAAGGTTAAAAACAAAGATGATTTTCTGATTGAAAAAGTTTTAAAAAGAAGGGGAAAGAAACTCTTTGTCAAATGGTTAGGTTTTGATGAATCTCATAACTCTTGGATAAATAAAAATAAATTATTAAAATAACATATAGTATTGAGAAGTATAAAAGGAGAATATGTTGTTAAATTAATTTTAATTGAATAAAATCATTTAAGAAGGTACCATACAACTGTATTAAGCTAAATGGATCGCATTTTTAAAAATTCTGAAGTCAAGTATGAAAAACTGAAATATTGTAACTACTGTGGTAGCAACGATCACAATGAAGATAGATGTAAGAAAAAAGTGGAAGACAATAAAGTTAATAAATGACAATGTTCAAAAAAGAATAAATAAATTATATATGAAATAAAACAAATTGTTTCAATGTTTTTTGTTTTTATTTTTATTTAAATAAAAAGTACAATATTTTGTTGGAAATTAAATTAAACTTACAAAACTACATCACTTATTTTATAATGTCCCCAAGCTAATGTATCCACATTATTAGGTAAAACATATCTCTTATCATCCTTATAGTTTAAACTTATTTTATTTACAATTTCCGTATATAATTTATGGGATCTACTGCGAATAACCCTTTGTTCACCATAAAATGTTTTTCTCTCTATCATAGATTCTTGATAATTACGGAGTTCTAATTTTTTAACAACAGATTTTTTTACTCCTTTTACTTTTTTAATAGTTTTGGTGTAATTTTCATGATCTCCTACCGTGTAAGCGTATGCTTTTGCTTTCAGACCTGCAAATTCTCTCATAATTTTACCTGAATTTTCGTCTTTCATTAAGCCCAGAACTTTTTTGTTCAAAGACCTAATCCCATAAACATTTTCGGGTTTATATTCTGAAGTGTCAAATTTATCACTATTGTTTTTAATAATTTCGTAAATGTCTTTTTTGGAGGATATAATGAATGAATCAGTGTCCATGTAGATACATTTCAAATTTTTATCTTTAACCAAAAAATTTTATTAAAAATCATACATTAAATATTTTGAGAGTTCTAATACTGTTACACCTATGTATATTGGCTTGTCATGATGTACCTCTAATTTGTTCAATTCTATACCATACAGTCCATTATCAAATACGTCTATACCAGAAAAGTTGGGTTTATCTATAAGAGCTCTGCACCCTTCCGAATTTCTGCGATTGTCATAATTAGTAACTAATCTCACATCACGATGCTTTTCTACATTTTCCATCGTTTTACCGTATACAGCATTATTCATTAAATTAAAAAAATTCTTTTCAAATTCATTTTTTGATGTTTTGCGGTGATTTGTGTTTAAGCTTATATAGGGTTCCAACCAAAAACTTTGTTTGAATTTTAAAATTTTATTAATCTTTACAAGTATTAATCCCTGTTCTAAACACAATTGTAGGTTCTTTATATAAATTTTATAATCTTTTTTATCAGTGAGATCAGCTAATAATTTGGGGAGTTTTCCTCCAGGTGGTATTTTATTTTGCGCACAAAATGGAAGATAGTTATGAGAATTATGAATTAAGTTGGGATATTCAAGATCAACTTCTAGAATATATCCGTAAGTAGATTCATCACTATATTCGCTTACTTTGAAATTGTCAACTTCGTCATGAGATAAAAACGAAAAATCTGAAATGAGGAGTTTTTGTGACATGGCCCAACCATACAAGTTATTAGCATCTATATATGCTAAGTAATTTTCGTCTTTAGCAGAATCATATTCATTCATGTACTTATTGTTAGCCTTCGAAAGTCTATAAGTGCACTGCGTAATTCCTCCTCGAATGGAAGTTTTGAGGAATGAATGTATTTCAGGATCACTTATTAATTCCATTTTAACATTTGTATATTTGAGCATAGCATCCCATGACAAAGAAGGAGCGGTAACATAGTTACATGGATCTAAACCGTAAATTTTCTTACAAACTGATCTAAAATTCTCAAAAATATCCGACAAAATAAAAACATCGCTTTTAAGATACAACAACATGTAGTCTTTAAGAGTACGACATTGAAATATATTCCAAACCTTTTTAGCAAAAGTATAGTCTTCCTCAGAACACTCCCTATCATCTAAATGATTATAAAAATGCTCTCTGTTGGGTAAAGACTGCTCATTCAGTTTTTCAAAACTATCAACATAGTCATACGGGAAAACGCCCTTTCTATTCATAACTTCGAAATGTTCTTGTTTAGGGTATTTCTTTTTGAGTATCTTAAAATCTTCTTTATTTAAGTAGCTTGCCAACTTTTCTATACTGGAATTTAAAAACCTGTTCGAATCTATAAAATTTAATGTGTATTTTATTTTATTCCCGTCCAAAAATTTTTTGGTCATTGAAATATATAGCTCCTTATTGCATGGTATAACTGAAAGATTACTACCTAATTCTGTAATAAAAAGATGGATATCATACCTACTTAAATTATGAAAGAAAATTGGTACAAAAGGTACGATAAACTTGAACTTATTTTTACAATAACTATGTATATATCCCATAAGAATCCCACTAAAGTAATTATAAAACTTATCTTTCTCACCGCTTATCTTATTACTGTATGCACAACAATTTAATTCTGCTGCTGGTGTTAATGGAACATCTATATGTGGTGCGTCTGTTTTCCAATACATATCATATACTGCATTCATTCTATTGTAAAGATGATCCAAAAATTCTCGTACACATGTTTTTCCTGAAAAAGAGTATACAACTTAATACGGAATAAATATTTAAGACTGAATAAAAACACCTTCAAATGAATAATATTCATCTAATTCGCCATTATACGTATGTTTTATATAGTATGCTACTGCACACGCTTTGTGGTTTTGAATTACTGTAGTTCCTTTCCCTCTTGTTTTGTTGTATACAGGTAAAAGTACAGATTCCATATCAGCATACACCACAACTGGCGGAGAAATCTTTCTTTCGAAGTGTGTGAATGAAAGCATTGAACCTTGCTTTGGGTATGTTGTTGTTACTTTTGAACATTCCGTTTTGTGGCGCACGGAGTTATTGAAATAAAAATTTTGACATAAGTCACAAAATTGCAATCTCTGCATATCTTTTATTAGAGAGTAATGATAGTTACCATTATTTACTAAAGTCAGCAAATTAATATGGTACTCTTTAACAGTTTTGGATTGTCTTGCAGGACCCACAACTTTAAACTTATTATTTGCTTTCTTTAATTCATAAATGTTGATGCTGAAGTTTGGGTTATTTTGTTCAAATATTTTAAGTGCCGGCAATAAAACTGGAAATGACATATTCGAAAAGTCTAGAGTTATTCCCCGAAATTTAATTTTATTGGAACTTATATCATTAATTTTATAATATTTGGTATCATATAATTTTTTTTTATCGGCAGCACTCCAATTGTCCTTCTTTAATGCTATTGCGGCTAAAACGCACCATTTAAAGCAGAAAGTATCACTATTTCTTACGTTTATGACAGCTTTTTTTGCAGCTATTGCTTTTGGCACCGGTATGTGATTCCCAATCGGAATACTCTCCAATTTGCATACAGTCATCTCGATATATTTGAAATGGTCGATTGCCCATCCGCTATCTCTCTCCTGGAACTCACTCGCTTGTCTTTCCAACTCATTATTTAATTCTCCAATTACTTCATCAATTTCATCAATATTTCTTATACTATTGAATGAAGTTGCAAAATGTTTTAATGATGATATTGGTTCTCCTTCGGTTGAATTTTTCACGTACAGTCCAAAGAGCACCATATTCAATTTTATGAAGTCAAATTCTATTAACCTTTCAATTATAAGTTCTTTTACGAATATTTTTGTATCAAGCAAAAATTTTTTAATTTCAATTTCGTTTTTCAAATTACTATAAATCCGATATTGTTTTACAACCATTGGATTTTTTAAAATAATTTCGAAAATGTTTTCCTTCAAAAATCTTTCGGAATTATCCTTATGCATATTTGTCCTAAAATGAATTTTATACTTATTTTCAAGGATATTTTTTTTGCATACTTGACAAAATATTTCTGGTACACTAACTTTTACTTTTTTTGGCATTGGATAGATGTTAAAAATACCACGTCTTTTAGTTTTACCGACGCATTTTTGTAGAAGGTGTAGCTCCAAATTTGCTACTCCTTCAACAACAATTCCGCAATCGGAGCACTCGATTTTAATTAAATTTTCCATTTTTATACCCTCCACTCCAGTGTGCAGAGGGTATATATAAGTTTGTCATTCCGTTTGTAATAATTAAAAAAAAAAAAAATTTGGACCCCATAAAATATATATATTTGTGATCCTTATAACAACCGGAGTTGATATAGCGATGTCCGTCTGTCCGTCTGTCCGTCTGTGGAAATCACGATGACGGCATCAATCGGGCAGCTAGGGTGCTCGTTGGCATAAAAAATGATTCATTAATATCCTGAAAAGTTTGCTATTTAAAATCGTCCAAATCGGTCAATTAGGGCCCGAGATTTGAATGAAGAACTAAAAAAAGTCTTGAAAAAATATAATTTTCTATGTTGTTCTTGTCACGATCACGCCCTCAATAGGATAGCTAGGGTGATAATTTTTAGTGAGAATGATTCACCAAATTCATGGGAAGATTTCTACTTCAAAAATCATTAAAATCGGTGGAACAGGTCCAGGTAAATCTATGAAAAATTAAAAAAAAAATGGAAAACATGATGTTTCCATATTGTTCCTGTTGTTATTCTAAATGTTGCATTGTTGTCATAGCTGGACTTGTTGTTTTTGTGGTCGTTGTGGTAATAATATAATAAAAGCAAACCCTTTGTACATTTTTTTGTGAACTCTGGTAGAAAATTTTAAAAGTTTCCATTGCTTTGGCATCACTAAAAAAATTTGTTAGATTATTTCTGTCATTGCCACGAGCCTGCATGCAAAATTTCAGATCGATTGGCTCACGGGAAAGGGGCTAAAAATCGATCCAAAATTTTGTCGACAAGCAGACACTACCAGTTAATATAAAGGCAGTAAATAAAGGGAGTAAAAGTTCACCAATAATTTAAAAAACAAATTTTTATGTATTAATTTATTTAAAGAAAAAAATAATTAAATGAAATAGTAATAATAATAAAAAAAAATAATATACAATACAAAAAAAAAAGAATATATAAATAAAATAAAATAAAGATAAATGCATTCATAGCATTATAATACATATAAAAGGTCAATGTTTTCTAACCGTAACCGTAACGAGTCAGTTGTTTTTTTTTACATGAAAATCATTTAAAACAGTTACCGAACGTAACCGGAACGTCCCAATACTTTTCATGTGAAAAAAAGGCTGACACGTTACGTAACAGTTACATGTCGCTAACTTGTTCTTTACACAGGCTACTGCTTTTGCAGCCAACTTCAAGTCTATTTATATAGTTTCGTAAGCATAACTGATAAAATTGTTTCTATTATTTTTTGCTGTAAGTAATAAATTATAAATATACTGAATTTGCAAACTAAAATGGATACATATATTGGAGGTGCTTTAATACAAAATAGTTAACGAAACAAAATCAAAAAAAAAAACAACTCTACAACATCAACAATGGCAGTCATATGTTCTTCAAATAGAAAAAAAAACTGCAAGTGTGTTTTGTTGGCTACAAAACAAAAATAGTGTTGACAATATAACAAAATATGTAAAAGAAGTTAGTGCTATGAAATATTTTATTTTGTTTAAAAAAAAAATCGCAAAATGAAAGGCTATAATTCCATTAATAATCAAAAGGCGTTAAACTAATTTATTTATTTTTACGTTGTACTAATGCATTTTAAATAAGTAAAAGTAATTGTATATTTAAATAAAAATTCATTTGTATTATATGTTGCTGTCGTATTCAGAAAAATCAAGTAGCTGACTATACGACTACAAATGCTGCTGCCAGCAGTCGTCTATGTGTTTCATTCATGATGTTGCATTTTTTTGCGAGCAATACTTACATATATTCTAAATAAAGAAATAATAGGTCTTTTCATACTGCGAAATCTATACAAATATATGTACAAATACTATATGTCAAATTTCAAATTTGCAATAATTGATACATTTTTGAAAGAAAATTGTATAATATGAAATGTCTTTAATTTATTTCATAGAAAACAATTTTTTGAGGTGCGTGGATTTTCCATATTTACTGTTTTACTATTTTCGTAATGAGGTTAAATGAGTTAAAAAGAATTTAAAATATTTGAAAATATTAGGTGAGGATCCTCAAGATGTAATATACGATCGGTCTAAAACTTTTCACTTAGAGCCACAGTTAAATTCGAAACAACAAAAACCCATATATTTTGTGCATAAAGTTTAACATTAAATGTGCTTTTCTAAAATGTCTATATATTTTTTCTCATTCATTTCTGACCATCTTCAATGTAAATTTACCAAAGTTTTTTTTATTGCAATATGTATATAAAACTTAAAAATTTAATATTTTTTATTGTGTATTAACTTATTATTCTGCGATTTTCATTACATCACAAAATGTTACAAATCAGTTGAAAACAGTTGATCCGTAAAACTGTGTGTGAAATTGTGTCAAATAAAATTACAAATATTAATAAATATAATAATACATATATATATATATATTATTAATTTTGTTAAGAATTAGCACAAAATTGATTTTCCATTTTGCATTTCATTTATAAAGAATTCTGCCATATTTTGTTAAAGGGAAAATCCATTTTTGTTATATTAAAAAAAAAACAGACTTGCATTTAATTTTTCCGTGACTGCCTCAATAATTGCGTAGATGCCACCACAATATTTTTTCTAATTAAAACAGTTGATCTGTAAAACTGTGTGTGAAATTGTGTCAAATAAAATTACAAATATTAATAAATATAATAATACATATATATATTTTATTAATTTTGTTAAGAATTAGCACAAAATTGATTTTCCATTTTGCATTTCATTTATAAAGAATTCTGCCATATTTTGTTAAAGGGAAAATCCATTTTTGTTATATTAAAAAAAACAGACTTGCATTTAATTTTTCCGTGACTGCCTCAATAATTGCGTAGATGCCACCACAATATTTTTTCTAATTAAATATTAACCAATATCTAACTAGAATTATGATTTATTCCGACTAAAAAGTTCCAATTAAAAGTTATTCATCCCAATTATGAATATTCTCAAGGAATTTCTTTCTCACGGAAAATACATTTCTCGAGAAAAAAATTCCTCCAATTATAAATTCCGCGTGAACAAAAAATGATTAACTGGCATCATCGAATTTCGAAGCCACTTGCTTTGCTTATTGACAATTTATTTTCTATTTTTTGTGTGTGTGCAAACGACCCTACAATAAATGTCCCAATAAACATTTTTGTTTGCTATCAACTTGAGGTGCATTTGAGATCAAATACATTTCTCAAATCTCCAATAGTTCGAATATAGTCTTCTCAACTTAAAAGGCACATTTTTTATATGGCTATTTTCATAGTTATCAAATTGAGAAATTTGTGATTCTCAACTTGATAGCAAAGAAATACTTCCAATCGGTATCAAAGGGAAGGTACGGAATTGCCATATTAAAAAATATTATACTAATTTTAGAAATGAAAACAATGTACTTTTTTTAATGTTTCAATTTAATTTCATTATATATTTAACATTACTATGTACATATTTAACATTAAATGTACATATTATGTACATTTTTTAAAATCTAGAATTAAAAAAATAAATGAATTAATTAGTTGTACATTTTTTGAAAAATTCGACAAAAAGCAAAAATAATTAAAAATATATCAATGATTTATTTGTACTTTTTTGGCATTTTTTAATTTAATTTATTATTTATGACATATTTAAATAATATCTCAGACTTAACACAAATCGTATTCAAGTTGAAAAAATGTTTGGTCTCAAGTGGAGAAAAGTGTTGGATATCCAATTGAGAGTAAAAATGTTTCTCAAAGATTGGAAAAAATGTTAAATCTCAACTTGATGTCAAGTTGAAAGCAAACAAGGAGAAAAATTGTTCAACCCAAGTTGAGAATTACATTTGACATCAATTTAAGAACTTAACTTTTCTCCAACATTGGAGAAATGATATTTCAATGCATACTGGGGAATGACCGAAACTAACACATAAACAGTTTTTTTCCTATTTGAAAAACATATGACTGTCATTGTTGCTGTTGTAGAGTTGTTATACCCTCCACTCCAGTGTGGAGAGGGTATATATAAGTTTGTCATTCCGTTTGTAATAATTAGAAAAAAATTTTTGGACCCCATAAAATTTATATATTTGTGATCCTTATAACAACCGGAGTTGATATAGCGATGTCCGTCTGTCCGTCTGTGGAAATCACGATGACGGCATCAATCCGGCAGCTAGGGTACTCGTTGACATAAAAATGATTCACTAACATCCTGAGAAGTTTGCTATTTAAAATCGTCCAAATCGGTCGATTAGGGCCCGAGATTTGAATGAAGAACTAAAAAAGTCTTGAAAAAAAAATAATTTTCTATGTTGTTCTTGTCACGATCACGCCCTCAATAGTGCAGCTACAGTGATCATTTTTAGTGAGAATGATTCACCAAATTCATGGAAAGATTTCTACTTAAAAAATTATTAAAATCGGTGGAACAGGTCCAGGGAAATCTCTGAAAAATTAAAAAAAAAAATTAAAACATGATATTTCTATATTGTTCTTGTTGTTATTCTAAATGTTGCATTGTTTTCATAGCTGGACTTGTTGTTTTTGTGGTCGTTATGGTAATAATATAACAAAAACAAACCCTTTGTACATTTTTTTATCAACTCTGGTAGAAAAATTTAAAAGTTTCCATTGTTTTGGCATCACTAAAAAAATATGTTAGATCATTTCTGTCATTGCCACAAGCCTGCCTGCAAAATTTCAGATCGATTGGGTCACGGGAAAGTGGTTAAAATCGATCCAAAATTTTTTCGACAAGCAGACACTACGAGTTAATATAAAGGGAGTAAAAATTCACCAACATCTAAAGCAAATAATGCTAAAATACCTAGTTGTTAATAAAAAAAAACAATTGGGCAATTCACAATGGGTAATGTATCATTGTATCTCTTGTATCGTGTATCACTTTACAATAGTGTAAAATTGTTGTTGGTAATTTTCACTGAAAAATCTGATACACGATCCAACTTCATTTGCTATGTTGTAGCGTAACACGACTTTCGTAGTGTGCTGTATAATACCCACACTGCATAGCGTACAATGTTTGCAAATGCGGAAATAACAAATATCAATATTGTTGACCACTGCATTTGCAAAACATTGTATGACTGCGTATATTCTTATTGTATGTTGTTGTTACGCTGGCACACTTATGTTTATGCTGACCCAAGTGCAGGTAACACATTGTTGTTGTTAATATAGGTTGAAAATATGTATATAAAGAAGAACCTTTTATAATCAATTACTCATTAATAATTGATCAATCAAACAATTAATAGTTTAGCTCCTAGATAGAGCTGAAATAATAATAATAATCGCAAAATGAAAGGCTATAATTCCATTAATAATCAAAAGGCGTTAAACTAATTTATTTATTTTTACGTTGTACTAATGCATTTTAAATAAGTAAAAGTAATTGTATATTTAAATAAAAATTCATTTGTATTATATGTTGCTGTCGTATTCAGAAAAATCAAGTAGCTGACTATACGACTACAAATGCTGCTGCCAGCAGTCGTCTATGTGTTTCATTCATGATGTTGCATTTTTTTGCGAGCAATACTTACATATATTCTAAATAAAGAAATAATAGGTCTTTTCATACTGCGAAATCTATACAAATATATGTACAAATACTATATGTCAAATTTCAAATTTGCAATAATTGATACATTTTTGAAAGAAAATTGTATAATATGAAATGTCTTTAATTTATTTCATAGAAAACAATTTTTTGAGGTGCGTGGATTTTCCATATTTACTGTTTTACTATTTTCGTAATGAGGTTAAATGAGTTAAAAAGAATTTAAAATATTTGAAAATATTAGGTGAGGATCCTCAAGATGTAATATACGATCGGTCTAAAACTTTTCACTTAGAGCCACAGTTAAATTCGAAACAACAAAAACCCATATATTTTGTGCATAAAGTTTAACATTAAATGTGCTTTTCTAAAATGTCTATATATTTTTTCTCATTCATTTCTGACCATCTTCAATGTAAATTTACCAAAGTTTTTTTTATTGCAATATGTATATAAAACTTAAAAATTTAATATTTTTTATTGTGTATTAACTTATTATTCTGCGATTTTCATTACATCACAAAATGTTACAAATCAGTTGAAAACAGTTGATCCGTAAAACTGTGTGTGAAATTGTGTCAAATAAAATTACAAATATTAATAAATATAATAATACATATATATATATATATTATTAATTTTGTTAAGAATTAGCACAAAATTGATTTTCCATTTTGCATTTCATTTATAAAGAATTCTGCCATATTTTGTTAAAGGGAAAATCCATTTTTGTTATATTAAAAAAAAAACAGACTTGCATTTAATTTTTCCGTGACTGCCTCAATAATTGCGTAGATGCCACCACAATATTTTTTCTAATTAAAACAGTTGATCTGTAAAACTGTGTGTGAAATTGTGTCAAATAAAATTACAAATATTAATAAATATAATAATACATATATATATTTTATTAATTTTGTTAAGAATTAGCACAAAATTGATTTTCCATTTTGCATTTCATTTATAAAGAATTCTGCCATATTTTGTTAAAGGGAAAATCCATTTTTGTTATATTAAAAAAAACAGACTTGCATTTAATTTTTCCGTGACTGCCTCAATAATTGCGTAGATGCCACCACAATATTTTTTCTAATTAAATATTAACCAATATCTAACTAGAATTATGATTTATTCCGACTAAAAAGTTCCAATTAAAAGTTATTCATCCCAATTATGAATATTCTCAAGGAATTTCTTTCTCACGGAAAATACATTTCTCGAGAAAAAAATTCCTCCAATTATAAATTCCGCGTGAACAAAAAATGATTAACTGGCATCATCGAATTTCGAAGCCACTTGCTTTGCTTATTGACAATTTATTTTCTATTTTTTGTGTGTGTGCAAACGACCCTACAATAAATGTCCCAATAAACATTTTTGTTTGCTATCAACTTGAGGTGCATTTGAGATCAAATACATTTCTCAAATCTCCAATAGTTCGAATATAGTCTTCTCAACTTAAAAGGCACATTTTTTATATGGCTATTTTCATAGTTATCAAATTGAGAAATTTGTGATTCTCAACTTGATAGCAAAGAAATACTTCCAATCGGTATCAAAGGGAAGGTACGGAATTGCCATATTAAAAAATATTATACTAATTTTAGAAATGAAAACAATGTACTTTTTTTAATGTTTCAATTTAATTTCATTATATATTTAACATTACTATGTACATATTTAACATTAAATGTACATATTATGTACATTTTTTAAAATCTAGAATTAAAAAAATAAATGAATTAATTAGTTGTACATTTTTTGAAAAATTCGACAAAAAGCAAAAATAATTAAAAATATATCAATGATTTATTTGTACTTTTTTGGCATTTTTTAATTTAATTTATTATTTATGACATATTTAAATAATATCTCAGACTTAACACAAATCGTATTCAAGTTGAAAAAATGTTTGGTCTCAAGTGGAGAAAAGTGTTGGATATCCAATTGAGAGTAAAAATGTTTCTCAAAGATTGGAAAAAATGTTAAATCTCAACTTGATGTCAAGTTGAAAGCAAACAAGGAGAAAAATTGTTCAACCCAAGTTGAGAATTACATTTGACATCAATTTAAGAACTTAACTTTTCTCCAACATTGGAGAAATGATATTTCAATGCATACTGGGGAATGACCGAAACTAACACATAAACAGTTTTTTTCCTATTTGAAAAACATATGACTGTCATTGTTGCTGTTGTAGAGTTGTTATACCCTCCACTCCAGTGTGGAGAGGGTATATATAAGTTTGTCATTCCGTTTGTAATAATTAGAAAAAAATTTTTGGACCCCATAAAATTTATATATTTGTGATCCTTATAACAACCGGAGTTGATATAGCGATGTCCGTCTGTCCGTCTGTGGAAATCACGATGACGGCATCAATCCGGCAGCTAGGGTACTCGTTGACATAAAAATGATTCACTAACATCCTGAGAAGTTTGCTATTTAAAATCGTCCAAATCGGTCGATTAGGGCCCGAGATTTGAATGAAGAACTAAAAAAGTCTTGAAAAAAAAATAATTTTCTATGTTGTTCTTGTCACGATCACGCCCTCAATAGTGCAGCTACAGTGATCATTTTTAGTGAGAATGATTCACCAAATTCATGGAAAGATTTCTACTTAAAAAATTATTAAAATCGGTGGAACAGGTCCAGGGAAATCTCTGAAAAATTAAAAAAAAAAATTAAAACATGATATTTCTATATTGTTCTTGTTGTTATTCTAAATGTTGCATTGTTTTCATAGCTGGACTTGTTGTTTTTGTGGTCGTTATGGTAATAATATAACAAAAACAAACCCTTTGTACATTTTTTTATCAACTCTGGTAGAAAAATTTAAAAGTTTCCATTGTTTTGGCATCACTAAAAAAATATGTTAGATCATTTCTGTCATTGCCACAAGCCTGCCTGCAAAATTTCAGATCGATTGGGTCACGGGAAAGTGGTTAAAATCGATCCAAAATTTTTTCGACAAGCAGACACTACGAGTTAATATAAAGGGAGTAAAAATTCACCAACATCTAAAGCAAATAATGCTAAAATACCTAGTTGTTAATAAAAAAAAACAATTGGGCAATTCACAATGGGTAATGTATCATTGTATCTCTTGTATCGTGTATCACTTTACAATAGTGTAAAATTGTTGTTGGTAATTTTCACTGAAAAATCTGATACACGATCCAACTTCATTTGCTATGTTGTAGCGTAACACGACTTTCGTAGTGTGCTGTATAATACCCACACTGCATAGCGTACAATGTTTGCAAATGCGGAAATAACAAATATCAATATTGTTGACCACTGCATTTGCAAAACATTGTATGACTGCGTATATTCTTATTGTATGTTGTTGTTACGCTGGCACACTTATGTTTATGCTGACCCAAGTGCAGGTAACACATTGTTGTTGTTAATATAGGTTGAAAATATGTATATAAAGAAGAACCTTTTATAATCAATTACTCATTAATAATTGATCAATCAAACAATTAATAGTTTAGCTCCTAGATAGAGCTGAAATAATAATAATAATAAATACTATTTAAAACACAAAAAGTATCTTGTTTGCTATATGGCGATCCTGCCAGTGCTCCTTAGATGAGCATTGCAGAAAATATATATAATTCAAGGATTATGCTCTTAAATTGAGCAATCCTGAATAGAATAATAATAAAAAAAAAAACACATAATAATTTTGTCCTGGTGGATCAGCCACAACGATCCATCAGCTGCGTTGAAGGAAGATACTGTCTGTCCTAAAGACAGTGGAGCTTAAAATCAATGGCGGAAGGGCCAAAACCTATCTCCATAGAAGAGTATAGAAGAAGGACGGGCCAGCAGAAAAAGAAGGAAAAACACATCAAAAGACCTCTGGTATATATCAATATACACATCAATATGCCCCTAACAGGTTCATCCTAGTTTTACCAAAAACAAAAAAAAAAAAACAAAAAAAAAGTGGAGCATCCCGTTATGCACCCGTAGGTCAGAAAGCGTTAACCGCTCTTGACAAATAAACAAAAACAAATAAATAGAAAACACAATAATTTATAAGAGGGAAAAAAATTGTAAGAGATATAAAAAAAAAAAAATAAAAATCCACAAAGGAATGTAGTTCAATTAATCTGATTTGTTCTGTATAAAAAGCTATTATTTAATCTTGATACAATTATATAAAGAGAAAAAATAACTTTTGTAATTATGCTGTTTAAGAGAGAAAAAAAAAAACACAAATTAAATTAAAATTTTTTTTTTTAAATTAAATATACATAAATAAAATGATGCATGTAAAATAGTATAAGCTATTGATAAAAATAATGAATTACTAGGGAAGATATATAATTAGCAAGATATAAGATTCGGTTAGATTATTGAGGCAGTCAGAAAAATATTTAATAGAAATAAATAATAGGAAAATATGCAAAATAAATAGCGAAAGAAAATGGGAGGTCGTCAATCAAAATAGAGAATCCCAATGCAAATGTTATTAATGAAGTTGAAATAAAAGAAGACTCAATCGACCTAAAATTAATTGAGTGTTGTTTACTAATAATAACCGTACTGATTAGCTTAAATTTTGCATTACATATTTATGCCTTAAACACCAAGAAATTAAAAAAGAAATATTTGAGCAGAGCCAATGACTTAAACAAAATTTAAATAATTTTCCCATGGATTGGCAAGAAATAATTCAGAAGGTGAGACTAATCAAAGAGGAGTTCGACAAATCTTATAAATGTTTAAATATAGATAGAAGCACAAAAGAGGAAACAATAATAAAACATATTAGAATCTTATGCGAAAAGTTAGAACAAATCAGGGTTTTGCTAAATGCAAATTATAACAGACTCACGACACCACATAGGACAGCTGCTGAAAGTTTTTTCTTAGATGTCAAGACTAGAATCCTGATTATATCATCTAAGAAGGGTGTTAAGGTAAAATTACCAGATACACTACACGAAGAGGTAAAATTCTTAGAAGAGACTGAAAATTCAGAGAATACTGGTACCTCTTTAGAAAGTACAGAAGTAAAAATGACACAAACAGTCGTTGACTTTCTGAACACAGCTTCAAAGCTGATCATAGAATTTGATGGAAAACCAGAAAATTTACGTTCCTTTATAGACTCGTTACAGTTAATAGAATCCATCAAAGGTGACCACGAATCTATCGCAGTCTCTTTAATAAAAACAAAGTTAAAGGGGAGTGCAAGAAATTTAATAGGTAATGAACAAACCATTACTGAGATAATACATAAACTAAAAAACTCAGTAAAGGGCGAGTCGGTTGAGGTATTGACAGCAAAAATAATGAATACCCGACAAAACAATAAAACTGCCAATAACTATTGCAGTGAAATAGAGAATTTAACGAAGTCATTAGAAAATGCCTATTTATCAGATGGTTTGCCATGCGAATTGGCATGTAAATATTCAACACAGGTTGCAGTAAAGGCACTAACCAAAAATTGCACCATCGATAAAGTTAAACTTATCATGGAAGCAGGCCAATTCAGTAACATGAATGAGGCCGTTGGCAAATTCATAAACAGTTGCACTGAAGCAACAGGGCAACAAAATGCCGTATTGTATTTCGGGCAGAAGTTTAACCGAAATAATAACTACAGACAATATCGTGGAAGGTACAATTACCCACGCAATAATAGTAATAACAGTAACAACGGCAGACCCCAACAAAAACCTATTCACAACAGGGTTCAACAAAATCAGAACCACAGACGTAACAGAAATTACGTCAGAGCAGCAGAGTCACATGAAAATGATTCGGAAAACTGCTAAAATCCTCTGAGATATATCATAATAACAATACCAACTACATATACAACCTTAACCTCAGCTTAAGTTTTTATGTTAATATAAAAATTAACGACACGAACAACACGGTAACACTGTTGGTAGATACAGGAGCAGACATTTCGGTTATAAAAACTAAACATTTTTATCAAACACAAATTAACAGAAACAGAACAACCACATTGAGTGGAATAGGACAGGGTAAAATTCGTTCAATAGGTAATATATTTATTGACCTAAAATTTAGAGGTTTTTTGATACCACATGATTTCCAAGTAGTACAAAATAATTTTCCAATACCTTGCGACGGTATCCTTGGAATGGATTTTTTTAAGAAGTATAAATGTATACTAGATTTCAATGGGAACCATGATTACCTCGTACTACGACCACCCAATCTGTCGCATGTAATAGAAATTCCACTTACGAACGGCTTCAATGGAATAACACTCCCACCAAGGTCAGAAGTGATTCGTCAAATCAGGTTTCCGAAGCTTGAAGACGATGTACTAATACCAAATCAAGAAATCGTACCAGGTGTCTTTGTACCAAATACACTGGTAAAATCAAATAACGCATTGGTTCGTTTTTTAAATACCACACATAAAATAGTAACAATTAGGCAAAATAACATAAAAACCGAGAAAATGTCTGACTATGAAATAGTAAAACAAAAACCACATGAAAATAGCCAAAGAAAATCTGAAGTTTTGGACCTTTTGAAGGGAAACTTTCCTGAACAGTTCAGAACAATTTTAACTAAGCTTTGTTTAGAATACAATGATATTTTTGGCTTAGGGACTGAAACAATTACTACCAACAATTTCTATGAACAAAAACTGAGAGTAAAAGATAATCAACCAACGTATATTAAAAATTATCGCATACCAGAATCTCATAAGGAGGAAATAAACAAACAGGTTGAAAAACTAATAGATGACAAGATAATCGAACCATCATTTTCGGAATACAATAGCCCAATTCTGTTGGTACCAAAGAAATCACTTCCCGGAACAGATGAAAAAAGATGGCGCTTGGTGATAGATTATAGGCAGATAAATAAAAAACTAATATCAGATAAATTCCCGTTGCCTAGAATAGACGATATTCTAGACCAACTAGGTAGAGCAAAATATTTTTCTTGTTTGGACTTGATGTCCGGGTTTCATCAAATTGGTTTGGAAAAGAACTCTAGAGACTTGACGTCATTTTCAACAAACAATGGTTCATACAGATTTACTAGACTACCATATGGCTTAAAAATAGCACCGAATTCATTCCAAAGAATGATGACATTAGCCTTCAGTGGTCTGAAGCCGAATCAAGCATTCCTATATATGGATGACTTGGTTGTATTGGGATGTTCTGAAAAACATATGCTTTCAAATTTGAAGGATGTATTTGATCTTTGCCGTAAACACAATCTTAAACTACACCCCCAAAAATGTTCATTCTTTGTGAGAGAGGTAACCTACCTTGGCCACAAATGTACTGATAGAGGAATATTACCGGATGATAGTAAATATTCGGTGATAGAAAATTACCCGACGCCTACGGACGCCGATAGCGCACGAAGGTTTGTCGCGTTTTGCAACTATTACCGACGATTTATTAGAAACTTCTCTGAATATTCCAGACACCTTACAAGGCTATCCAAAAAGGGAGTACCATTTCAGTGGACAAAAGATTGTGAGTGCGCGTTTAAATACTTAAAGAAGGCATTAATGAGCCCAACATTGCTTCAGTACCCAGACTTTACGAAGGAATTTTGCATAACAACAGATGCGAGTAAGCATGCTTGCGGTGCAGTTTTAACACAGGAACATGAAGGTAGACACCTACCTGTGGCCTATGCATCTAAAACTTTCACTAAAGGCGAAAGCAACAAATCGACCATTGAACAGGAATTAACTGCCATACACTGGGCTGTCACATATTTCAGACCATATATATATGGAAAACATTTTTTGGTCCGAACAGACCATAGACCACTTTCATACCTGTTCTCCATGAAAAATCCAAGTTCTAAGCTAACGAGAATGAGACTCGATCTGGAGGAATATGATTTCACAGTAGAATATCTCAGGGGAAAAGATAATTATGTTGCCGACGCACTGTCGCGCATTACAATAAATGACTTAAAGGATATTAACGACAAGATTTCATCCGTTTTAAGGGTCACGACAAGATCGATGACTAAAGAAGAGAAAATTAGTAAACCAGTAGTAAATCAGCAAAATATCAATAATAATAATAAGCCCAAGGTATATATACCATTGAATAATATAGACGTCAAAAGATATTATAAATTAAAGATTTTACCCAACAGATGTTACATCAAAAAGGGAAAATCCATATATGCTAGCATAAGAATAGATGATTTGTTTACTAAAGGGAATATTGACTTAGGACAATTTTTCCCTAGGCTAGAACGAATAGCCTGTAAACTAAATATTAATAAGATTCAAATTTCACCACATGAGAAGATTTTCGAATTTGTCTCGATAAGTGAATTTGAGAATATGGGCAATAAAACACTGAATGAAATCAGAATAGCGCTATTAAACGAAGTAACTAAAATTGATAACACGAATGCAAAGGCAATACGTGAGATAATGCTGAAATACCATGATGATCCTATAGAAGGAGGACATTGTGGGATATATAGAACCACTGAGAAGATCAGGAGATACTATTACTGGAAAAATATGACAAAAGACATTGCCAAATATGTGAAAACATGCCATAAATGTCAATTGGCTAAAACGGAGAAACATATAAAAAGTCCAATGACAATAACGGAGACACCAAATAGGGCTTTTGATACGGTGTACGTAGATACAATTGGACCATTTCCAAAGTCAATTTATGGAAATGAATATGCAGTCACAATGATATGTGACTTAACTAAATACTTGGTAACAATACCAATAAAAGATAAATCAGCTAAGACGATCGCAAAAGCGATATTTGAAAATTTTGTGCTTATATACGGTCCAATGAAGACGTTCATTTCGGATATGGGCACAGAATACAAGAACTCTATACTGACAGAGCTTTGCAACCTATTGAAGATAGATAAACGCACATCGACAGCACATCATCACCAGACACTAGGTACGATAGAAAGAAGTCACCGGACTTTTAACGAATACGTACGAAACTACATATCAGTAGATAAAGACGACTGGGATGAATGGCTCAAATATTTCACGTACTGTTTTAACACTACACCATCTACAGTACATGATTATTGCCCTTATGAACTTATTTTTGGAAAAATTCCAAACAATTTTAGACAATTTAGTGAAGTAGATAGAGTTGCACCACTTTATAATATAGATAATTATGCTAAGGAAATTAAATTTAGATTAGAAGTAGCTATAGATAGAGTTAAAAAACTATTAGATATAAATAAAATAAAACAAAAAATTAATTATGATAAAACAAAATTAGATTACAATTTTAAAATAGGAGATTTAGTCTTAGTAAGAAATGATGCAGGACATAAGTTAGAGATGGCATATAAAGGGCCATATAAAATTAAGAAAATAGATTTCAGAAATAATGTAACCATAGTTGATAAGAAAACAAATAAAGAACAAATAGTTCATAAGAATAGACTTAAGTTATACAATATTAAATAAACAATATGCATTCTTTTCTTTAAATCTATATTTGTAAATAAAATAAAATAAATTTATTGTAAAATGTGAAACTTGCACTTGATACAACCACAAAAAAAAAAACCCAACAGTACAAATAATAAAAGAATGTCCATAGAACAAAATGTTATATGAACATTCTTATAAAAAAGGAAGGTGTAGCGTAACACGACTTTCGTAGTGTGCTGTATAATACCCACACTGCATAGCGTACAATGTTTGCAAATGCGGAAATAACAAATATCAATATTGTTGACCACTGCATTTGCAAAACATTGTATGACTGCGTATATTCTTATTGTATGTTGTTGTTACGCTGGCACACTTATGTTTATGCTGACCCAAGTGCAGGTAACACATTGTTGTTGTTAATATAGGTTGAAAATATGTATATAAAGAAGAACCTTTTATAATCAATTACTCATTAATAATTGATCAATCAAACAATTAATAGTTTAGCTCCTAGATAGAGCTGAAATAATAATAATAATAAATACTATTTAAAACACAAAAAGTATCTTGTTTGCTATAATGTTTAGTAAATGTTGTATTTTGTATCATAACATATCAGTTCCAAGTGAATGCCAGTTTTTATGAAAAAGAAAAAACAAATACATAGAATATTATCAGCATAAATAATTATAAAATAAAATATGGCAAATAATGCAAATAACGCAAATACATCGATAAGTTCATTTATATAAAAATTAATGTTTATATTTTTAGTATGTATTTTCTCTTTCAGTACCAACCAAAACATTTAACATTTTTTTTTTTTTTCATTATAAATTAAAATGCAAGAGGTAGTTAACTAAAACTCCAGCGTATATCTCACGACCAAAAAGCAAACACTGACAAGTGTTTTCTCTTATACAAAATAGCAGAAGCGACGAAGCGATCTTTCCTCGTTGGATCGAAAATTACTAAAGAAAGCGTTTTACAATATGAAAACACAACTGAGTGTTCACAACAAATGATTGTATTGTGTATTTCAATACAACATACAATATACAACACCTGTTGTGAATTGCCCAAATGTAAATTTAGCAAAAAAATTTATGTATTAATTTATTTAAAGAGAAAAACACAAAAATAACGTTTGATGTTGTATTTTTTGTGTGTAATATTTAAATATACATACATACACATATTAAATAATACAAATAATGTACATATATTATATATATGTATGTATGTATATTCATAGTAACTGCATGTTAGAAATAAATCGGTTATTTTATTTACATAAAATTCTGCAGTATTTTGTTGTGGGGAAAATACATTTCTTTTGTATAACAGAGTGTCACTTCATTTTGCTCAGCGTGACTATGCCACAGTAGATGCCGCCATAATTTTTGTTTGTTCTAATTAGCTTTGCAATAGTTATTTATATTTTAACATGAATGTTAATATTTTCAACTAGATATCATACAGAACAATGTTAAGAGTATACACGGGTTGGTCTTTTATTTCATACGTTTTTTCATTATTCTTTTACAAATATGAACATAAGTTTGGCATATTACCCACCAATCTCACATCACACTGCAAGTTCGAAAAACTCAATACACTCACATTTTTTTTACTAATACACACACATTTTCCGCAGTGGTCACACTAATGGCACCAAATTTTTCGTGCGAATAGTGGCAGACACTAACGATGATTAATGTTACCCTGTTATAAATTTAATGCAAATTTACTGGATTCTGTAAAATTGTTATTAAAGTTTTAACTTGTTAAATCTATTATAATGATTTATTTTTTGAAATGCGCATACAAAAACGCAAGTTTGTTAATTATAGAGCATAAATATTATTAACTATTATTAAAATAATACTAATAATAATAAATGTAAACATTTTCCCTCAAACATGTGCCTGTATAATAAACTTGGTAACTCTACTTAAAATAAAATAAGAGAGAGAAGTATACAAATTTTTTCAAGTTTACGCTTCGACAACATTTTAGAAATGAGATTGCAGTCAGATGTTTGAGCATAAAATTTAATGGCGATGGATTCGACTAATTCGAACAATTTTTCGTTGATAATACGTACACAACGATTTTACAATTTCAGTGTGATGTGAGATTGGGGGGTTAACTTTTTGTTGTCTTTACAAAATAGAGTTACCGAGTTCGTCAATGAGTTTTTTGCTTACAAAACAATTCTACATAGTTATATAGAATTATTATTCTGCTTTACCTATAAAATATCTGATTGCGATTACATCTAATTTTTAAAAATTGTTTATAATTAATAAAGCATTATTATTCACATAAATACAAAATTTCACTTTTTAAATTTTCCATTCAAATTTAAGAAAATATCAATTATAATAAAAACTGAAAATAAAATTTCCAATTATAAATTAGAAAATATTAATTGAGTTTCAGAAAATCATATCAAAACGTCGGAAATAATAATTTTAAATTTAGAAATATCTTTACATTTAAAAATGTTTACATTTAAAAAAAATATTGCCATTCAGGAGATATTAATAACTTTTCAGTACCGCGATTCAGTAACTTCTTTTAACGATAGTCGAATTGTAAAAAAAAAGAAAATTGCAAAATTATCAGTAAAATTTTGAAACGATATTCGCTATTGTTAAAGTCAGCTGTTGTTGTTATCTAAACGACAACCATTTTTGTGTTGTTTATCCAATCGATAAAAACTTAAATTTTTAGGTTGAAATGTCGTCATACATAAATAAAAATCATGAAATAGTGAAAATATTTTGCTTTAATTAAAAAACTTTTTTATATAAATAAAAAAATTAAATAGCATATTCAATTCAGTATTTCATTTTCAAGTAAATAAACAGAAATATTAGTAAAAAAAATAAAGATATTAAACATGAACATAAAATCATCCTGTCAAACACGAAGTAATTTGTTTTTTTTCTATTCTTTGTGTTTTTCGCTTATTTTGACAGAGATGCCACTCCTTTACAATTTAAATAAATAGAAAAACAGATTTGTCGATATTAATTTAAATTCAATGAATTTAAGAAAACCTCAAATGATATTTAAGAATTGCTAACATAAAAATTGTTACATAAGTAAACGTAATTTTATGAGAATGTTATTTTTTATATATAAATTTTCACAATTTTTTTTGGATGAAAATTTGAAGTTTTTCAGAAAATAAAGATAACATTAAATTATTTTATTTAAAATGTTTGGGACTTTTCGTTTTTTGCGTTTTTCATCCCTAATTTGATTATTTATTATTATAAATTTATTCTCTATGTTTTGAAAATATGGCAATATTTTAAAAAAAAGTTGAGAGAGCTTTTTTTTTGGTTATTATTTTGTTACTCCATCCGACCTATATGGCCACAATGAAGAAATATTTGGCCAGTTAAAAGAAACTATACAGCCATCTCCAATTAGCACGATTTAATGCATATAGCCACTCTACACAACCATTACCTTTGCAATGGAGGTTAGGGCGAGCTATTTAATTAGCAAAAACTAAATTAAACGAGAAGTTATGTCATATAACCGGAAACGCATGCATATAGGTATATAACCAAAATGCATGCCGATCAGCAACCACGATGACCAAAAAGCAAACACCGAAATAAATCCGAAATAATAGAAAAGAAGAAAACCAACCCAAAGAATTTGCTGAAATAATTTGGTATTAAGTTTAACAAATTGTTTACTTTTTCATTTACATTTATTATCAAGCCTCAAACCGAGGTGGAGGGTATCAAAGATTCGGCACAGCCGAATTTAACACTCTTACTTGTTAATTTTTATTTTTTATTTTTTGGGTGAATATAGGAGAACCAGTAAGCTTGATGTTGACGGTACTTAGTGTTTGTATCTATGGAGAACAACTCGAATAGTTGAGTGAATGTGCAATACTAATTTCTTTATTGAAAATAAAACCTTAATAACTATATATAAAAATCTTAAGCCTTATCTAGAACTAATAACTACACTTGCGTCTACACACAAGCAACCCCTTTTAGTGATATTATGAATTCCCCCCAATGTGCTATATATTATCTTATAAAAACAGTAGTAACAAGTAAGAGTGTTAAATTCGGCTGTGCCGAATCTTTGATACCCTCCACCTCGGTTTGAGTCTTGATAATAAATGTAAATGAAAAAGTAAACAATTTGTTAAACTTAATACCAAATTATTTCAACAAATTCTTTGGGTTGGTTTTCTTCTTTTCATTATTTCGGATTTATTTCGGTGTTTGCTTTTTGGTCATCGTGGTTGCTGATCGGCATGCATTTTGGTTATACACCCATATGCATGCGTTTCCGGTTATATGACATAACTTCTCGTTTAATTTAGTTTTTGCTAATTAAATAGCTCGCCCTAACCTCCATTGCAAAGGTAATGGTTGTGTAGAGTGGCTATATGCATTAAATCGTTCTAATTGGAGATGGCTGTATAGTTTCTTTTAACTGGCCAAATATTTCTTCATTGTGGCCATATAGGTCGGATGGAGTAACAAAATAATAACCAAAAAAAAAGCTCTCTCAACTTTTTTTTAAAATATTGCCATATTTTGAAAACATAGAGAATAAATTTATAATAATAAATAATCAAATTAGGGATGAAAAACGCAAAAAACGAAAAGTCCCAAACATTTTAAATAAAATAATTTAATGTTATCTTTATTTTCTGAAAAACTTCAAATTTTCATCCAAAAAAAATTGTGAAATTTTATATATAAATAAAAATAACATTCTCATAAAATTACGTTTACTTATGTAACAATTTTTATGTTAGCAATTCTTAAATATCATTTAAGGTTTTCTTAAATTCATTGAATTTAAATTAATATCGACAAATCTGTTTTTCTATTTATTTAAATTGTAAAGGAGTGGCATCTCTGTCAAAATAAGCGAAAAACACAAAGAATAGAAAAAAACAAATTGCTTCGTGTTTGACACGATGATTTTATGTTTATGTTTAATATCTTTATTTTTTTACTAATATATCTGTTTATTTATTTGAAAATGAAATAATGAATTGAATATGCTATTTAATTATTTTTTTATTTATATAAAAAAGTTTTTTAATTAAAGCAAAATATTTTCACTATTTCATGATTTTTATTTATGTATGACGACATTTCAACCTAAAAATTTAAGTTTTTATCGATTGGATAAACAACACAAAAATGGTTGTCGTTTAGATAACAACAACAGCTGACTTTAACAATAGCGAATATCGTTTCAAAATTTTACTGATAATTTTGCAATTTTCTTTTTTTTACAATTCGACTATCGTTTAAAGAAGTTACTGAATCGCGGTACTGAAAAGTTATTAATATCTCCTGAATGGCAATATTTTTTTTAAATGTAAACATTTTTAAATGTAAAGATATTTCTAAATTTAAAATTATTATTTCCGACGTTTTGATATGATTTTCTGAAACTCAATTAATATTTTCTAATTTATAATTGGAAATTTTATTTTCAGTTTTTATTATAATTGATATTTTCTTAAATTTGAATGGAAAATTTAAAAAGTGAAATTTTGTATTTATGTGAATAATAATGCTTTATTAATTATAAACAATTTTTAAAAATTAGATGTAATCGCAATCAGATATTTTATAGGTAAAGCAGAATAATAATTCTATATAACTATGTAGAACTGTTTTGTAAGCAAAAAACTCATTGACGAACTCGGTAACTCTATTTTGTAAAGACAACAAAAAGTTAACCCCCCAATCTCACATCACACTGAAATTGTAAAATCGTTGTGTACGTATTATCAACGAAAAATTGTTCGAATTAGTCGAATCCATCGCCATTAATTTTTATGCTCAAACATCTGACTGCAATCTCATTTTTAAAATGTTGTCGAAGCGTAAACTTGAAAAAATTTGTATACTTCTCTCTCTTATTTTATTTATTTTAAGAGTTACCAAGTTTATTATACAGGCACATGTTTGAGGGAAAATGTTTACATTTATTATTATTAGTATTATTTTAATAATAGTTAATAATATTTATGCTCTATAATTAACAAACTTGCGTTTTTGTATGCGCATTTCAAAAAATAAATCATTATAATAGATTTAACAAGTTAAAACTTTAATAACAATTTTACAGAATCCAGTAAATTTGCATTAAATTTATAACAGGGTAACATTAATCATCGTTAGTGTCTGCCACTATTCGCACGAAAAATTTGGTGCCATTAGTGTGACCACTGCGGAAAATGTGTGTGTATTAGTAAAAAAAATGTGAGTGTATTGAGTTTTTCGAACTTGCAGTGTGATGTGAGATTGGTGGGTAATATGCCAAACTTATGTTCATATTTGTAAAAGAATAATGAAAAAAACGTATGAAATAAAAGACCAACCCGTGTATACTCTTAACATTGTTCTGTATGATATCTAGTTGAAAATATTAACATTCATGTTAAAATAGAAATAACTATTGCAAAGCTAATTAGAACAAACAAAAATTATGGCGGCATCTACTGTGGCATAGTCACGCTGAGCAAAATGAAGTGACACTCTGTTAATACAAAAGAAATGTATTTTCCCCACAACAAAATACTGCAGAATTTTATGTAACTAAAATAACCGATTTATTTCTAACATGCAGTTACTATGAATATACATACATACATATATATAATATATGTACATTATTTGTATTATTTAATATGTGTATGTATGTATATTTAAATATTACACACAAAAAATACAACATCAAACGTTATTTTTGTGTTTTTCTCTTTAAATAAATTAATACATAAATTTTTTTGCTAAATTTACATTTGGGCAATTCACAACAGGTGTTGTATATTGTATGTTGTATTGAAATACACAATACAATCATTTGTTGTGAACACTCAGTTGTATTTTCATATTGTAAAACGCTTTCTTTAGTAATTTTCGATCCAACGAGGAAAGATCGCTTCTGCTATTTTGTATAAGAGAAAACACTTGTCAGTGTTTGCTTTTTGGTCGTGAGATATACCCTGGAGTTTTAGTTACGTACCTCTTACATTTTAATTTATAATGAAAAAAAAAAAAATGTTAAATGTTTTGGTTGGTACTGAAAGAGAAAATATGTACATACTAAAAATATAAACATTAATTTTTATATAAATAAACTTATCGATGTATTTGCGTTATATGCATTATTTGCCATATTTTATTTTATAATTATTTATGCTGATAATATTCTATGTATTTGTTTTTTCTTTTTCATAAAAACTGGCATTCACTTGGAACTGATATGTTATGATACAATATACAACATTTACTAAACATAGCAAATGAAGTTGGATCGTGTATCAGATTTTTCAGTGAAAATTACCGACAACAATTTTACACTATTGTAAAGTGATACACGATACAAGAGATACAACGATACATTACCCATTGTGAATTGCCCAATTGTTTTTTTTATTAACAACTAGGTATTTTAGCATTATTTGCTTTAGATGTTGGTGAATTTTTACTCCCTTTATATTAACTCGTAGTGTCTGCTTGTCGAAAAAATTTTGGATCGATTTTAACCACTTTCCCGTGACCCAATCGATCTGAAATTTTGCAGGCAGGCTTGTGGCAATGACAGAAATGATCTAACATATTTTTTTAGTGATGCCAAAACAATGGAAACTTTTAAATTTTTCTACCAGAGTTGATAAAAAAATGTACAAAGGGTTTGTTTTTGTTATATTATTACCATAACGACCACAAAAACAACAAGTCCAGCTATGAAAACAATGCAACATTTAGAATAACAACAAGAACAATATAGAAATATCATGTTTTTCATTTTTTTTTACTTTTTCAGAGATTTCCCTGGACCTGTTCTACCGATTTTAATGATTTTTGAAGTAGAAATCTTTCCATGAATTTGGTGAATCATTCTCACTAAAAATGATCACTGTAGCTGCACTATTGAGGGCGTGATCGTGACAAGAACAACATAGAAAATTGTTTTTTTTTTCAAGACTTTTTTAGTTCTTCATTCAAATCTCGGGCCCTAATCGACCGATTTGGACGATTTTAAATAGCAAACTTCTCAGGATGTTAGTGAATCATTTTTATGTCAACGAGTACCCTAGCTGCCGGATTGATGCCGTCATCGTGATTTCCACAGACGGACAGACGGACAGACGGACATCGCTATATCAACTCCGGTTGCTATAAGGATCACAAATATATAAATTTTATGGGGTCCAAAATTTTTTTTCTAATTATTACAAACGGAATGACAAACTTATATATACCCTCTACACACTGGAGTGGAGGGTATAACAACTCTACAACAGCAACAATGGCAGTCATATGTTTTTCAAATAGGAAAAAACTGTTTATGTGTTAGTTTCGGTCATTCCCCAGTATGCATTGAAATATTATTTCTCCAATGTTGAAGAAAAGTTAAGTTCTTAAATTGATGTCAAATGTAATTCTCAACTTGGGTTGAACAATTTTTCTCCTTGTTTGCTTTCAACTTGACATCAAGTTGAGACTTAACATTTTTTCCAATCTTTGAGAAACATTTTTACTCTCAATTGGATATCCAACACTTTTCTCCACTTGAGACCAAACATTTTTTCAACTTGAATACGATTTGTGTTAAGTCTGAGATATTATTTAAATATGTCATAAATAACAAGTAAGAAAATTATAGTCGGTCTAGACCGACTATACGATACCCTATACCATGCGTTTAGAAACCCTATCTCTTAGGCCCAACTAACTGGACATAGAAAATAAGCAAAAAACAAATTTGAGTGGGATTTTTATTAATTTTTTTGGCTGCAGATATGAAAAAGTTCATATCGGATGCTATATCTATATGGGGACTAGGTCCAAAAATGGACCGATCCTGATCATGTTTGGAAAAGTCTCTTGTATTTTGCAAAAATATATACAAACCAAATCTGAGAAAAATCTGTGCAGTATTTTTGTTTTTTAATAGATTTAAGTGAAGATCGGGAAGCAGCCCTATATGGGGCCAAAGGGATGATTTTTGGACTACTCATTAATGGATGTAATAAACACATACAAACCCAATTTGACTGAGATTTATATGATAATTTGGAACTTATGGCAATTTATGTCGATTTCATAGGGGTAATTTGTATGGGGGCTAGGTCTGAACATGGACCGATTCTCACCAGTTTCAATAGCATTCATCCCATGGCCGATAAAAGCTTATATACCAAATTTCATCAAAATATATTCATATTTGCGACCTGCAGTTTGATTACAAGCTTTACATGGACACACAGACGGACGGACGGACGGACGGACGGACGGACGGACGGACATTGTTAAATCAACTCAAAAAATTATTCTGATTCGATCGGTATAATTAAAGATGGGTCTAGGTCAAATATTTTTGGTTGTTACAAACAGCAGCACAAAGTCATTATACCCAAACCACATAGTGGTATAGGGTATAATAAATTAAATTAAAAAATGCCAAAAAAGTACAAATAAATCATTGATATATTTTTAATTATTTCTGCTTTTTGTCGAATTTTTCAAAAAATGTACAACTAATTAATTCATTTATTTTTAATTCTAGATTTTAAAAAATGTACATAATATGTACATTTAATGTTAAATATGTACATAGTAATGTTAAATATATAATGAAATTAAATTGAAACATTAAAAAAAGTACATTGTTTTCATTTCTAAAATTAGTATAATATTTTTTAATATGGCAATTCCGTACCTTCCATTTGATACCGATTGGAAATATTTCTTTGCTATCAAGTTGAGAATCACAAATTTCTCAATTTGATAACTATGAAAATCGCCATATAAAAAATGTGCCTTTTAAGTTGAGAAGACTATATTCGAACTATTGAGGGCATTTGAGAATTAACGTTGGAGATTTGGGAAATGTATTTGATCTCAAATGCACCTCAAGTTGATAGCAAACAAAAATGTTTATTGGGACATTTATTGTAGGGTCGTTTGCACACACACAAAAAATAGAAAATAAATTGTCAATAAGCAAAGCAAGTGGCTTCGAAATTCGATGATGCCAGTTAATCATTTTTTGTTCACGCGGAATTTATAATTGGAGGAATTTTTTCTCGAGAAATGTATTTTCCGTGAGAAAGAAATTCCTTGAGAATATTCATAATTGGGATGAATAACTTTTAATTGGAACTTTTTAGTCAGAATAAATCATAATTCTAGTTAGATATTGGTTAATATTTAATTAGAAAAAATATTGTGGTGGCATCTACGCAATTATTGAGGCAGTCACGGAAAAATTAAATTCACGTCTGTTTTTTTTAATATAACAAAAATGGATTTTCCCTTTAACAAAATATGGCAGAATTCTTTATAAATGAAATGCAAAATGGAAAATCAATTTTGTGCTAATTCTTAACAAAATTAATAAAATATATATATATGTATTATTATATTTATTAATATTTGTAATTTTATTTGACACAATTTCACACACATTTTTACAGATCAACTGTTTTAATTACAAAAAATATTGTGGTGGCATCTACGCAATTATTGAGGCTGTCACGGAAAAATTAAATGCAAGTCTGTTTTTTTTTTAATATAACAAAAATGGATTTTCCCTTTAACAAAATATGGCAGAATTCTTTATAAATGAAATGCAAAATGGAAAATCAATTTTGTGCTAATTCTTAACAAAATTAATAAAATATATATATATGTATTATTATATTTATTAATATTTGTAATTTTATTTGACACAATTTCACACACAGTTTTACAGATCAACTGTTTTCAACTGATTTAGAAGTTTTCTGTTTTTGAAACAGTAGTGCCAATTTGTAACATTTTGTGATGTAATGAAAATCGCAGAATAATAAGTTAATACACAATAAAAAATATTAAATTTTTAAGTTTTATATACATATTGCAATAAAAAAAACTTTGGTAAATTTACATTGAAGATGGTCAGAAATGAATGAGAAAAAATATATAGGCATTTTAGAAAAGCACATTTAATATTAAACTTTATGCACAAAATATAAGGGTTTTTGTTGTTTCGAATTTAACTGTGGCTCTAAGTGAAAAGTTTTAGACCGATCGTATATTACATCTTGAGGATCCTCACCTAATATTTTCAAATATTTTAAATTCTTTTTAACTCATTTAACCTCATTACGAAAATAGTAAAACAGTAAATATGGAAAATCCACGCACCTCAAAAAATAATTTTCTATGAAATAAATTAAAGACATTTCATATTATACAATTTTCTTTCAAAAATGTATCAATTATTGCAAATTTGAAATTTGACATATAGTATTTGTACATATATTTGTATAGATTTCGCAGTATGAAAAGAACTATTATTTCTTTATTTAGAATATATGTAAGTATTGCTCGCAAAAAATTGCAACATCATGAATGAAACACATAGACGACTGCTGGCAGCAGCATTTGTAGTCGTATAGTCAGCTACTTGATTTTTCTGAATACGACAGCAACATATAATACAAATGCATTTTTATTTAAATATACAATTACTTTTACTTATTTAAAATGCATTAGTACAACGTAAAAATAAATAAATTAGTTTAACGCCTTTTGATTATTAATGGAATTATAGCCTTTCATTTTGCGATTTTTTTTTTAAACAGAATAAAATATTTCATAGCAATAACTTCTTTTACATATTTTGTTATATTGTCAACACTATTTTTGTTTTGTAGCCAACAAAACACACTTGCAGTTTTTTTTTCTATTTGAAGAACATATGACTGCCATTGTTGATGTTGTAGAGTTGTTTTTTTTTTTGATTTTGTTTCGTTAACTCTTTTGTATTAAAGCACCTCCAATATATGTATCCATTTTAGTTTGCAAATTCAGTATATTTATAATTTATTACTTACAGCAAAAAATAATAGAAACAATTTTATCAGTTATGCTTACGAAACTATATATGGCTGCAAAAGCAGTAGCCTGTGTAAAGAACAAGTTAGCGACATGTAACTGTTACGTAACGTGTCAGCCTTTTTTTCACATGAAAAGTATTGGAACGTTCCGGTTACGTTCGGTAACTGTTTTAAATTATTTTCATGTAAAAAAAACAACTGACTCGTTACGGTTACGGTTAGAAAACATTGACCTTTTATATGTATTATAATGCTATGAATGCATTTATCTTTATTTTATTTTATTTATATATTCTTTTTTTTGTATTGTATATTATTTTTTTTTTATTATTATTACTATTTCATTTAATTATTTTTTTCTTAAAATAAATTAATACATAAAAATTTGTTTTTTAAATTATTGGTGAACTTTTACTCCCTTTATTTACTGCCTTTATATTAACTGGTAGTGTCTGCTTGTCGACAAAATTTTGGATCGATTTTTAGCCCCTTTCGCGTGAGCCAATCGATCTGAAATTTTGCATGCAGGCTCGTGGCAATGACAGAAATGATCTAACAAATTTTTTTAGTGATGCCAAAACAATGGAAACTTTTAAAATTTTCTACCAGAGTTCACAAAAAAATGTACAAAGGGTTTGTTTTTATTATATTATTACCACAACGACCACAAAAACAACAAGTCCAGCTATGACAACAATGCAACATTTAGAATAACAACAGGAACAATATGGAAACATCATGTTTTTCATTTTTTTTTTTAATTTTTCATAGATTTACCTGGACCTGTTCCACCGATTTTAATGATTTTTGAAGTAGAAATCTTCCCATGAATTTGGTGAATCATTCTCACTAAAAATTATCACCCTAGCTATCCTATTGAGGGCGTGATCGTGACAAGAACAACATAGAAAATTATATTTTTTCAAGACTTTTTTTAGTTCTTCATTCAAATCTCGGGCCCTAATCGACCGATTTGGACGATTTTAAA
The DNA here is from genome assembly GCA_963682025.1 of Cordilura impudica. NCBI lineage: Eukaryota > Metazoa > Arthropoda > Insecta > Diptera > Scathophagidae > Cordilura > Cordilura impudica. The sequence goes on from OY821522.1 coordinate 5,354,752, forward strand.
TAGCAAACTTTTCAGGATGTTAGTGAATCATTTTTTATGCCAACGAGCACCCTAGCTGCCCGATTGATGCCGTCATCGTGATTTCCACAGACGGACAGACGGACAGACGGACAGACGGACATCGCTATATCAACTCCGGTTGTTATAAGGATCACAAATATATATATTTTATGGGGTCCAAATTTTTTTTTCTAATTATTACAAACGGAATGACAAACTTATATATACCCTCTGCACACTGGAGTGGATGGTATAAAAACATCCTAAGTTAATACATATGTATATAATTCCAATCAATTAGGGATTTCTTATAATTAAAAATACATAATTACAAATATTCTTAGAAATATCAGTGTGTGTGTGTGTGTGTGTGTGTGTAACGCAGGCTAAATTATATGAACTATGTTCATATTTGAATAGTCCACGATAGAACCCTCAACATATATAGTATATTTATATATATATAAAAGGTGTTTTTAGTATAAGCTAGTAAAGAGAAGAAATAACATGGCACTGAAGCAAAAATTGAAACCTTTTTACGTGATTTTAATAGAATCATATGTTTGGATGATATGAACTTTATACTCAATTTTATAAATCTTCTTGATATCTTTGAAAATAAAGTACTATTGGAAACTGTGCATGGAGAGCATTTTAATGATTGTCCTTGGTCTGAAGATACTTGCTTGGAAGGACCTGATACTTGCAAATGCATTGTATATAGCTATAGAAAGCATTCTGTAATCAATCTAATAGAAAAATATACATATACGACATTTTAATTTAGATAAATGTATGTAAGACCAAATAAAAGTTTAAAACTATAAATATGTTTTTCATTTCGTATTCAACATTTAATACTGCAAGATGTTGTATCAGTTCACGCATCCATTCACAATGCTGATTAGTGGACCTTCAGGATCTGGAAAAACCACCTTTTTAAAAAATCTTATAAGTTGCAAGCAATTTTTAATAAGTTCACCAATTATTAGAATTATTTGGTGCTACGGAGAAGAAAATGCCAAACCAAATTTTAATAATATAGAATATTATAATGGGATACCAAATGATTTGGACAATGATTTACATGAACCAGATTTACTTATTTTAGATGATTTAATGATGGGCGCATTTAATAAGAATGTGTGTGAGCTTTTAACAAAAGGGTCTCATCACAGAAATTTCTCCGTTATTGTTGTAACTCAAAATATTTTTCATAAATCGTCTCATACAAGAGACATTTCGTTGAACTCAAAATATATTGTTGTATTTAAAAATCCAAGGGATACATTACAGTTTCAGCATTTAGCAAGACAAATTGAACCCGGAAATTCAGTAGAATTAATGAGAATATATAAAGAAGTTACTAACAAACCTCATGGTTACTTATTGATTGACCTTACTCAAAGTATAAACGATCTATTTAGATACAGAACAAACATCTTCAATCCAAATTTTTGTTTCTGCTATTGTGATACAACTGAAAATGGTATTAAAAAAGAACTTAAAACGATTGAAGGAAAACAAGCATATGTTGTATGTTCTCAAGACGAATAACGGAAAACTACGGAAAGCAATACTTGAAAATGTTGACGATGATTTTATAAAAACTATAATTGAAATAATATTCAATACCCTAAATGGAAATACTAAACTTAAACCTAAAGATCATACAATTTTAAATAGATATAAAAAAGAACTTCGAATCATTTCGAAATCAAATGGATCTGTAAAGTCAAAAAGGAAGGAACTAATTCAAAAAGGTGGATTTTTACCTGTATTGTTATCGTCACTGTTGGGAGGCTTTATTGGAAAATTAATAGAAAATGTCTAATAAAGGAAAATTTAATAAAGTTATATTACTACATCCAAATACTTATTATGTAATGTTAGAAGATCAATTATCTTCTGAATTTATTAGCAGAAAACTAATACCATACCTAAATGATGAGTCAATATCAGACTTCAACAAATGGATTAAAATCAAACAAGAATTAAATATGCTTATAAAAAGAAAAATTAATCCCGTCAAACCATTAACGGATAATCATAAATCAGTTGTGAAAGAAAACGAAAATCTTGTTATTAATAATACTGATCCAATGATGAATAAAAATTTGGAAAAGAATTTTGAAGTAACTGAAAACTATGATAAGTTTGAAACCCCTGAAAAATTTTCTAACTCTACACCTAAATTAAAAATAAATCATAACGAATTAAAATTTTTTAAAGATAACGATTTAGATGAAAAATACCTAAATATTTCCAAACGTAAATTAGAAGATAAAGATTATCCGTACTTAAAAAAGAAAAAAACAGAAACATCAGAAGAAAAAAATACAAGTGTTAAATCTAAAAAGAAACTGTTATATGATGAAACGACAACAGAAACTCCATATAAAGATACAAGGCCTAAATCAAAGGGGAAACCAAACATAAAACATCCATACGATACCAGATCTGTTAAAAAGGGGGAAAGTTGGATAAACTGGAAATCACTTTATTAAGAAAATTTTAATAAAAGATTAAACAAATAAAAAATGTGTTTTATTCATATTAGATTCTTTTAACCATGAACATACCAAACAATTTTTATGTAACATTATTAAGTAATAACTCTTTAATGGTTTATGAAGATAATGTTCTTTCCGCATTTACGAATTTGGTTAATTTACCTGCAATAACTTCAAAAGAGGATTGGGAAGTTGGAGTAACTGAATTATATTTAAATGATGGATCCGCCGAGGAACCAACAATTTTATTTATCTAAAGTGATATTATAAAACCGAGATGTATTGGAAACAAAAATATAAGATGTCTTCGAGTATTACCATATAAGGGACATAGCGTTTGCTATGATTTTCATAATGTGGAATACTATCCTTTAGAAATATCAATAATTAACGATATTTCAATACTCATAACTAATTTAGATGGAACTCAATACAATTTCGAATCCTCAACAACACCGAATTTTATAACATTACACTTTAATTAAAACACTATAAATGTAGAGAGTTTGTAAAATGTTGTCAGATTGATAAATCATCGTGATGGATCAAGTATATAATGCATACTACTCAAGGCAGCAGGGAGGTGGAATAAGTCATATCGGAACATTATATGTGACTCCACGAGTTTTGCAGCATGGTCGCGGAATCGGTTCATTTTTTTCATCACTATTTTGAACATTAAAACCTTTAATTTTTTCTGGAGTAAATACAATTAAAAATCAAGCAATTGCTACCAGTAAAGCTATATTAAATGACTTCGGTCGCAAGCCTTTACGAAATATTTTGGATGAACAAGGAAAAATTGCGTTAAATAACTTATCAGAGAAAGCTGTCAAAAAAATATATTCCAAGTTCCAACGAGGTTCAGGCAAGAGACGTATAAAACGTCGAAATAAAAAAAGAAATCGTCAGTCTCTCAAACTTTTTTTTTTTTTTTTTAAACGTTTATTTAACAAAATTTATTATAATTCAACTATAAATAAACAAACAGTAGTTAATATAACTTAATATACACTGTCCCTTAATCGGGCTCTCAAGTATATTTAACATTTATAAAATGGATATTCTTTTTGTGAAATTAATATTATTTTTATTGATACAATAAATGGGTAAATGTATATAATTAATGTAAAGAAAAACTGTGAAAAAAAATACTTTTATATTTGTGAAAAATAAAATAAGAGGTAGTTAAGAAAATAAAAAAAACAAAACGAAAATGTTGTACCTAACATTTAGGTCCACCACCAGTATTTTTTTGTGTTTATGTTTGGAAACATGTTTCTGTCTTTAAAGTATACACTTGTGTCAAATCTTTTATTTTCTGTAGTAAGTTGATTGCAATGTATCGCTTTTTCAGTGGCTCGTCTATATATGTGATAGATTATAGGAATGCCGAATTCATTTTGGATAAATCCTTGATTGTCAAGGTATAAAAAGGCTTCGGGTGGAACATGTCCATTTTGTAGTGTTTTATATATATATTCTCCACTTACATAATATGGAGCCATAATTAGGTTATTTTCTATGCAATCTAAGCTTTTTAAAATGTGATTTCTTATTAAATGAATAATGAAATTGTCGATTCTACTTGCCTTTGCGGCATGATACAAATTCTTGTTTGATACATATTTCTTGAAATCACTATTTGGTGATCTAAACAACGAAGTACATGCTCTTAGACATTTCCTTTCGAAAACTCGCATTTTTTCCATATAGGAAGGAGATACATTAAACCATATTTGGCACCCGTAGGTTAAGATTGGTCTAATTAAGGATTGATATAATAAAACCTTAACCGTAGAATTAATATGTTTTGAAAAGAATAGCTTTCTGTACATAAAAAATGCATTTTTCGCCTTAATTAGTTGTAAATTAATATGCTTATTAAAATATAAAAACTTATCCAGATTAATACCCAAGTATTTGACAATTGGCTTGTTTGGAATATTAATATTGGAATTGGATTTTATTCCAAAATCTTTGCAGTATTTTCTAATATAATTACATTTTCCCACTGGGGGTCGAAAAAGTATAGTTTCGCATTTACTAATATTTATTTTCATTTTCCAGTTAAAGGCATATTTTTCTACAATATTAAAGTAATTTTGCAATTTTTCATTGATATCCTGAATTTTGTTATCTGAATGATATATAATAATATCATCGGCAAATCCAATTATATTATCGATTTGTTCCAAAAGATCAAGGATAAATAAATTGAATAGAATAGGGGAATTCACCGTTCCTTGCTGTAATCCATTAATTATAATAAATTGCCTTGTACTTATTTGATTTTTGTTGCATATTTGAAAATACTTGTTACTTAGCATATTGTGTATAAGTATTAAAAGATGATAAGGAAATTTATACTTTATTAGTTTATATATTAAGCCTGGAATCCATATACTATCAAAAGCTTTCTCAAAATCTATCAGACAAGCTCCTGTACATAAGGATTTGTTCCAATTCCAGTAAATATTGGAAGTTAATAGATTTATCGCATGAATAGTTGAATGTCTGTATTTAAAACCGAATTGTTTATCATTAACTAATTTATTTTTTTTGCAAAATTTTAGTATATTGTTGTTAATGCACATTTCAAAGACTTTACTAATATTCGGTAATAAACTTATTGCGCGGAGATTTTTCAGATTACTAGTATCCTTATCCTTTTTGGGCAAAATAACGACTTTCGCGATCTTCCATGCACGAGGAAAATATGAATTATTGAGCATATTGTTAAAAAGTGTACAGTATTCAAGAATAATTTGTTTTGGTAAATTTTTCAGTATTATATTTGGAATATTATCTAAACCTGATGAAAGTTTTTTTTCTTAAATTATGAAATATATAATAAATCGATTCTTTTGTTATAAAATAATCTTCTGCGAGAAAAACATTTAAATCATTGGCTTTTTTTATTTCAGAAAACGTAGTAAGGGTTGATTGATTACTTTCATACTCATTTTTTGTTTCCAAGAATCTGGAGAAACAGTTAGCAACATCAATGTTTAAGTAATTATCAGTATCTATATATTTAAAAGAATGAACTGATTCCAAAAAAGTGCCAATTATATTTAGTATTTTATCATGGTCTCTTATTATGAATTTATTAGTATTTTCTTCTTTTTCCAAATCTTCTGAGGTCATTCCAGCATTTCTAAGCAAACTTACTTCATCTTGATCAATTTTTAAAATACCAATATTTAGCGATTGGACTGGTCTAAATTGTTTTTAACTTCATTAAACATATTTGCTGAATTTTTAGCGTCCATTTTGGATAATTTTTCCCTAAAATGGTTGTTTACAGAGAGGGTAAAATTTTCGTCAATGAGTTTTTTGATTAATTTCAATTTGGTTTTCAATAAATTAAGTTCTGTGTAGGTTAACAAATATTGTAGTCGGTTGTGTTTTTTTATTTCACTCAGAGTTTTGCTTTTTTCAAGTTGTAATTTTTTTATAGTTAAGTTTGTAAATTTTGAAATTGAATCGTTGCTTTTTACTTTAGGAACCGATCTTTCTATAGCAGAAAGTATAAATTCATTTAATTTTAGTAAATAAAAATCTATTTCCGAGTTTGTTAGGTTCCTGTTATTTGGAATGTTATCATTACTAATAAACTCATTTAATATAATGTTTATGAATTTTTTCCAATTTGTTTTCTTATAGTTTAATTGGAGGTTAGGTGTTTCTTTAAAAAACGAGAGAAAATGGTCATTTTCATTATTTATAATAATTATTTGAATTGCATTATGGTCACTGTCATAATCCAGTGTTTTTAAACAATTTAGAGTGTTGTTTTCTCTATAGATATTCAAACGAGTGTCAGCGATACATACGTCTAAATAAGATCCACAACGTGGAAATGATGGTGACACAGAAGCATAAAAACTACATCTATAATGTATTTCGTTGCATGAAAGCCATTCTTTTAACATATTGCCTTTTGTATTACATGAATCATTATCCCAATCAATATGCTTACAGTTTAGATCCCCAGCGAGTATAAAAAAATGATTAGAACATTGTAAATCTAATGATTGAAACAGTTGTAGTAGTTCAGATTTAAAATATCTATTATTATTGCCAGACGGATAATATGCCGATATGATAAACAGAGTTTTGTTTGAAATAAGCGGTATCTTTATAATACATGTTTCCAAACATTTGAATGTATTAATGATATTGTTATTATAATATTTATATTTTATGTCATTTTTAATCAATATTGCTGTTCCGCCACCCCTTTGGGCATTGGCTCTGTCTTTTCTTATAATTTTATAGTCTTGAATGTTAATTTTATGTCTTATATTTAATTTTGTTTCGTTTAATAATACTATATCTGGATTATGGGTATTTAAAAAGTTAATTAAGTCATATCTTCTACTTAATCTTATTAGCGAGTTAACATTAACTTCAATTATATTTAAGTTCTTTACAATTGTTTCAGCCATTTTAATTTTCAAGCATTGAGAAAATAGAATCTATTCTAGATGCTTGTAATTGTAATTGCTTTTGCAAATTAATAATTTGGTTAGTTAGGTTTTGCATTGAATTTTTAAATTCTTCTATTGCTAGGTTAATTGGGTTATTATTGTGAATTTGTTGAGTATTGTCATTTCTTAACACATTAGCGAATGTCATATAAGGATTTACGTTATTTGTTGTATTATTAGTTCTTTTTTGTATTAATCCTTGTTTTTTTGCGCGAAGCTTCTGTTGAAGTTCTTTGTATTTTTCGCATCCCCTGTATGATGCTGGGTGACCGTATTTGTTGCACAGAACACAAAACAGTTTTTCTCTCTCGGTTTCAGCTATTTGCTCCAAGGAACATTTTCCAATTTCATGGTTCTCCTTGCATTTGACACATCTTGTTGGTAAAAAACAATTCGATGCACTATGGAAAAAACTTTGGCAATTTCGACATTGTGGAATTTCAGATTTTCTTAAGGGCTCCCAATGTATACAACGATAAAGTAGCCCGTGAATTGCTTTGAGTTCATTAACTTTACTTTCATTGCTTATTTGTACTATGAATATCGGAAGATCGTAACCATTATTCATAGATTTCTTTGTTGTAAATTTACTAACTTTTATAAATTCGAGGTTTTCGTTTTGAAATTTACATAATTCATCATAAATTGTCTTAGTATCAGTATTACCACTGAGACCTTTCAATAAATAAGTCTTTGTTTTAATAGTCTTAGGTGTAAATGTGAAAAATTTTGTTTTTGTTTTTTGTAGATATGTTTTTACTTTGTTATAATCGTTTATGGAGGACATAAACAGTGCTATTTTTTTGTTGTTGTATTCTTTAATTTTAAATTGTTTTATTTTAAGTCCATTTGTTATAAACTCAATTAGTTCATTAGGTTCCACATCAAAAATATTGAGAGGTGGTATTTTTTTATTCTTTTTTGAATTATTATTTGTTGTATTCTCATTATTATTCTCACTCTCTTTGTTAGAAGAAGTTTTTGATACACAATTATGAGATGTACTGGCACTTACATGATCTTGTACATGTTTTTCGAATTTTTTTAAGTACTCTTGATTACATTCTTTTTCGTTATCAAGAATAGCGTAATAGTTGTTACTTTTTGTTTGTTTATACATTTTGTCACTATTCATAGTGCTTTTTCTTTTAAGATCTTTTTTTACAATATGTTGTATTGATGAATTATTTGTATTGTTTTTGTCATTATTCACTTTTGAGTTTTGAGCAAATAGCTCACTCATAGTTTATGTTGTGATTAAGAGTCTCTATCTCTTGTTTTTTTTTTTGTTTAACTTTAAATTAAAAGGTAAATAACTGAAACAGTAACACAATTATAAGTGTTTCAAAATAAATGCACTTCGTAAAAACGAAAAAATAATTTTATTCGCCGCTACACGTCCGTCTATCATGACAGTCACGATCAAACTCCTCAGTCTCTCAAACATTCTAAAGTGAAACGCATAAGGAAGAAAAAGAAGAAAAACACCAATATAAATATTAAAGACATATTTTCAAAATGAACATGTCAAAACATATAGAATGTATGAAAAGTGAATTGGATTTATTTGAACCACATCCCATTCAAACTAGTATTTTAAACACCGAAGAAGTATCCTACAATCCTATCGCAACTTTGGACAACCCCAGCTCTATAGAATTTGTGTGTCTCGGTAATGGAGATACATATCGTGATTTGTTTAGCGTATACCTAAGATTAGTAATTCAACTCAAAGCAAAGGATAACTCAGATATTACAGACGATTCAATTGGAGTTGTAAATAATATTCTACATTCTCTGTTTCGAAGTGTTTCTGTCTATCTGAATAATGTTCCCGTATCCCATAGCGATAATAACTATCACTATAAGACTTATATACAAACATTACTTAATTATGGAAGTGATGCTAGTCGAACTCATCTAACATCATCTGGATGGTATCCTGACTATTATATCGATGGTGAACTTCGAAAAGGACAAAAACAAATTAACAAGTTATTTGCACGAAGTAATAAAGTTGAGTTAATTGGACGAGTTCATGGTGATATCTTTAGTCAGCCTAAATTACTTTTAAATAATGTAGATTTACGTATTGTATTTAATTTGGAGAAATCATCATTTTATATGATGGATCTCGAACCAACTGGTGCTGTATTGAAAATTTTGGAGGCTCAATTATATATGAATCACATTACTGTTAATCCGGGGATATTACTAGCTCACTATAAAATGTTGCAGGAAAAACCAGCCATATATCCATTAAATAGAACTGAAATTAAATCGTTTACCATGTATCCTGGAAATCATAGTTTATCTATTGATAATGTAGTAATTGGTCAATTACCTACATTTTTAGCATTTTGTATGGTTGGAAATGTTGCATACTCAGGGAATATAAAAATGGATCCATTTGAGTTTAAACATTTTTATTTACAAACACTAAATTTTCAGTAAATGGTATTCAAATTCCATCACAAGCATTAGAATTTGATTATTCCGGTGTAACCCATAGAAGTACGAGAGCATACAATATGTTATTTAATGCTATTGGAATAAAGAATTCCGATAGAGGAATTCATATAAATAAACAATCATTTGATAATGGTTCATTCATTTTGGGGTTTGATCTTTCACCTGATCATTCTAATAACGATTTATGTGCAAAGATTTTAAAGCAAGGAAATGTACGCATTGAAGGAAAATTCACACGAGCTTTGTTGGAACCAGTGACATGTCTTGTTTATTGTGAATATGATTCTATGATTGAAATTGATAAAAATAGAAACGTTAAAATAACTTTATAAAAATGAATACCATACAGATTGAAAAAGCGCTTTTAAAAAACAAAGCTACCCGAAAGTATTTCCAAGGTGTTTTTGCTTCAGATAAACTTCCAAAGCGTATACCTAAGCGTCCAGCTATCTTTATTGCCAATACAGATCCATCATACAAAACAGGACAGCATTGGATTGCATTTTATTTTGACGTTTATAATAATGCTGAGTTTTTTGATTCTTATGGACAACAGCCCTTAAATTTTGAATTTCTAACATTTTTAGAAAATAACAGCAACAATTTTAAAATCAACAAACAGCAACTACAGGGATATTTTTCAAAGACATGTGGTCATTATTGCTTACTTTATAGTTTATATAAATCACAGCAAAAACGTTTGAAACTATTTTTAAGTCAATTTAGAAAAACTGATTATAATTTTAATGATAAAAAAGTAGTTCAACAATGTAAAAAATATTTCTCGCTGTAAAAGATAAGTTATTGATATATCTACATTAGGGTGGGTCAATTTGTTCGGGTGAGAAAAAACGTGACAAGCGTATAGCAAAATCGAAATCTACACAAAATTCTAAGAAAATTACCCAAAGAAAGTATGGGTCTAAAATGAAAACCTAGCTCCCGCCGAGAGACATGAAAATTTATTTGATTACAAATAAATTATTATGTTCCCACTAAGTATGGTTCAAGAAATATGGCATATTGGTCTTGCATCGATATTATGTTTAATTTTTTATACAAATTACGTAGCTTTAAAAAGAGAATGATTTTGTTAAGCTCCGCTCTTCCCTTTTAAAAAGTATAATTTAGTAATGTGCTTTTGAAGTTATCAACAAAGAGTAATTAGAATCCAATATTATTAATAGTTCTAGTCATTGTAGAAATTTACCGTTAATGCATTTTATAAAAACGTGGTGTTAAACATTTGTTTTGATTGATTTATACACTTGATACTTAACTTTCAAAAAGTAAGCGTGTGTTAATTTCTCTTTTAAAAAAAAATTTTCACCTTAAATTATGGAATCATCAGCAATGTCAATTGACTCTTCCGGATCAAGTTTTCTGACTAATCAGAACGCTAGTATCATTGGCATGCCAAGTGAATTTAGTGAATTAAATTTGCCAAGTTATCGTGATGTTCTAAAGTATTATTTTTTATTAAGTGAGCGCGAAAAAGAAAAATCAAAAAAACAACAATCGTATGCCAGATTTTCTTCGATAATTGCAAACAAAATAATTGAAATTTGGGAAAAAATTAATATTGCACTAATAAATAGAAAAAGCATTTTAAAAAAACTAAATACATTTCTCAACAAATACCATAAAGAGGTAAAAAACATATCAAGAGGTAATACATTTTCAGTATTTGAGACATCGTTGAATGATGTATTTTATATCGGTAAATGCAGTTGCAAAAAAACAATGCCATGCTCCTGTGGATTAATTCCTGATCCTCTCAAAGCATTCATGATTGACCAACACACCACCAGAAATAATACAATTCCTGAATGCGTGTTAAATATAGTAGACGAACTGTCCAGCGAACTCCCAGCTAGCTTAGATCCTTCGTATAGGTTCGACTCTTCACAAATGGACGTCGCTTCTGAAATCGAATTTGCAATACCAGCTGCAAGGGAGCCGATAATGCGCGGAAGGGGACCTTACACTAAAAGATACGACACAATTAATTTTGCTATGATGTGTGATAGATTCGGCATTTCGGACAGAGTTGCCTCGTGTTTAGCTACAGCTTTATTTAAAGACATTGGCTTTACAGATGAAAATGGGGAACCAATTATTATGGATAAATCCAAAGTAGGTCGTGAAAAAATGAAAAGCAGGGAGTCTGTTCGTCGCATGCAAAACAATGATTCAGCCTTATTAGCTTTTTCTTTTGATGGCAGAAAAAATGATGCACTGACACGGGAAGAAATTAGTGGAAAATACCATCCGAGAGTGGAAAAGGAGTCTCATATAGTGATTGTTAAAGAGCCGGGAAGCAAGTTGTTAGGTCACATAAAAGTTGACGCTGAGGACTCCAATACAAAACAGCTGCAATTATGTGATTTCTTCAAGGAAAAAAAAATATCGCTTACCAGCTTGATAGCAGTTTGCTGCGATGGGGAACCCACCAATACTGGAACTGAAAATGGAATTCTACGAAAGTTTGAAATTTTGTTGAATAAACCATTACATTGGTTTGTTTGTTTGTTGCATTTCAACGAGCTCCCGCTTCGCCATTTGTTCAATGCTTTAGAAAAATCTACTACAAGTGGACCACGTACTGCAAGTGGGGCTTTGACGAAATTAATTCAGACCTGCGAACAACTTCCGGTAAGCATGCATTTATTTTATCAACGCTTAATGTAAGTCCCTTAAAAGTAAAACAAACATTTCGTTATAGGCTTTACCTGATTTTGAACCGATTTTATTGGGAAATATGCCTCCACCTTTGGACGCTAAAGATGAAAAAAAACTTTCTACTGACGTTCTATATCTCTTTCGAATAGCCAAAGCTGTATCGGAAGGTTCGTGTCCAGAAGATATAGCCAGCATGAAACCGGGACAAATTGTTCATTCTCGCTGGTTAACAAAAGCCAGCAGACTCTTGCGCCTATATGTTGCAACTAGTTTGCCTTCAACAAATTTAAAAATATTGGCTAACTTTATTATGAAAGTTTATGTACCGATGTATTTTAATGTAAAATTTTATAATTCAGTAGTACATGGCAGCGCGCTTTTATATAAATTTATTAAGTCAACGCAATTTTTACCGCAAAATCTTCGAGAAATTGTAAACAAAACGATACAAAACAATGCATTTTTCGCCCATCCGGAAAATATATTGTTAACGATGCTTTTCGACGAAAGGAAACCTGTTCGTGCAAGAGCCATTAACAAAATTTTGTATTGCCGTGAACAATTGTATGACTCAACTAAACTCAGGGCTTATAAAAAGCATTCCATTAATTTTAATTGCACAGACTATATGGATTTAGTCGACTTAGATGATGACAACATATTATCTGAGCCTCCATTTACTGCAAGCATCCCACACGAGCACCTGTTAGAGTATATTAAATCTGATGATGTACCACTGCCAGATCCAGGAATTCCGTCGCACATCCAGGGAACCGAGCGATGTGTGCAGTTGCTAACGCATGTCTCACGCCGAGTAATTGCAAAAAATCGTGACGATGTTATGGCAGTGACTTTAGAAAGTCGAACCCAAATACTCCGAATGGACTGTAAAAAAGACTTAAAAAACTGAAATTTGTCAATGCTTTCACAAATAAGACCAGCTATACATATTAAGAAAATTTTAAAAAAGTTGTGTTTTTTAGAATTGATAATAATAAAAAAAAAAATTGTTTTATTATAATAATGAAATTTTATTATGAGATCTAAAAAAAAAAAAAAATTTAATTCTCAAGTGAATTTTCTTCATGTCTCTCGGCGGGAGCTAGGTTTTGATTTTAGACCCCTAGTTTCTTAGGGTAATTTTCTTAGAATTTTACGTAGATTACATTTTTGCTATACGCCTTTTGAAGAAAAAATTTGACCCACCCTAATCTACATATTAAATAAAACAAAATGGATTTTAAATTTTGACTTTTATTTGTTTTCTTTATTTTCTTTTTGGCTCACAAACTCAAGATATAAATATTTATTAAAAAGAGAAGGATATATATATATATCTAAAATTATAATCTTATATTAAAAAAAAAAAAAAAAAAAAATTTAAATTTATTAATATTTTTATATAGAATTTCTATATATATTGTTTATCAAACTTTCATTTTGACAGTAGGCTTGTACTAATAATAAGTCATCAGATAAGTCATCTTGTGAGTCCCATAAATTATATGTGATTTGAGGTGGTGGTGGTGTTTCAGGTGTCTCAGGAATCCAATCCTCTATATTCAAGAAACCCATTTGGTTGGTGGGTACTTCATCAATCAATTCTCCGCTAAGGAACAGTATATCATATGAATTTTTATATGAAGAAACATCAGGAGTATCAAATGAAGAAACATTATGTCTCTCTCTCTACTCGCTCTATCTCATTTTCAATGAGACAGTTTGTTGTGTGTATTACGTAGTTGGATACACCCGGTATGTATTTACTGCAGTAAACACATTCTACGCTGGGAGTGTTTTCCATACACTCCAAACTATTTTCCATGTGTTTGAGGAATTCTGATTCATCCTCATAGAAAATGTTGCAGAGCGAGCACTTAAAAAAATTCATGTTTTCCATTTTTAATTAATTTTTTTTATTTTTTTATTTCGATCAAAATTTGTAATTAATAGTTTCCCGTGTAGTTGACTACTGAACGAAATTAAACTATTTTTCCTTAATATTATTTTGGTTAATCTATCCGTAGTTATGATAAACAATAATTTAATCTGTCTTCACTACACATAACATAGGAAAAAGGTACCCAATTTCCAATAAGTAACGTATTTTTAAAAAGTGTTGTTATTTGTTTTAATTTTAATCAAATCTATTTATGACTTAATAACCAGGCTTATCATTTTCCAAAATATGCCTTTTTATAAGGATTTTATGATCATGTTAAAACACTAATGTTTATCTAGATTTTTGTTATATACATAAAAATTTTCAAACATGTGTACTGATAAGTGACCACATTTATGTTTCTATTGGTTTTATTGTTTACAAACTGTCGATTTGTTTCAACCATGTTTAGTTTTGATTCAAGTGTTTTGGTAATTGTGTGGTAAATTTTTATATGTTTCTATTTGGTTTATTGTTTACAAACTGTCGATTTGTTGCAATCTTGCAATTGTGTGGTAAATTTTTATATGTATGCATTTTATGTATCAGGCGCACGGAGATTTTAGAAAGTATTTTTCAGTTGATTAGAAATAATTTAATCTGTCTTCGCTACACATAGCAAAGTAAAAAGTTATTCAATGTTATAGTAAAAAGTTATTCAACTTTGCGCCATCTATTGGGGCAAAAGTTGAAAAATTCCTGGTTCTCCTATAAACCTGGTTCTCCTATAGACCTCAACCAAACAGCGCCATCTACCGGTGGCGAAAATGAAAAATTTCTGGTTCTCCTATATCTTATCTACTAACATTTTTTTCGGGTAAGCCTCTAGCGGGTCTTGCCCTCAAGTTAGTATAGACACCAACCAAACGGCGCCATCTAACGGTGGCGAAAATGAAAAATTCCTGGTTCTCCTATATCTTATCTACTCACCATATAAGCATTATAAATTATTAAAAAAAATTTTACATTAAGAACATTTTAAATACTTTCAAGTGACTAATAATATGGAAATTTTTCTATAACAATCAATTTTATAGTTCTTCTTACATCAAAATCGTTGAAAAACTTACCAAATATTCTTAAAATCTTGAAATAATTAGCTCATTTATAATTAATATCTAGTTAATATGAAAGGAAAGATAAATTTTTAAGAAAATTTACTAAGGAAGAGGTAAATTTACTAAGGAAAGGTAAGTTTTTAAGAAAATTTACTAAGGAAAGGTAAATTTTTATGAAAATTTACTAAGGAAAGGTAAATTTTTAAGAGAATTTACTAAGGAAATTTTCAGAATTTTTGAGAAATTTTACTAAGGAAAGGAACATTTTTAGAATGTTTAAGAAAATTTAATAAAGAAAGTTAAATTTTTAAGAAAATTTACTAAGGAAAGGTAAATTTTCAGAATTTTTAAGAAAATATACTAAGGAAAGATAAATCCTTATATGAGTATTCTTTAAGAAAAAAAAATTTTGTTTCACGTTCCTAGTTTCGTATATTTAATAAAAATTAACTCAAAGTATAAAAGTATTTAAAAATGTTTCAAAAAAAAATAAACTAAAAACTAAAAGCTAAATGTAAAATCGAAAATTAAATACTAAAAACTTGATATCAAAAATTGGAAACCTAAATACTAAAAACTTAAATTAAAAAATTGAAAAGTAAATATGAAAACTAAAAACTAATAGTTTAAAATTGAAAAATCAAAAATTAAAAACTAAAAACTTAAATTAAAAATTGAAAACCTAAAATCTTAAATTAAAAATTGAAAAATCAAAAATTAAAAAAAAAAATTACTAAAAAAAAAATTTTTAAATTGAAACTAAAGTAAAAATTGAAAATTGAAAAAGCATACAAAAGTGACTTCAGGTTAGTGCACTGTTTAACATTTTGTCTTTGAAGTAGTTCTACCTTTAATAAAACAAGTAAGAGTGTTAAATTCGGCTATGCCGAATCTTTAATACCCTCCACCTAGGTTTTCTTGCACTATTTGTAACAAATGTAAATAAAATATATGAAAATGTAAACAATTTGATCAATTTGGTAATTTATTACAACAAATACTCTGAATTTTCAGCATTTACGTTTAACAATTTTAAAGTCAATAGAAGATAGTAAACAAAATATAATTTTTAATTTCGGATCTTTTTCGGAATACTTGTCCATGTCTTATATTTTAAAAGCACTAGCATTAATCAGTTTTATTTTTCCGATCTTATTACATCAGTTTGTCATTCCATTTGTAACGCATCGATAAATGAATTTGCGTCTATGTGTTTAATACAAAAGATTTCTTACTTTTGTCCAATTGTAGGAATTTTTTGCAATTTTTTTTTTAACAACTTAATATTATATATATTTCAATTTTAAACTTTAAAATTAAAAATATATATCTTTTTTTAAATCTGGTAATAACTCTATAATATGGAGAAAGTAAATGCATGGCTTCTTTAATAAGAATGACAAGTAAAAAACACTTTTGTGCAGTTTACTTGTTTTGTGCATTTTTTTAATACATACATAAGTACGCCATCTTTGTAGATCTCTTCGATTTTATTAAGTTTGTAAATAAAAAGAACATTAAAATATTATAAATGTAAACATAATTCATTTTAGAAAAATGTCCGATTCGTTTTTCGATGATGCTGAAAACACATCAAAGAAATACAGAAAACAAAAGTTTTACTCAAGTTAGTTGAGAGACGAGAAGCTAATGGGATGGAACAGGTCAAAGATGACGACTTTAAATACAGATGCAAGGCTTGTGAAAAAATATTAAATTGCGATAAATCAGATCTAAGTATACATGCTAATAACCAATGTCTTAAAAAAAATCATGTGAGTCCGATCACAAGGGAGATGTGTAAACATCTAATAATTAAAGAAAACATCAACATCATATATTCCAGTGCATAAAAAAAAGTCGATTATGCTGTTTTCTGAAATTCAATTGATGTTTTCTGAAATTCGAATGATGTTTTCTGAAATTATATTGATGTTTTCTGAAATTCTATTTATGTTTTCTGAAATTCAAATGATGTTTTCTGAAACTCGAATGATGTTTTCTGAAATTATATTGATGTTTTCTGAAATTCTATTTATGTTTTCTGAAATTCAATTGATGTTTTCTGAAATTTTATTGATGTTTTCTGAAATTCTATTGATGTTTTCTGAAATACAATTGATGTTTTCTGAAATTATATTGATGGTTTCTGAAATAATATTGATGTTTTATGAAATTATATTGATGTTTTCTGAAATTCTTTTTATGTTTTCTGAAATTCAAATGATGTTTTCTGAAATTATATTGATGGTTTCTGAAATACAATTGATGTTTTCTGAAATTATATTGATGTTTTCTGAAATTCTATTTATGTTTTCTGATATTCGAATGATGTTTTCTGAAATTATATTGGTGGTTTCTGAAATACAATTGATGTTTTCTGAAATCCTATTTATGCTTTCTGAAATTCAAATGATGTTTTCTGAAATTATATTGATGTTTTCTGAAATACAATTGATGTTTTCTGAAATTCTATTGATGTTTTCTGAAATTCAATTGATGTTTTCTGAAATTATATTGATGTTTTCTGAAATTCTATTTATGTTTTCTGAAATTCAAGTGATGTTTTCTGAAATTCTATTGATGTTTTCTGAAATTCGATTGATGTTTTCTGAGACTCGAATGATGTTTTCTGAAATTATATTGATGTTTTCTGAAATTCTATTTATGTTTTCTGAAATTCAAATGATGTTTTCTGAAATACAATTGATGCTTTCTGAAATTCAATTGATGTTTTCTTAAACTCGAATGATGATTTCTGAAATTATATTGATGTTTTCTGAAATTCTATTTATGTTTTTTGAAACTCAAATGATGTTTTCTGAAATTATATTGATGGTTTCTGAAATACAATTGATGTTTTCTGAAATTCTATGGATGCTTTCTGAAATTCAATTGATGTTTTCTGGAACTCGAATGATGTTTTCTTAAATTATATTGATGTTTTCTGAAATTCTATTTATGTTTTCTGAAATTCAAATGATGTTTTCTGAAATTATATTGATGGTTTCAGAAATACAATTGATGTTTTCTGAAATTCTATTGATGCTTTCTGAAATTCAGTTGATGTTTTCTTAAACTCGAATGATGATTTCTGAAATTATATTGATGTTTTCTGAAATTCTATTTATGTTTTTTGAAATTCAAATGATGTTTTCTGAAATTATATTGATGGTTTCTGAAATACAATTGATGTTTTCTGAAATTCTATTGATGCTTTCTGAAATTCAATTGATGTTTTCTTAAACTCGAATGTTGATTTCTGAAATTATATTGATGTTTTCTGAAATTCTATTTATGTTTTCTGAAATTCAAATGATGTTTTCTGAAATTATATTGATGTTTTCTGAAATTCTATTTACGTTTCCTGAAATTCAAATGATGTTTTCTGAAATTACATTGATGGTTTCTGAAATACAATTGATGTTTTCTGAAATTCTATTGATGCTTTCTGAAATTCAATTGATGTTTTCTTAAACTCGAATGATGATTTCTGAAATTATATTGAAGTTTTCTGAAATTCTATTTATGTTTTCTGAAATTCAAATGATGTTTTCTGAAATAATATTGATGGTTTCTGAAATACAATTGATGTTTTCTGAAATTCTATTGATGTTTTCTGAAATTCAATTGATGTTTTCTGAAACTCGAATGATGTTTACTGAAATTATATTGATGTTTTCTGAAATTCTATTTATGTTTTCTGAAATTCAAGTGATGTTTTCTGAAATTCTGTTGATGTTTTCTGATATTCAATTAATGTTTTCTGAAACTCGAATGATGTTTTCTGAAATTATATTGATGTTTTCTGAAATTCTATTTATGTTTTCTGAAATTCAAATGATGTTTTCTGAAATTATATTGATGTTTTCTGAAATACAATTGATATTTTCTGAAATTCTATTAATGTTTTCTGAAATTCAATTGATGTTTTCTGAAATTATATTGATGTTTTCTGAAATTCTATTTATGTTTTCTGAAATTCAAGTGATGTTTTCTGAAATTCTATTTATGTTTTCTGAAATTCAATTGATGTTTTCTGAAACCCGAATGATGTTTTCTGAAATTATATTGATGTTTTCTGAAATTCTATTTATATTTTCTGAAATTCAAATGATGTTTTCTGAAATTATATTGATGGTTTCTGAAATACAATTGATGTTTTCTGATATACAATTGATGTTTTTTGAAAGACAATTGGAAAATGTTTAGAAAAGAACATATCATAATTTTTTCACAAATACAATCAGATAAAGTCACACCGATTTACACTTCAGCTCACACCGATATGTTACGCTGTTTTTGCGATTGCTCGTATAGATGTTTACACATAAAAAAAAAATATCTTTTAAAACCAACAACCAAAATTATGTTTACGTTATAAGATCCCATTTGCAAGCCATTTTAATTAATTGTGTAAATTTAAAATGCACATCTAGCCATATAAAAGATGAATTATACAGAATAGTAAAAATATTTTTTTTATAATATCTGTTGGTTTTTTATGTTGTTTTTATGTAATTCTAATGATATTCTTATCTTATTTTTTATGATATTTTTTTCGTTTTTATGTTATTTTTGCATTATTGAAATTGAAAATTAACAAATTCAAAATAATTTTTTTTTTGAGAAATTTAAAAAAGTAGTGTAGGGAAAAATGTAGAGAAAAAAAGTGGGTGTAGGGAAAAAAAGGGATTTTTTTTCATTAGCGTAGAGATTTCTGTAAAAATCTCCTGGCATCACTGGTACCTACTAAAAACAATGTAAGATTTCACAAAACAATGCGACTCATATCTGCTTTGTTCAAAAGCTTTCATAAGACTAAATGAAATTGTTACTTATGCATGAAACACATAGACGACAGAGGCTACACAAGCACACGGATACAAATGCTACTGGCTGCAATTGTAGTCGCGTAGTTAACTACTTAATTTTTTTGAAAACGACAGCAACATATAACAACAATATAAACAGCTGTTTTTATACAAAAGCATTTTTATTTCAGTAGTGCCAATTATATAATTTTTTACTTTATTAAAATAGAAAAACTTGTATGATTCTATATAAAATAGTCTTAAATATATTACTTATTTATAATGCATTATTATAACGTAAAAATAAATAAATAAATTTACTTATTAATAGAATTATTATAGCATTTCATTTTGCGATTAATTTTTTCAACAAAATAAAATATTTCATAGCACTAATATCTTTTACATATTTTGTTATATTGTCAACACTATTTTTATTTTGTAGCCAACAAAAATAGAAATTAGCCTAAGTTGACTACAGCAGCAAAAGTGGTCATGTAGTCGTGTAGCTGTGTTGGTGTCAAAATAATCGTTTTCATATAAACGTGTGTATCTTATTTTTGACAGGCTGTAGTCGTGTAGCGGCTGTCGTCTATGTGTTTCATGAGAGAGTTCGGCTTACTGGTGCCATTATGTATATGTGTGTGTAAACAAAAATATGCGATATCCCAGCAGTCATTCCGAAGATTGTTTTAACAGAAATCATTTTACTGTGCCTTCTTCGAGCACTTTTGATGATTAGAAACTGATTAATCACATGCGGTATTAGAAAAAGATTAAGAAATGATTTTTGCTTACGCTTAAAAAGTGATTTATAGAAAAATGACATTAAATACGACTCAAAAATAAGTCGAAACTAATCAGTAAATTGGATAAAAAAAGGTTCTCAAGAAGAGTCGGGGGTAAGGTAATATTTCGTCCCAACAAAAGAATGTTTTGTGGTCAGCAAAAGAGCGCATTTATGGCTGTTTTAATAGCACAGAGGAGTCAAAAAATACTCCACATGATCACTTATTGCATAAAATGTTTACTGGGATTTTATTCACTATCTGTAGAAACAGTTTTTTAAGTAAAACAAATCTGCACACAATTTCAATTCTATTTCGTTCACAATGATACGATCACTTTGTTTACTAGCTAGCAGTAAAATAAGAAAATAGTATTATAATACATCGTAATGATGAATTGTACTTCTCAATTAGTTTATTTTTAATGTGCCATAAGAAGTTCGGTTTGTGAAAAGAAATTAATGAATGCATGTTTCCCAGGGCGATGCTTGATCATTGCACTTTGATTGAGTTGAGCTCCGCGACTATTCCTGATGTGGATAGCTCGTGCTTACAATTTTTGATAGTTGGGAATGGCGTTTGCGCAAAGAAAAGCATGAACACATGTTCCCAGGGCGAGGCTTGATCATTGCACTTTGATTGAGCTGAGTTCCGCGATTATTGCTAATGCGAATAACTCGTGCATTAAATTCTCGGTAGTCCGGGAATGGCGTTTGCCTGCGTCAAACATTAAATAATAAATTTTAAAAATGTATTATAATTAAATATTATTGACATCTATATTATGTTATTATCATCTGACAAAAAAATTTTTTTTAAACACAAATTTTTTACAGGGTAGATATTTTATGGTTTCACTACTACTTTTGAATGCAAGTATGTACTAAAAGTAGAACCCTTAAAATCATACTATTTTTTGCAACCCTAAAAATTGCAGTATTTTGTATAAATAAAATAATTTATATTTATATTATTTTTAATATGCGCTTATTATCGATATACATATACAGAATATATGAATGTTATTTATAGTATTTTTTTTATTTGCAACAGTATTATGTATCAATTTGTAATATTTTGTGATCTTATAAAAATCGCAGAATATTGATATTGATTTTATATAGTTTCTTTAATTAATTAACTAACTTAAATATTACGCCATAACATGTTGATATTGGTGAATTTTTATATTACTACCACAACGATCATAAAAACAACATGCACAGCTATGACAAAATACAAAATTTAGAATAACAATATAGGAAAACATCATATTTTTTTACCTTTTCAGTGATTTCTCGGCACTTCTGAAACCTATTGTCACGATTTAAAAACAGAAACCTTCTCACGATGTTGGTGTATCATTCTCACTAACAACCAGCGCCCTAGCTGTCCTATTGAGAACGTTATCGTGACAAGAACAACATAGGCAAATCATATTTTTTCAAGACTTTTTTTACTCCATCGTTCAATTCTCGGGTCCAGTTAAACCGATTTGGACGATTTAAAATAGCAAACTTCTCAGGATGTTAGTGAATCATTTTTTATACCAACGAGCAACCTAGTTGCCCGATTGAAGCCGTCATCGTGATTTCCACAGACGGACAGACGGACAGCCGGACAGACGGACATCGCTATGTCAACTCCGCTTGTTATAAGGATCACAAATATATATATTTTATGGGGTCCAGATTTTTTTTTCTAATTATTATAAACGGAATGACAAACTTATATATACCCTCTGCACACTGGAGTGGAGGGTATAATTATATAACTTATAAACGATTCTAGTTATTACATCCATTTATAAAACTCTAAAATAAATAAATCCAATGAAAATCTACAATATTAATGAAAAACACCTATAGGAACTAACTGAAAGACACCTATCTATAATAAATTAAACTAAAAATTTAAAAAAATAAAAATTTGAAAACTTGAATTATAAATTGAAAATTGAAATTAAAAATTTAAAAGCATATATAAAAAATTGTTTGAAAATCGTTAATATTTGAAAAAAATAAAGATTTAATCTTTAATATTAAAAAAAAAATGGGTTTTACGTAATAACAAATTTAGTAAATAAATATTAAGGTCTGAAAAGTGGTATTGAAATTTGTTATAATTTAACTTAATAAGAAACAAAAGAAAATATATCGGAATAATTTAATATAAAGAAACATAAAGACTCGAATTAAACGAATATTTTCTCAAATAAATCTACATAAAAAAATGGTTTTTGTGAATGAAAAATCTGTTGTCAGCTCTAATAAACCTCAATAGAATATATAAAATGTATTTAAATTCAAAGTCAACGGATATATTTTTACTTATTAAAGAAACTAAAATATATTGGAAATGTAAAAGAACTATAGTAACTAACTAACTGAAAGATATTTGAAAATAAAAAATAGTTAAAAAATTTGATTATGTGAAATATGATTTCAAAAATATTTTGAAATAAAAATTTAAATATGATAAATTTTTTGCATTGAATTACTTTATAGTGTCTTTTTACTTTATAGTGTCTTCAATAAATCACAATGTTGCCACCTCTACCTAATATATTAATAAATAACGAAAAAAAAATTTAATGGGATTGCAACTATAAGTATAGCGAATATGGGTGTGAGTTTTTGTTAGTAAACAATTTTAAGTTAAGCTTTTGGTTTGTTATACAAGGTGAATAATAATAGATAGTGAGCGATTTAAATAGTATGAAAAGTGTCAAACTGCATGAAAAACCGCATTTAGGTTTCTGAACGTGAATAATAATAGTCAGAGGGTGATTCAAATCTGAATGAAAAACTGCACTTAGGATTGTGACTTTGTTAAAAAATAGTGTTATCTGTACAACTTTTTTCCTTATCTGGTAACTTTTTTAAATAAAAAACAATGTATAGTGCCTTTTTAGGCTTCAATAAATCATAATGTAGCCACCTACCTATTGGTTAAAGAAGAAAAAAGCTTTAGAATTTGTATACAGTAACTTCCAAACTGTATTAAAGTAAAGGAAAGATTTGTTTCATTATCTGGTAACTTTTTTAAATAAAAAAAATTTATAGGGTCTTTTTAGCCTTCAATAAATCATAATGTTGCCATCTCTACCAAATTTATTAATAAATAACGAAAAGAAGTTGGCAAATCTGTTAAAATAACGCTAAAATAACAGGAAAATAGTTACGAATCTGCTAAATAATGGGTAAAAGGTCGGGAATCTGCTAAATAGTGAGAAAAAAGGTTGATGAATCTGTTAAAATAATGCCAAATAACGAGAAAATTCAAACTTAACGGAATAAAAATTAGTGCTACCAAGTTAAAAGGTATGAAAAACTGCATTTAGATATATGACGTTGCTCAAAAATAGTGCTGCCAGCCCAAAAACCAGTGTTGCCACCCTAAAAGAACTTGATGTGCATATATGTACTAGAAAAGTGATTTAGAAACTCCGCAAACAACCTACTCAGCAAGTTGTTAATGAAATTTATATAATAGGCTATAATGATACATGGCAAATAGTTCTGGTAGAAATGATTCCATTTTCTAAAATGAATAATGGGTATAAGTATCTTTTAACTGGAATAGATACTTTTTTAAAATATGCTTTTGCACATCCAGTTAAATCAAAAAAAAATTTAGAAATTGTTACTGCCATGGTTAAAATGTTTAAAACGATTACAAACATAACTGAAAAATATTCAATCTGATCAAGGGAAAGAATTTCTCAATAAAATTTTAAGTCTATATATATAAAACTAGCTGTTTTTACCCGGTCTTGCCCGGGATAAAAAGGCATTTGACTTGAAAAATGGTTCACTACGCTTACCAGGCGCTGAATACTTAGTCCCCAATGAACAAATTCCCCAACAAAATGAACTTTCTCCCCAAAAATTTGTATGGGCAGTAAATTCATTTTTTATTTCAATTAAAAATTTTTTGATTTTTTAATTTAGAAGTTTTTTATAAGTGCGGCAGCAAAAATGCTTCATAAATAAGCTGCGAAACGGCTTAAAGTTTTTTTAAATTTATTTATAAATATCAAATATAACGGAATCGTCTGCAAATTAAACGGCTACACCCGTGCTGCCGTGCAGTTCTCATCAACTTATTTTAATCGCTAAAATATATTTTTCAGATCATTGCGATATTTTAGCTGAGCTGTGTTCCGCGAGCGCGTCGCGTCCGCGTCCGCGCGCCACTTCCGCAAGTTTGGCAGCCACACCTGTGCTGCCGCGCAGTTGTTGCCAACTTATTTTAATTGCCAAAATATATTTTTCAGATCATACCGATATTCTAGCTAAGCTGTGTTCCGCGTGCGCGTAACTTTCGCGCGCCGAAATGATGCTATTGAAAAGAATACTCATTTTAAATGCGTTTATTGTGGGACATATATTGTGTTTATACATATTCTTATATTCAATTTTTATTTTGTATATCAAAAAGAAATGCGTTACTTTGCTATTGCTCATTTTTTGTTTATGAAAAAACAAGCTAATTTTAATTTTAGCATTACTAAGTTCATTCATCTGTTTTTGTTTTTATGTGAAAACAATTTTATTTAATTTTATGTTAACATGGCATTAATAAGTTTTTTCCTCTGTTTTGTTTTTAGGTGAAAACAATTTTATTTTATTTTTTATGTTAACACAGCATTAATAAGTTCATTAGTCCAATGACCAAAATAAAATATTGCAGCAATAGCGTCATCGATTTAAACAAACAATTTCTTTGCTTATGTTGTATTAATGTTGAATTAAAGAGAATGGCAATTTTAGTAAAATTAGTATATAAGTATGAAATTTTTAAATAAAAAGAAGATTCTTGTTTTGCAACCAAAAGCGTAGAGTTTAATTTAAACGGAAAGACACGGTTTAAGTGCCGATTGTTTTACCAGAGAAGAACTACATTCAATTCAGTTTATGTGCTGATATTGAAAACGATTTTATAATTTCACAACTCAGTGAATTGAACATTTTTGGTGACCCCGACGTGATCCTGTAACAAGGCACTGGACCTTAGAATTATTTGGACCCGCAGCAAGGAGCCAAAATCATCAGGACATCTATTGTCCACAGCAACTTCGACAAAATCATCAGGACATCAATTGTCCACAGCAACTTTAACAAAATCATCAGGACATCAATTGTCCACCGCAACTTTAACAAAATCATCAGGACAACAATTGTCCACAGCAACTGTAACAAAATCATCAGGACATCAATTGTCCTTAGCAGCTTTGACGACATTAACAGGACATCTAGTATTTACCTCAACCTTGGTTCAACAGATTTCAAATCAATATCAGCAGGACCCACACCAGGATCTGATCAACAACAACTATCGCTATGACTACAGCAACACAATTAAGAGATTCACTTTTAAAAACAGGTGAATGCATTCAAGTAATCATCCGAAATGTTAAAAAGAATTCTGCGGACAGGAAAACAACCGCAAAATACTATGAAGAACGTATACGGCATATACAAGAGGCTTGGAGACAGTTTGAAGACCAGGACTCTGAATTGCATATGCTGGACGACGCTCAAAGTTTGAGAACGGAACACGAATATTTTACGGAAAATTATTATTCGAAAATCAATGACGTAGCAACCTCATATCTAAAATTATTTACTACAGAGGCTAGACGACTAAACGCTCCATCAGAAACCAAACAAGGGCCACCTGTGACTGATGGCGCCCAGTCATTGGCTCTTCAGAACACTCAACAACCAACAATGGCCTCCCCAACTGAATTTGTAAAGCTTACACGAAGGCAAACGGCAATGATGAACTCTCTGGATCGTTTGCTTCAAGCGTCAAATAATGAGGACATAACAATTGCCTCAAAGCTCTGGGAAAACATTGAAGGATTACATTTTCAATTAGCTGAAATATGCGACAATCCTGAGGACCAAGGCTACAACGTGGAGCGGTTCATCATTTTAGAGAAGAAGGTACGGAATTTCATCAAGGCCCACACCAGAACCACAACTCAACTTAACCCTGGTTATATTAGTAGTCAGCCAGAATCATTCCCAATGCCAAAAATCACAATACCAAAATTTGATGGAAATTATCTAAAGTGGCAAGAATTTCATGATTTATTTTCATCACTAATAGTAAACCACTCAATGTCAAAGGTGCAGAAAATCTGGTATCTGAAAACAAATTTGATGGGGGAAGCAGCCAACCTAATAAAACATTTCGCCGCCACTGGAGAAAATTTTGATGCTGCATGGACAATCGTTGTAGATCGCTACAACAACAAAAGGTTGCTGGTCAGTAAACTAATTCAAGAGCTGATCGATGCAACAAACAAATCATCAAGCGACAACTATAAAACGTTGCATGACAAAACCTTGGAGTGTCTCTTAGCACTCAAAAACCTTCAAATAGACACATCAAGCTGGGACCCAATTCTACTCCATTTGCTGCTGAAAAAGCTAGATCAAGCCACACGCTTGCATTACGAACAAGCTCTACTGCAACCACGAGAAGTCCCGACAATCAAAGAATTTCTAAAATTCTTAGAGAAACACTTCCAATCTATGGAGGCGCTGGTGGAAAAGGAGAAATCAGCAGCCTCAAGGCCAAAGGTGTGCACTTCCATCACATCCAAAAACCATAACAATTTGTTTTGTATACTGTGCAAAAATGGCAACCACCCATTGTTTGCATGTAAAACGTTCCTTCAGTTGTCACCCTCATCACGACTTCAGTACGTTCAAGAACAAAAACGCTGTGTCAATTGTTTAAAACCTGGTCACAATGCGAGAAATTGTAAATCAAGAAGTTGTACGAAGTGCACTAACAAGCACAACACACTCCTACATCTGGGAAATCTCAACCAGAACGTGAACAACTCGACATCAAAAACCAACCTCCCACACAACCATGTGTCTGAAGAACGCTCATCAATGGTCACAAAGGCCACACCAATCAACCAGGAAGCCGCATCACTAGCCGCAGCCAAACATTCCCAAACAAATAGCTACATTCTCCTCAGCACTGCAATGGTTAACATCATGGCAAATGGAAAAGAGGTACAATGCAGAGCAATTCTCGACTCTGGATCACAACTTAACCTTATCAGCGAACGCTTAATCAAACGCCTTGGAATTTCACCTAAGCCAGCTTCAATCTGTATCACTGGGATCGGATCAAGCAGTACAAAGGTACAACATAGAGTAAACGTAATATTACAGTCTCGAATCAGCAACTTCACCACACGACTTGAAGCAGCCGTGCTCCCACACATAATTTCTCCTCAACCGTCTCAAGCCATCAACACTGATCGCTGGCCAATTCCCAAAAGTATTGTATTAGCCGATCCAGAATTCAACCGTCCTGACAAAATCGATGTCTTATTAGGTGCAGAGTTTTATCACCAGTTATTGGCGATAGGACAAATCAAACTGGCTAATAATCTACCTACACTACAAAATACTGCACTTGATTGGGTCATTGCAGGCAAGGTTGGCACAAGTCAGTCATCAACTGCAACGTGTGGAATGTGTACCGAAGACGACATGAATCTAGAAGAATCCATTGCTCAACTCTGGGAGCTGGAGAACATTAAAACGGCAGACAACCTGTCTGTTTCAGAAAACCAGTGCGAAAATCATTTCGCACAAAATCACACGATCGACAAAAGTGGGAGATTTTCGGTCAAAATTCCATTTTGTGACAATCCAAATGCATTAGGTGAGTCGCATGGAATCGCATTCAACAGATTCCTATCACTGGAGCGCCGCTTGGCAAAGGCCCCAGAGATAAAAACCCAATACATACGCTTTATGGAAGAATATGAAGCCTTCGGTCACATGACACAAATAGATATAAACTCCACAATTGAACCAAGCTACTTCATTCCTCACCACTGCTTATTGAGGCCCGAAAGCTCAACAACTAAATTACGCGTGGTCTTCGATGCCTCCACTAAAACATCTTCAGGCTTATCACTGAACGATTTGATGCACACAGGACCCACGGTCAAAAGCGAGCTTTTTTCTATTCTACTTCGTTTCCGCCTACCACGCTTTGTTTTCACGACCGACATTGAAAAAATGTATTGGCAAATATTAATGCACCCAGAAGACAGAAAATTCCAAATCATTATCTGGAGAAAGGATCCAACGAAGCCAATCAAATATTATCAACTCAACACAATTACCTATGGAACACGATCCGCACCATATTTGTCTACCAAATGTTTGGAGAAGATAGCTAAAGAAAACATGGCACAGTATCCATATGGAGCCCGATTCTTACTTGAAAATTTTTACGTAGATGATGGAATCGGCGGAGATGACAGTCTGAATACAACACTTAACATCCAACAAGAGCTGAAACACATCCTAAGTCAGCACGGTCTAATCGTACAAAAATGGAGCGCAAATCATCAGCAGCTACTTCAAAACATCAAAGAAGAAGAACATGAAGTCAATATTGATTTTAATAATGAAAATAATCATGCAGTGAAAACCTTAGGCTTAACACGGATGCCAAAAATTGACAAATTCTCTGTTAAGGTGTGCTTGGGGGATATCAAACATGTCGCCAAGCGAACTGTTACGTCAGATTTAGCTAAACTCTTTGATCCTTTGGGCGTACTAGCACCAATTGTTGTCCCTGCCAAAATGTTTATTCAAGATCTTTGGCAGATGAAACTGACCTGGGATGAGGAATTGCCAGCAGAACTGCATATGAGATGGACGACCTTTCGCAGTGAGTTGGAACATGCAAATAATATGAAGTTTTCTCGGCATATTTTCGAAGGGCATGTATCATCAAAAATACAAATTCATGCTTTTGCAGATGCTTCAGAAAGGGCATATGGCGCAGCAATTTACATCAGATCAGTCATCAAAAACAACCAGGTAATAGTGAGGCTACTATGTGCAAAGTCAAGAGTAGCACCCTTAAAACAACAAACTCTCCCTCGTCTTGAGCTCTGCGCTGCATTGTTATGCGCTCAACTAACAGCAAGGGTAAAAAGGGATCTGAAGCTTGAAAATGTATCCACGTACTTGTGGACAGATTCGGAAATTGTCTTGGCTTGGATTAACTCTCAGTCATCATGCTACCAAACATTTGTGGCCAACCGGATAGATGCAATACAGGAACTATCCTGCCGACGTCCTACCACGTGGTATTTCTCCAAGGAAATTGGCAACATGCACCTTATGGTTCTACGGACCCATATATCTACATGGTACGGAAGAAATTTGGCCACAAAAATACTCCAAACTACACACAATATCTAACGACGAGATTTACATGGGACGAAAGAAAGTCACTGCAGTAACAACAGCAAGTGACACTTCATCAAGCATAATCTACAAAATACAACACAACGGATAATTTCGAACCTTACAGCGAACTCTTGGTTATATCTTGAGATTCATTAACAACACAAGGAAGCATAAACAACAATCTGAGCTGGCCTTGACAGTCGATGAATTGGAACAGTCTCTTATAGTCATAGTTCGTGCAATGCAACAATCAGATTTCGAAGATTATTAAGGCATTTTAAAATACATAACGAAGTAAGCAAAAATAGTCCATACACCAATCTGACTCCATTTGTGAATACTAATGGCATCATCAGAGTGGGAGGACGGTTAGACTCATCAATGCTTCCGTACTTTGCCAGGCACCCAATGTTAATTGCTTACAATGACACAATATCAAAAATACTCATGGAAATAATACACTGAAAAAATCGACATTGTGGCCCTCAAGCACTTTTGGCGCATCTAAGACAAAGATTTTGGCCAGTTAATGGGAAGATAGCAGCACGATCAATTGTGCAACATTGCGTAAGATGCACCAGAGCCAAACTAAAATTACTTAATCAAATCATGGGTAATCAGCCACCAACACGTGTTACCCTAGCTCGACCATTCATCAATGCCGGTGTTGACTTTTGTGGACCATTTTGGGTTCATTATAAAGTGGGAGGAAAGAAACCTCATAAAGCATACATTGCAGTATTTTGCTGCTTTGCTACTAAGGCAGTGCACTTGGAACTAGTTAGCGACTTGACCACTGAAGCATTCATCGGAGCACTAAAACGGTTCATAAGCAGGCGAGGACATTGCAAAAATTTATACTGCGACAACGCAACAAATTTCGTTGGCGCAAAAAATCAACTTCAAGAACTATCAGAAGCAATTCATGCGAATTCAGCTCAAGAGACAATCGATAAAGAATGCACATCCAGGGGCATAACATTCCACTTCATACCACCACGAGCACCTCACTTTGCAGGCTTGTGGGAAGCCGCGGTCAAATCTGCAAAGCATCCTCTAGTCAGAAGCGTAGCAACAGCGTCTTTGACTTACGAAGAGCTCGACACCGTGGTAATTAAAATTGAGGGTATTCTCAATTCACGACCAATTAGCCCAACGTCAAATAACCCGAACGATTTGGCTGCTCTGACACCTGGTCACTTTCTAATTGGAGAACCACTGAACGCTCAAATCGATTTTAATTCTACAGAAACATGGCCCAGCCTCTTAACCAGATGGAAATTAGTCACTCACCTGAAGGAGCAGTTCTGGAAACGATGGTCACGGGAGTATTTATGCGAACTGCAGTATCGGCATAAGTGGAAAACAGAAAAGGTCAACATCAAACCTGGAGATATGGTTATAATAAAGGAGGACAACACAACACCTTTGCGGTGGCCGTTGGGAAGGGTTGTAAAGGTACATCAAGGAGATGATGGAGCAGTTAGAGTGGTTGACGTAAAAACATCAAACGGCACTTGGAGGAGGCCAATTGCTCGATTAGCCCCATTACCACTAACCAATACGGAATCTGGTGAAACATCTAATCAGAGTGATCCCAATGAGACGAATAGTTCTTATCTGAATAAGTTAAATCAAGTAAATATTTGCCAAAAGGAGCTTCCTGAATGCTCGAAGAAAAAAGGCGCACTTCCATAACACAATACGTGATCCCAATGAGACGAATAGTTCTTATCTGAATAAGTTAAATCAAGTAAATATTTGCCAAAAGGAGATTCCTGAATGCTCGAAGAAAAAAAGGCGCACTTCCATAACACAATACGTCTTCTGGGCCTTATTCTACTCCCATTGGTACTAGGAGCACAACTATCTAACAAACAGTTTGGAACACAGTTGGGCATACATTTTGAACTCTTCAACCTTATTCCAGTGCCAAACTGGGTCAACAACACACTGGTATCAATAAAGCCGTGTGCTGCTATTCTGGCCATCAATATCGTTCGCAACCAATATTTCACGATCAGTGATGCTGAATTCAACTTGTGCTCACTCATTAACAAAGACAGGTATCTTTGCTTGCTCCTGTGAAATTAACTTATTCCACAACCAAACTCAGTCGGACTGTCCAGTGCAGCAAATAAAAGGCACCGCCACATGGATACCTCTCCGACATCACAACAAATGGATCTACGCAATGCAATTTCCGTCTAGTGCAACCGCAGTATGTAGAAAAGAGATTACACAATTAACTCTCAAAGGATCAGGCTTACTTACCCTGGAACCAGAACGCACACTCAAACATAAGTTTATGACCGTGGAAGGACAACAAATGATCACCAGTTCCCTGCAAACATCATATACTAGTCTTTGGGAAATCACCGAACAAACCCATGTAAAACGTTGAAAACCATTGCTGAATGAAAAACAAACAAACGAATACCTATCTCAAATACAAAACTTAACAACTTTACAAACGTCATTCGCAGCACAAGAAGTACTCCAACTACCAAATAGAATTGAAGCCCACAATTACCACCATATGGCGGTCGGTTACTCAGCATTGATCATCACTGGCTGCATCGGAATGTATCTAATAATCAAACAAAATTCCAAACATCATCCAACTCCAGCACCGCGTCATCAACACACAACGTCTGATTTCACAGTACACATATAACAACTATCAACAACCACTCACGAAATGAAACTACAAACAAAAGTCAACACAGCCTCTCTTCAGATGACCAAGAAATGCCAGATCAACACATAGAAGCAACCTAAAACACATTGTTGAGCATGTTTATACATATTCTTATATTCAATTTGTATTTTGTATATCAAAAAGAAATGCGTTACTTTGCTATTGCTCATTTTTTGTTTATGTAAAAACAAGTTCATTTTAATTTTTGTTAACATAGCATTACTAAGTTCATTCATCTGTTTTTTGTTTGTATGTGAAAACAATTTTATTTTATTTTTTATATTAACACAGCATTAATAAGTTCATTAGTCCAATGACCAAAATAAAATATTGCAGCAATAGCGTCATCGATTTAAACAAACAATTTCTTTGCTTATGTTGTATTAATGTTGAATTAAAGAGAATGGCAATTTTAGTAAAATTAGTATATAAGTATGAAATTTTTAAATAAAAAGAAGATTCTTGTTTTGCAACCAAAAGCGTAGAGTTTAATTTAAACGGAAAGACACGGTTTAAGTGCCGATTGTTTCACCAAAGAAAAACTACATTCAATTCAGTTTATGTGCTGATATTGAAAACGATTTTATAATTTCACAACTCAGTGAATTGAACATATTGAGAGAAGTATGCAAATTTTCACTAAAATAAATATATAACAAAATTCATTAAATAAAAATATGTAAAAATTTAAGAATGAATTTTTACTCCCAAAATTAATTTTTTATTTCGTTAGAAAAAAATGGGGATTTTTTTCATTTCTATATATTATATCAGAGCTGCGATATTTTGGCTGAGCTGTGTTCCGCGAGCGCGTCGCGTCCGCGCGCCGCTTCCGCGCGTTTAGCAGCCACACCTGTGCTGCCGCGCAGTTGTTGCCAACTTATTTAAATTGTCAAAATATATTTTTCAGATCATACCGATATTCTAGCTAAAGGTGCTATTACACGATGTGTTTTTTACATATGTACTGTCAAATTTTCCCACAACAAAAGTTGTACACATCGTGTGGTACATATGAAAAATTGTTTATGTACAACACATGAGGAAAGTCACATGTACATTTTTCATTTAGGACAGGTTCTTTGGCATGACAAACATATGAAAATACAACACTGCTTGTGGCTAAAGAAAAACGGAGTAAATTATAAAGATTAATTTTGAAAGAAAAATAAATTGTTTAATATTAACTAACAATTAAAAATATACAACTTTTTTTAACAATAAATTTTTCTAAATTCACAAATTAAATCAGCTGTTGTTTACATTTAGAGGTTATGTCATACGAAAATACTTATGCACGTGTGATAGCAAAAATTTTAAATCGTATGTAAGAGACAATTTTGGCAGACATGCGGAATTTCATATAAAAAAAGTGACAGTAAATATGTAAAAAGCACATCGTGTAATAGCACCTTAAGCTGTGTTCCGCGTGCGCGTAACATTCGCGTAACGAAATGATGCTATTGAAAAGAATACTTATTTTAAATGCGTTTATTGTAGGACATATATTGAGAGCAGTATGCAAATTTTCACTAAAATAAATATTTAACAAAATTCCTTAAATCAAAATATGAAAAAATTTAAGAATGAATTTGGGGAGTAAGTAAATTTTTTATTTCGTTTTTAAAAAAATGGGAAATTTGTTCATTTCTTTTGGGGACTTTTTTTATATTTGGGGAATTTGTTCATCGTGAAGTTATTCCCGTGTGTACCAAATTTGAAAAATACAAATTTATATAGGGAAGAAATATAACACAAAAAATGAATTTTATATGAAAAGTGGGCGTAACGGATTTGTCTGAAATTTGGCACACACGATCCCCGTACTCCAGTTAAGGTCACTATATGCTTCTTAACGGCCATGCCTACTTCTACGCTCATTTTTTATATACAATTCACTATGTGCTTTTTGGTATATTTGTTCGCTATACAAATTTTTATTTGTTAACGCATTTCTCTGAAATTTGGTAAACACGATCTCTGTACTCCAGGTAAGGTCACCATATGCTTCTTATCGGCCACGCTTACTTTTGCGCCCACTTTTTTAATTTTTTTACGGTTTTCGCTCGAATTTACTGCATATTATTCTCAAATCCCAGGCAAGGTCGTCATATACTTTTATCGGACACGCCCACTTATTTTAATTTTCTATATGCGCTTTTAGTGTTTGTTAATAAATTTTAATTTTCAATGGACTTCCCAAAAATTTTGTGCATAAATCTCTTCATTGACTACTCTTGAGTTTACATAATTATGAATAAAATATTTCAAATCAACCTATTACAAATCTTCCCGTCTTGCTTTTTTTCTACATGAGTTGCAACACTCCAAAATTAGTGCAGATTTATTTCGTGGGTGAACAGATACAGGTTGACTACCGCTGTAGGATTACTCCGATTATAAATATTTGCATCTCGCCTTTTTAACTACAATGGAAAACAAAATATTACATATATTTCCATCTCGCCTTTTGGCTAAATTGGAAAGCAACCTATTACAAATATTTCCATTTCATGTTTTTCACTATATAAATGAGTTGTAAAGGTGGAAAAAGAAGTATCTGCAATTGTGACTTGCACATGAAAGCATAGCATATAGGCCGTACTACCTCAATATACGTCCTGCAAAAGTCTTATGATAAATTTTATCTACGTATGTGCAATAATTACTATACATATACCATCAGCAGTTGCTTAAAGCAACTTTGTGGCACAATTTCCATTTTTCCATTTTTCTTTGGCGTCTCTGCTCAATGATGATCACTTATTGAATGAAGTAATTCAATTTTTAAAAGTTCTCATTCCTTTAATTTGCAAACGATTCCGTTATATTTGATGTTTACAAAATAAATCAAATTAAAAAAAAAGGTTTGAGTTTCGTTATTTTTTTAGTTTTAAGTTATTTTTGAATCATTTTTGCTGTAGAAAGACCGGATAAAAACAGCTAGTTATTAATGAAAACAAATCACATTAACCATTATCATACATATATCCATTTAAAAGCATCAATATGTGAACGCTTTAATAGAACTTTGGAGACATTAATGTGGAAAATGTGTAGTATGAGAGGAAACTACAAGTGGGTTGATGATATTGACAGTTTAGTTTCACAATACAATAACACCTATCATCGTACAATTAAAAGGAAACCATCTGAAGTTAATAAATCCAATCAAATTCATTTGTTACAAACAGTTTATAATTTTCCAAAATCATTCCCGCGTCAAAAATTTAAAAAAGGGGATCATGTCAGAATCAGAAAATATAAGGGAATTTTTTTAAGGGCAATGAACCAAATTGGAAAACAGAAGTTTTTACTATAGATAAAGTAAATATTACCAATCCTGTGACATATTTAATTAAAGACTATAGAAATGATATAATTCTAGGGTCATTTTAAGAATATGAACTACAGACGGTTAAAAACAAAGATGATTTTCTGATTAAAAAAGTTTTAAAAAGAAAGGGAAAGAAACTCTTTTTAAAATGGTTAGGTTTTGATGAATCTCATAACTCTTGGATAAATAAAAATAAATTATTAAAATAATAAATAGTATGGAGAAGTATGAAAGGAGAATATTTTGTTAAATTAATTTTAATTGAATAAAATCATTTAAGAAGGTAACATACAACTGTATTAAGCTAAATGGATCGCATATTCAAAAATTCTGAAGTCAAGTATGACAATCTAAAATATTGTAGCAACGATCACAATGAAGAGAGATGTAAGAAAAAAGTGGAAGACAATAAAGTTAATATATGGCAATGTTCAAAAAAGAATAAATAAATTATGTATGAAATAAAACAAATTATTTCAATGTTTTTTTTTTAAATAAAAATTACAATATTTTGTTGGAAATAAAACTAAACTTACAAAACTACATCACTTATTTTATAATGTCCCCAAGCAAATGTATACACATTATTAAGTAAAACATACTACTTATCATCCTTATAGTTTAAACTTATTTTATTTTGCTCATGATATAAGTTTAATATGTTTTCATCAGGTTTAACTTCAGTCGAGGCTTGATGTTGTTGCAAATCACGTTTTTTACGTTTTATAATATTTGATGCATCTGCTTCATTGTTATTTAGTAAATAAAATGAAATATCTGATAATCCAACTACCCACTGTTGATTTAAATTTAATGGTTGTTCTAATAAATTTGTAAATGTATTTTGTGCATTTTTAAATATGATTATTGAATCGTTACTTAATAAAGTGACATATATTTTTTTTTTGTTGTAAATTTGAACTCATTTTGTTTTAAAATGATTAATTAAATTATTTGATATTTCTTATATGCCAGTTTTTTTTTTATTTATTTTTTTAAATCATTTTTATTTATACATGAGTTATATGCTTTACTGAATCCCAACCATTTGACAAAAAGTTTATTTCCAGTTCTCTTTAATATTTTTTCAATCAAATATATGTGCAGAGTTTTAGTTTTCATCAATTCTTCTTCGTAAAATCCTCCTTTAATTATATTTATATTAAGATCTTCCAGCTGATAAGTTACGGGATTTGTTATAAAAATTTTACTAATTTTAAATACTTCCGCTGACCAATTTGGTGTATAACCTTTTTCAAAAATTTTTTATTTTTGCTTATTCGAACAAAATCATTTATGCTAAAAAGAATTATTGTTGACCTTTACTGTTGTTGTGTGATGGCTTTTTTTGGCATAAGGTCATGAAGTTAAAAATTAACAAACAACAATAATCTTTTAATTTTATTATATTTTCTATATTTCGAACAGTTTAGCTGTTCATCTTCAGGAAAAAACTAAACAAAAATACAAATATATCACATTTATTTTATTTATACATAAAAAGACTAAATAATTATATACATTTATAGCTCTGTAATTACAGCGCAGAGTTTAAAAGCGTCTTTATTTGGCTGCGTTCTATTTTCAACTGGTTTTTGTTCTAAGCCGTCGGTATTTCTTAACTGTGTGCCTGTACACTTGTGCGCACTTGCCTGTATCTCTTTTGTAGTTAAGTCTTTGGTTGTGGTGTACATCGTTGATATGTAACATCTCCAGTGTATATCTCTTTGCATAATTACGCTCTTCTTGTAATATGCTCACATTTTTAAACTCGTGGCCCGATAGTATACTGTGGGCTGCAAGTGAAGTTTTTTTGTTCGAGTGGTCTATTTATTGCTTTGTAGTCTGACTTGTGGGACGATAAGCATGTCTGCTACCAACATAGACTTTGTTACATATGTTGGACCCATTTCCGTTGCAGCCTATTTTGTATAGAACGTTTGACTTGTCTTCGTTTTCAAGTTTTGATTTTGTTTTGCTGAATAACTTACTAACAGTATTAGAAGTTTTCAGCGCAATTTCATATTTTTCTTTATTATAAATATCTGAGTTTTTTATTCTCTCAGAAAGGCATTGAATGTATGTTACCGATTTGTAAATTTTTGCCGGTTTTTCTTCATTCTTATCAGTTTTACTAGATTTTACATGTTTTATTAGTTCTTTTATAGTTTTCTTGGGGAAATCATTTTTCATGAGAGTGCAAATAATTTTGTTTGTATTTTCTTTGTGAAAGCTGTTATCACTTATATTAAGAACTCTTCTTATAAAGTTGGTCGCCGTATTATCAATTACTCGTCTTGGATGTTTAGAATGGAAATTTATTAGCCTTCCTGACGCACTTGGTTTTTGGTAGCAATTTATTTTTAGTTTGTTACCTTTTTTGATAATCAGTAAATCTAAAAATGGTAGTTGGCTGTAAGTCTCTTCTTCTTTGGTAAACTGTATTTGTCTATTATAAGAATTTAGGATTCTTAGCATATCCTCCACTTTGTCTGATTTTAAAATACAGAACAAATCATCAACGTATTTAGTTAGAAACCTTGGTTTACTATCCATCCTTTCCTTTCCTTTTCTTTGCTCATAAAAGTTGTTTTCATTTTTGAAATAACGTGTATCTTTGATACAGAAATTTAAAGTTTCTCCAAAATTGACGTTGGGTCCTTTTTTAAACGTTTATAAGTGCATATATCACCGATCATGTTTCTCATTTTCCCCATATAATCTTATTAATCCATCGCAGCTGTTTTGTTGCCCTTATCAGAATTCAGAATAAGTATATCATTATTTTCGTTTAAAAATTGTCTTGTTTGTCCCACTGTATCAAATGTTTGTTTGTCTAATAAACTAAACTTGTATTTGCTTAGGTGGTTGTCTATGAGAGACGTAAATTTTATTCTTGTAATCTCTTGATTTTCCCTGTTCTCTATTGTTTGTATTATGTCTTCACCATCTGCAATGCATTTGAATAATGGGAAAGTTTTCATTGTACTTTGTAATGCATGTTTTGGACCCAACGATAATAATCACTTTACGTCTGTCGGTATATTTTTGGTGGTTTTGTTTACAAACCAGTCATCACTTATGTTGAAGCTGTTGTTTATTTTATTTTCGGTGTTATTCTCAGCTTTTAATTTTTGTAATTTCTTTACATGAATTGCCTTATTGTTGTTAGTAAGCTTTTCATCTAAAATTCTCTCACTCTCGATAAATAATTTTAGATCTTGCTCATCTAAAAGTTTCTCCAATTTACATTTTGCCTTACTTAATTGTTCCCTGTTTACCTTTATCTGCTTGTGTTTATGTTGGTTAAGTAAATGTAAAATCTTCATGTTAAACTCATATATATATATATAAGAAATACCGACGGCTTAGAGCAAAAACCAGTTGAAAATAGAACGCAGCCAACTAAAGACGCTCTTCAACTCCGCGCTGTAATTACAGAGCTATAAATGTATGTATAAATGTGATATATTTGTTTAGTTTTTTCTTGAAGATGAACAGCGAAGCTGTTCGAAATATAGAAAATATAATAAAATTGAAAACTAAATCATATATTTTATATTTTCCTTTCTTAAAAGTGTTCAAATTATTGTATACTCTATTCAACAAAACCTTTTCATGTTTCTTTGTAACTAATTTCGGTGCCATTTTAATACTTCGATGATATGAAGAATTACAATCTTTTTATATTTTTTCTAAAATATGTAACCATTTATAATTTTCTTGAAGACTGAATTTCTTCCACATTTTATTTTTTAATGTTCTGTTAAATCTTTCAACTATAGATGCTTTCATATTTGAATATGTATAATAATGGTTAACGTTTAAGTCGTTCATTAATTTTTTAAAGCTTTTATTAAAAAATTCTTTTCCTTGATCAGTATGAAGTTTTTTGGACAATTATTTTAAAATTTTTTTAATTATTCAAACTTAATTTTAAATGATGTATTAATAACACTGTCCAACAGCATTTTTGGAACAGAATAGCGACCCTATAATTCTGAAAGGGTATGTTGAGTAGATCATTTTTGTAGAACAAATTTATGGTCCAGCACGTCTGAGTATTTTTTTACAGTGGGTCAAAGTTTTCATTTTTGGTCGAAGGGAGCATTATACTTTATGAAAAAAATGCTGTAAGTTAATGTCTGAAAGAATTCTTATGGTCAGAGTTGTATTGTGGAATTGTATGAGGATTATAAATATCCTTTAAAAAAGGACATTTAAGGATTAAAATATTCTACGAAAATGTTTGCCGAAAAATTTCAGTGGGGGTCACCAAAGACACCATTGTTGTAAATAAAGCTCTTTATGCTTAATTAGTAAAATTATACACCAACATAAACAAAACAGGTAAAAACGGCGTCAAGTTCGGCCGGGCCAAACACTGAGTTCTCGCGTCTTGTCAGCTGTGACTTACAAATCGGGTGTGATATTTATTAAAATTAATAATAAAAAATAAAAGAAAAAATTCAAGCATAATTGAGCTACTAAGCAGTACATATCGGGTGTGATTTTTACTAAAATTAATATAAAAAAAGAAAAATTAAAGCTTAAATGAGCATGGCGGATTCTGTTTGCAAATAAAGAGATTGGTTTTGTTTTATTTGTGGACATTTTACGCACCATCAAAGCAGAAGAAAGATATTGCCTACAATTGAAGAACCATGTTTTCTTTTCTTTGGAATACGATTTTTATCTGAAGCTTGGATACCAAAAACCATATGTACTACTTGCGAAAGTGGTCTTTTGACCTGGTACAAAGGCGGTACTAATGCGCTGCCATTTTCTGCGCCTATTACATGGATTGAACCTGAAAATCACAAATCAGATACATGCTATTTCTGCGTAAATTACAAATTTGGTAGAAGCCAAAGGCACTACGCGACAATGACATACGAAGCAACAAATAATGTCATTTTACCAGAAGTGCGCTGTGAAGGTGTTCCGGTGCCTCAACCGCCTACACATACATTTTCGGCCAATATGACAGTCGCCAATACAGAAATAACAGCGGCGGTTGAAAACATATCAGATATAAGTTACTTGCCTCTTGATGGTTTAAACATATGTCCTAATTTGGTAGACCAAGCTTATTTTGAAGATCTTGTAAGAGATTTAGGACTAACAAAAGAGAAAGCTGAAATATTATGTTCCAGATTGAAAAACAGGAATTTGATAAAAGCCGATGTAAAAGTTACATTTCCAAGAAAAAGACACAGGAAAGCGTATTAAGTTTAATTTTTAATCCATTGTCATACTACTGCTATTTCCCAATTCCCTTTTACTCGAAAATTTGAAGCAAAAAAATAAATATGTACATACTATAATAAACCAGTATTAAAACAAAATTATAATTTTTTTATAGAAGTTGGCGTGTAATTTTGCCAATTAATCGTAAAGAGCTTTATTTAAAACAATGGTGTCTTTGGCGACCCCCACTGAAATTTTTCGGCAAACATTTTCGTAGAATATTTTAATGCTTAAATGTCCTTTTTTAAAGGATATTTTTTGATTTTCTCGAAAAAAGGGTCAAATTGACCCATAAAGGGACCAGTTAGATGGTTAAGATCTTCCACAAAAATAATCCTCATACAATTCCACAATACAACTTTGACCATAAGAATTCTCTCAGACATTAACTTACAGCATTTTTTTCATAAAGTATAATGCTCCCTTCGACCAAAAAATGAAGAGTTTGACCCACTGTAAAACAAATACTCAGACGTGCTGGACCATAAGTTTGCTCTACAAAAATGATCTACTCAACATACCCTTTCAGAATTATGGGGTCGCTATTCTGTTCCATTCAAAAAGTCTTAATTTGTTGGACAGTGTAATAAGTATTTTTAAAAATGATTTTTGTAAATAAAATAACAATAAAGTAAAATTATTCATCTGTTGTTTTTATTTCATCCATTTTATTATAACAAAAAAAAAATTGTTTTAATAAAAAGATTTTATTTTGCTAAACAGACAGCGAACTCTGCGGTTCTGCTCACTAAAAAAATCCATAAACGAAATATATAAACGAAAAAAGAATTGTATGTTAACATGTGTGTGTGTTAGTAAACATGTTAACATTCAACTGTTTTTTCGTTATTGTTTTTGTTAACATTGTGAAATTCAAACATGACTAATAGTATCTTAACTATAAGTAAAGCGAATATAGGTGTGAGTTTTTTGCTAAACAGACAGCGAACTCAGCGGTTCTGCTTACTAAAAAAGTTCTGTCAATAACAAATATATACTTGAATATTTAAAAATAACGAAAAGATTTGAGATTTTGCTAAACAAATAGCGAAATTGGGGGGTTTTGCTTACTAAAAAAATGCTGTCAATAGCAAATAAATACACATTTTTCCTTATCTTGTAACTTTTTTAAATAAAAAAAATTTATAGTGTCTTTCTAGGCTTCAATAAATCATAATTTTGCCACCTCTGCCGAATAGTTATATTAATAAATAACGGGAAAAGTGTAACGTATCTGCAAAAATAACGCAAAAATAACGGGAAAAGGGTTACGAATCTGCTTAATAATGGGTTAAAGGTCAGGAATCTGCTAAATAATGAGTAAAAATATTGATGAATCTGTTAAAGTAATGCTAAATAACGGGAAAATTTAAACTTAACGGAACAACAATATTGGTGCCAAGTTAAGTCTTCAATTCCCAGTGTCACCTACAAGTTACAAAGGTTAACGGAATTTTTAAACATAAATACAGACATCAGTGAATAATATAATTATTAATAATATGCAGACAACACCCTGTTGTGTATCTGATATTATTTTGGCAACGCTGGCATTATTTAAAGTAGGGGTTTTTAAAAATTTGTATGCAGTGGTTTTGATTTTTACATACTCGTGTGTCTTGTGATATAAAATTTTTTTTAAAAATACCCAAAGGGTAAGAACTAAATATTTTTTTATTCTTTATTATTGTGAAATATTCACTTTAATTATGTAATATGAAGTTAGTAAAAACAAATAAATTGGCTCTCCTAAAAAATAGCAATCCATGCCAAGTGTCACTTGTAGGTGACACTGGGTATTATTAGTACTTAATTTATTCACACTACAGATATATTTGTATGCTCATTTGCAACATAGATTGACATTAGATGAGATTCCCGATATCTTGAATTCCGGTGAAGACGTAGGTGATATTATTTTATTTCCGCCTGATGATGGCGAAGTGACTGATGAAGTCTGTGGTGATGAAAATGAAGCTAGTATTAGTCATCTTCCTGGTCGCAAAGTAGAATTGCAAAATGCGCCTATATGCACAGAAAATAGTGTACATAATGTATGTACGTAGAGGAAGAAGATAAAATTATCGAAACTTTGCCCAAGAAGAAAAAGAAGAACAACAGCACTATTAAAAAATGGGAATGCACTATCAACAATATTTCATTTGATTCTTATGGCAAAGGAGACTGTGACGAAGCAACTTTTACTAACTTACAGGAAGAGCTGACTTCCGTGGAAAGCTTTGAATTACTTTATAGCGAAAATCTTGTTAAGTTCATAGCTGATATGAGTAATTTGAATGCTTTACAAAGAAATCATACACTCAATGTGACCGTTGATGAAATTAGAGTTTACATCGCAATACTGTTGCTTACAGGATATTTGACGCCAAAGTATATGAGAATGTTTTGGGAAGTAAAGAGTGACACGCACAATGACCTAGTAGTATCTAGTATGTGGCGAAACAGATTTTTCGAAATTCAGCAATATCTCCATCTTGCAGACAGTACGTCCTTGCCGTCCAACGAAAAATTTGCTAAAGTTGGGAATATTTCACGAAACTAAACGTGAATTTCACTGAAAATTTCAAAAGAGCTGGTTCTTCTCATATATCCATAGATGAGACTATAGTACCATACTTTGAAAGACATGGTACTAAACAGCATGTACACGGAAAACCAATAAGGTTCGGTTACAAGCTCTGGTCTGCAGCTACTCGCCATGGCTATTTAGTGAATTTTATCACTGGCACCAGGTCTTAAGATGCAGTCTGAATTAGGCCTTGGAGCTGCTGTCATTTTAGAGCTCCACTCAAGACTGCCCCAAGATATGGGACCTTCCAATTTATACTTCGATAATTTTTTTACCGGTTTACCATTACTTAAATATTTAAGCGAGCAGAATGTTGGGGCAAGTGGTACTATCAGGGAAACCCGTATGGATAATTGCAATATGCCAAGCTCAAGAAATGAAAAAGCAACTAAGGGGTAAGCTTTGTTATAAATTTTCTGAAGAAATTATTGCAGCTAAGTGGCATGATAATAGTATTGTCAATATTGTATCAAACTGTCATGCAGTGGATCCTATCACAAAACTAGACCGGTTGGATTTATAAATAAAAAACGGGAAAAAATTCAAGTTGACTGTTCAGCACTCGTACGGATGTACAACAAGTACATGGGCGGAGAAGATCGTTTTGATGAAAACGTTGACTCTTTGAGGGTAGCTCTCCGGGGAAAAAATTGTGGTTTGCTCCGTTTGTTTTCGGTTTAGATGCAGCTTGCCAAAATGCATGACTTATCAAATAATTGGACTTACTGCGATT
The DNA here is from genome assembly GCA_963682025.1 of Cordilura impudica. Lineage (NCBI taxonomy): Eukaryota > Metazoa > Arthropoda > Insecta > Diptera > Scathophagidae > Cordilura > Cordilura impudica. The sequence goes on from OY821522.1 coordinate 5,399,382, forward strand.
TCCGCAGAAATGTAGCCACAACATACCTGCAAAAATATGGCAAGCCTCCAATCCGACATTTTGCTTGTGGCGTTCCTATGGAGCTTAGAGTGCCTATGGATGTAAGGAGCGGCGGAACTGTGGATGATCACTTGCAGGTCGACTGCTCTCAACGAAGATGTGGATATTTTCATCAACGCACTAGAAAAATGTGTGCTAAGTGTAGTATCGGTTTGCATATAAAATGTTGTTACAGCTTCCACAATAAATAAATTTTAATGTTTTCTTTTAAATAAGTATGTATTATTAAAAAATTAATTATTTATTTCTACGAAAATATTGAGAAAAAACGGGGTTTTTAAACCATTAACTTTACACAGTGCCCAGTGTCACCTGTTGGTGACCGCCCTTAAAAAAAATTGGGCGGGCTTATTCAGCAATTTTATTTTTCTTCTTTTATATAAAACATATCTTAGCTATTTCAGCCAAAAAGAAAGTCAAAATTTTTGTTACCATCACTATGGGAATTGAAGAGTTAAAAGGGTAGGTAAAACTGCATTTAGGTTTGTGACACTTTGCTTCAAAATATAGTGTAGCCAACCCTAAAAAACCAGTGCTGCCAAGTAAAATGGTTTGATGCATCTAAATGTACTAGAAAAGTGGTCCAGAACATACATAAATGTACTACTTATAATCATACTTATATTGCATCTTTAATTAACTTAAAGTGTGTTTTGTATAAAATTTTCATTTCACAATACAATTTTAATGTTTTAGTACCGTAGTTTTTATACTAAATTTTTATTTCACAATATTTTGAAATCATTTAACCACAAACCAAAAGCTTTACTATGCTGTTCACTAACACAAACATATTTTTTATTGTTCACATACATACAAAAGCAACCAAATGCAGTTTTTCATACAGTACAGTTTTTGAATTTAGAGGTGGCATTTTTTTTATTCCGTTAAATTTGAATATTTAAGAGTTAGTAGAAAATGTAGATAGTTTTAGAGGGCAACATTTATTTAATTTTGTTCATACAGTTTTAATTTTATTTTTTAACGATTTTCAAACATTTTTTCGTATTAAAGTTTTAATATATTTTATTTTTTTTAAATGGTGCGAAAAAGAAAAAGCATATATTTCAAAAACTCATAACTGCACTGTATTCTTAATCGGACCGGTTTCTGGCATTTCAGCCTTCATCAGCGATTTATTGAACATTGTGATAATTGTTGTTTTAATTGATTAGATTGTTTCTATATGAAAATTTTTCTACTTAGGGCGGCCGTCTGGTTTGAACCATGAACCTTCGCATACACTCGTACTTGCAGTTTTTGGTCAGCGCTTTAATTTAATTTTATTTTTTTCTTAGAGTTTTTTGTCTTAATTAAAAAAATTTTTAAATTTTTTACGTCTAAAATAAATGAATAAAATATTTAAAATGTAGTTACATTGCATTTTTTTTTTATTAGAACATTTCAATGTAGGGTAGATAGGTATCTTTTACTTAGTTTTTTTTTTTTGTTGTATAAAGAATACTTTATTTAGAAAAGATTCTTTTTTAATAGTTTAAGTTTTTCGTTTACGAAATATTATATGGTTTTATTAAACCTATAAGTAATTCAATAAAAAAATTTATCATATTTAAATCTTTATTTCAAAATTTTTTCAAATCATATTTCACATGATCAAATTTTGTAACTATTTTTTTCATTATCAACTATCTTTCAGTTAGTTACTATAGTTCTTTTTCATTTCCAATATATCTTAAATTCTTTATTAAATAAAAATATATCCATTAACCTTGAATCTAAATACATTTTATATATTCTATTGAGGTTTTTTAGAGCTGACAACATATTTTTCATTCACAAAACCCATTTTTTGGGGTTATTTGAGAAAATATTCGTTTATTCAAGTTTATATGTTTCTTTTTATCGAATTATAAAAATATGTTTTTCTTGTTTCTTATTAAGTTCAATTATAACCGATTTTAATACCACTTTTCAGACTTTAATATTTATTTACTTAACTTGTTATTACATCAGACCAAATTTTTATTTTTTTCAAATATTAACGATCAAATCTTTTTATTTTTGTTTCAAATATTAACGATTTTCAAATAATGTTTTTTATATTTGCTTTTCAGTTTTTTGATTTAAATTTTCAGTTTTCAGGTTTTCAATTTTTAGTTAAAATTTTAAGTTTTAAATTTAAGTTTTTAAATTTTCAGTTTTTAATTTTTAGTTTAATTGATTATAGAAAGGTGTCTTTCAATTAATTCCTATTGCTGTTTTTCATTAATATTTCAGATTATAACCAATTTTAATACCACATTTCAGACTTTAATATTTTTTTTACTTAATTTGTTATTACATCAGACCAAATTTTTCTTTTTTTCAAATATTAACGATCAAATCTTTATTTTTGTCAAATATTAACGATTTTCAAACAAGTTTTTTATATTTGCTTTTCAATTTTTTTTAATTTAATTTTTTAGTTTTCAGGTTTTCAATTTTTAGTTCAAGTTTTTAGTTTTTAATTTAAGTTTTTAAATTTTTAGTTTTTAATTTTTAGTTTAATTTATTGTGGATAGGTGTCTTTCAGTTAGTTCCTATAATTATTTTGCATTAATATTTTAGATATTTCATTCTTTTTTTATTAACTCTGAATATTAAGGTGTCTTCCAGTTAGTTCCTATAGTTGTTGTTCCGGCAAAGACTCGTTTGTCTCGCTGAAATTAAATTAAAGAAAGGAAAACTTGGTGTTTCACCAAGTTAATTATTATTATTTATGGTTTGATTATCCGAGTGGTACACAAGGATAATGTGATTAGAAATGTTGGTTGAAGTTAACCAAGTGGTACACCAGGACAAAGTATTAATGTGTGTTTTATTAAAGAACTCATCCTATTTAAACATTATTAGAGTGAGAAGTATGTATACAAAATTAAAATAAATAAAATAAAATAACAAACAAAACAAAAAAACAAAAAATATGTATGCCAAACATCGTTCATTATTTTCCCACCGGTAGCCAAAATATTAATTTCATGACCGTGACTGCTAATTCGTATCGGCACGTGTAACGTTTGAGCAATGAATTTGCAGACGCAGCAGTTCTCACCTTTTGCCTGACAAAACCGTGCGAAATGAATATAAGCAATTTAACTTTTAATTCTATAAGAATTGTTTTTATTTTGTTATAAAAAATAAAAAAAAAAAATCAGAACGAATTAACAGTTGTTTGTTCAAAATATTTTTGAAATCATTTTTCACATAATCAAATGTTTCAGTTGTTTTTTTAATTTCTAATATCTTTCAGGTAGTTCCTATAGTTTTTTTCATTTCCAGTATATCTTAGCTTCTTTATTAAGTAAAAATATATCCGTTAACTTTGAATTTAAATACATTTTATATATTCTATTGAGGTTTTTTAGAGCTGGCACCGTATTTTTCATTCACAAAACCCATTTATTTGCGAAAATATTCGCTTATTAAAGTCTATATGTTTCTTTCTATTGAATTATTCCAATATGTATATATGTATTTTTTGTTTCTTATTAAGTTAAATTATAACCAATTTAACAGTTATTCAGACTACTATTTATTTACAAAATTTGTTATTACATCAGACCAAATTTTTATTTTTTTTAATATTACCGATCAAATCATAATTTTTTTCAAATCTTAAAGTTTTTCAAACAATTTTTTATATTTGCTTTTCAATTTTTATACCCTATACCACTATGTGGTTTGGGTATAATGACTTTGTGCTGCTGTTTGTAACAACCAAAAATATTTGACCTAGACCCATCTTTAATTATACCGATCGAATCAGAATCACTTTCTGATTCGATTTAACGATGTCCGTCCGTCCGTCCGTCCGTCTGTGTGTCCATGTAAACCTTGTAATCAAACTGCAGGTCGCAAATATGAATATATTTTGATGAAATTTGGTATGTAAGCTTTCATCGGCCATGGGATGAACGCAATTGAAATTGGTGAGAATCGGTTCATGTTCAGACCTAGCCCCCATACAAATGACCCCTATGAAATCAACATAAATTGTCATAAGATCCAAATTATCATATAAATCTTAGTCAAATTGGGTTTGTATGTGAATATTACATCCATTTATCAGTATTCCAAAAATTATCCCTATGGGACAACTCTTAGTGATAGGCCCCATATAGAGCTGCTTCCCGATCTTCACTTAAATCAATCAAAAAACAAAAATATTGCACGGATTCCTTTCAAATTTTGTTTGTATATATTTTTAAAAAATACAAGAGACTTTACCAAACATGGTCAGGATCGGTCCATTTTTGGGCCTAGTCCGCATATAGATATAGCATCCGATAAGAACTTTTTCATATCTGCAGCCAAAAAAATTAATAAAAATCCCACTCAAATTTGGTTTATGCTTATTTTCTATATCCAGTTAGTTGGGCCTGAGAGATAGGGACTCTAAACGCATGGTATTGGGTATCGTATAGTCGGTCTAGACCGACTATAATTTTTTACTTGTTTAATCTGAGTTTTCAGTTTTCAGGTTTTTAATTTTTTATTCAAGTTTTTAAATGTTTAGTTTTTTATTTTCAGTTTATATAGGTGTCTTTCAATTAGTTCCTACATATAGTTGTTTTTCATTAATATTTAAGATTTTCATTCTTTTTCTACCCTCCACACTTCAGTGGCAGAGGGTATATATAGGTTTGTCATTCCGTTTGCAACGCATCGAAAAGCTAATTTCCGACCCCATAAAGTATATACATTCTTGATCCTTATCATAGCTTGAGTCGATATGGCGATGTCCGTCTGTCCGTCTGTCTGTTGAAATCACGCTCATTCACAAAAAAAGAAACCATTTAACTGGGTAAGGTTACAATAATATCATTTGCCATAATTTCCCGCAGATCGAAAATGGGCTAAATCGGGCATCATTGTGCTTAGATACGAGCAAAACTGTGCAGTTACCTCTAAAAAAAATATAAAATCCAGTGTGTTTATTGTAATATTTAAGTGGTTGAACATAATAGTTGTACAACAACATTCACAGTTCAAAAAAGCCACAAAAAATATGATGCAATCATACCAGCAAACACAACTACCAACAAACACAACTACCATATTTATACCCTCCACTCCAGTGTGCAGAGGGTATATATAAGTTTGTCATTCCGTTTGTAATAATTAGAAAAAAAATTCTGGACCCCATAAAATATATATATTTGTGATCCTTATAACAAGCGAAGTTGATATAGCGATGTCCGTCTGTCCGTCTGTCCGGCTGTCCGTCTGTCCGTCTGTGGAAATCACGATGACGGCTTCAATCGGATAGCTAGGGTGCTCCTTGGTATAAAAAATGATTCACTAACATCCTGAGAAGTTTGCTATTTAAAATCGTCCAAAGCGGTTAATCTGGTCCCGAGAATTGAGCGAAGAATTAAAAAGTCATGAGAAAATATGATTTGAATATATGTTCTTGTGATAACGCCCTCAATAGGGCAGATAGGACGCTTGTTTTTAGTGATAATGATTCACTAACATCTTGAGAAGGTTCCTGTTTTTAAATCATGACAATAGGTTTCATAGGTTCCGAGAAATCACTGAAAAGGTAAAAAAAAATATGACGTTTTCCTATATTGTTTTCCTAAATTTTGCATTTTGTCATAGCTGTGCATGTTGTTTTTGTGGTCGTTGTGTTAATAATATAAAAATTCATCAATATCAATATTTTTTGGTGTAATATTTAAGTTAATTAATTAATAAAAGAAACTATATAAAATCAATATCAATATTCTGCGATTTTTATAACATCACAAAATGTTACAAATTGATACATACTACTGTTGCCAATATCAAAATACTATAAATAATATTCATATATTCTGTAAATGTATATCCATAATAAGCGCATATTAAAATAAATCGGTATTTTATTTTATTTTTACAAAATTCTGAAATTTTTAGAGTTGAAAAAATAGTATGGTTTTAAGAGTTGTATTTTTAGTACATGTATAAACCCTGCATACTTGCTTTCAAAAGTAGTAGATAGGTAAGCCATAAAATATTTATTTACCCTGTAAAAAAAATTGTTTAGAAAAATACTATTTTTTGTCAGATGTTAATTACAATAAATTTTTAAACTTTGTTATTTAATGTCGGGACGGAGGCAAACGCCATTCCCAAAATTTTGTTTCAACAGTTATCCACATTAAGAATAACCGCGGAGCTCAGCTCAATCAATGTGCAATGATCGAGCCTTGCCCTGGGAAACATGCGTTTATGCTTCTCTTAACACAAACACCATTCCCAACTACCAAAAATTTTTGACACGAGCTATTCACATTATGAATAGTCGCGGAGCTCAACTCAATCATAGTGCAATGATGAAGCTTCGCCCTGGGAAACATATATTCATGCTTTTCTTAGCACAAACCGAACTTCTTATGGCACATTAAAAATAAACTAATTGAGAAGTGCAATTCATCAGTACGCTGTATTATAATACTATTTTCTTATTTTACTAGTAGCTAGTAAACAAAGTGATCGTATCATTGTGAACGAAATAGAATTGAAATTGTATGCAGATTTGTTTTACTTAAAAAACCTGTTTCTACAGATAGTGAATAAAATCCCAGTAAACATTTTATGCAATAAATGATCATGTAGAGTCTTTTTGACTCATATGTGCTATTAAAACAGTTATAAATGCGCCCTTTTGCTGATCACAAAATATTCTTTTGTTGGGATTAAATATTACCTTACCCGCGAATCTTCTTGAGAGTGCTTTTTATCCGCTTTCTAATCAGTTTCGACTCATTTTTGAGTCTTATTTAATGTAATTTTTCTATAAATCACTTTCTAAGAAAAAGCAAAAATCATTATCTAGTCTTTGTCTAATAGCGCATTTGATTAAGCAGTTTTTAATCATCAAAAGTGCTCGAAGAAGACACAGTAAGGTAATTTTTGTTAAAACAATCTTCGAAATGATGACTGGGATATCGTATATTTTTGTTAACACACAAACATATGCATAGCAGCACGAGTAAACCGTACTCAAATTGGCTTCTTATATGTATACAGCCGAACAAAAATGAAAATACTCACCAAAGAGTAAAGTAAGCAACAATTTCATTCAGTCTTATGGAAGCTTTTGAACAAAGCAAGTCTATGTCGCGTTGTCTTGTGAATTTTTACATTTTTTTTTAACAGGTACTAGTGATGCCAGGAGATTTTTTCAGAAATCTCTACGCTTATGAAAAAAATTCCCTTTTTTCCCTACACTACTTTTTTTTAAATTTATTTTTAATTTGTACATTTTCAATTTCAATTATGTAAATATAAAAAATAAGATAAAAATATCATGAGAATTACATAAGAATAATATAAAAAACATACAGATATTATAAAAAAAATATTTTTGCAATTCTGTTTAATTCATCTTTTTGATATGGTTAGATGTGCATTTAAAATTTACACAATTAAAGGTGTGTTTACACTATGTGTATTTTCCATATGTAAATTCAGTTTTACGATCCATACGTAATTCGGCGTATGTGTCAAAATTGGCGTTTTATATACAATTCATCATTTTGCGATCAAACGTACATATGTATTTCCGTATGACATAACCTCTAAATGTAAACAACAGCTGATTTAATTTGTGAATTTACAAAAAGTTATTGTTAAAAATAAAGTAATATATTTTTTATATTTTTTAATTGTTAATTAATATTAAACAATTTATTTTTCTTTCAATATTTATCTTTATAATTTACTCTGTTTTTCTTTCGCCACAAGCAGTATTGTATTTTAATATGGTTGTCATGCCAAAATAGAACCTGCTCTAATTGAAAAATTTACATATGTTTTGCCAAATGTGTTGTACATAAACAGTTTTTGAAAGGGTTCACACTATGTGTACAAATTGCACGTGCTAAAACAATAAGAAAAACACAAGCAAAACACATAGTGTGAACGCAGCTTAATTAAAATGGCTTGCAAATGAGATGTTACAACTCAAACAGAATATTTGTTCTTGGTTTTCAGTGTTGCCGTTTTAGCTTTTTAGTTGTTAGATTTAGCAACTTTTTTTTGGCGTTTAGCATCCAAAATTTCTCAAAAGATGCTAGATGCTAACTTAGAATCTTTTATTAATAAAAAGTTGCTTTTAACATCTTTTTTTTTAATATTTTTTTTTCATAATTTTTGAATATATAATTTTAATGGTATTGATATGTTTTTATTTCTCAAAGTGTAGTACAGTAATTTTGTGTACTACTCCTTTTACCACTCTGCTCGTTTCTTTCAACAAATATAACAAAACATTTTGAAATAGAAGAATGTAAACACCAACAACAGTTTTTAATGAATTTGAAAGTCGATTGCCAAAAAATATTATTGTATTAAAAAAATGCCAAAATTTTCAATACAAAACACATTAAAACGGGTAAAAGAACAGATAACCAATATATTAGAAGAGTTTAAATTTATATCATCTGAAACAGAAAAAATTCAAATCCAATGGAGTTATATCACAGAACAAAACTGGGATACAACACTGAATACAACCTCTTTATGGATTGAAAAATTCTATTGGCGAAAATCCATTTTAGGAGTTATCAATATTTGTATTGTCTATATTAGTTTTGTCTTTCTCAAAAGCCGAAGTTGAACGTTTGTTTAGTTTAATAGCTTTAGTTAAAAGCAAATTTCGAACAGAATAAAATCCGAGTTGTTATGTTCTGTAATACGTATAAAAGAAGGATTGAAATTGAACAATCGGTGCTGTCACACTTACAATATACCGAGCGATGTCGTTGATAAGAGTCGATCGTCAGAAATATATCAGAGCCAAGAAGAACTTGAACATGAAGACATCACAGAAATGTTAGATTCCATAAACCAATTATTCTAATATAATCGTATCTTTTGATAATGTAATTTCTGTTATATTTTAAATAAAAAAAAAATCCCTCTAAAATTAAAAATATTTAATTTAAGTTTAAAATAAACTCAATTTGATGTTAATAAAAATTTCAGATGAAATCCAAAATAATTTTAATTAAAAATTAAAAAATATAAATCGAAACATATGTTTTATATTAATTTTTCGATTTAAAAACCAAAGAATTTATTAATAAGTATATAATTTTTCAGTATAAAGGTAATGAAATTTGAAAAAAAAAATTTAGCATCCAGTACGTTTAAGCATCTTTTTTTGCAATTTAGCATCTTTACAATTTCAAATTATGGCAATACTGTTGGTTTTAAAAGATTTTTTATAACAGTGGTTATAAGCATGACATGTACATATACTTAGATCTGATTTATCGCATTTTAATATATTTTCAAAAGCCTTGCATTTGCATTTATAGTCGTCACCTTTGACCTGCTCCAGCCATCCAACTAACTGAAGCAAAATCTTTATGTTCTGTATTTCTTTAATGTGTTTTCAGCATCATCGAAAAACGAATCGAACATTTTTCTAAAATTAATTATGTTTCTAAAATTAATTATGTTCAAATTTATAATATTTTAATGTTATGCACAAAACAGTGTTTTATACTTGTCATTGTTATTAAAGAATCCACATATTTACTTCCTTCATATTATAGAATTATTACCAGACTTAAAAAGACTTTAAAGTTTAAAATTGAAAAAAATTATGCGATATTTAACAAATACATTCAAAATAGTTTTGACTGAATTTTTTGGCAGTTTTAGTTTTGCCTTGTATCAGTAAAATGTTCAGATATTAACTAAAAAAACAGTTTGTTAAATATTTTCATAATAGGTTTATCAAAGTGTTTACATATTCAAATATTTCCAGATATTAATGTAAACGTAAAACCCAGGTGGAGGGTATCAAAGATTCGGCATAGCCGAATTTAACACTCTTACTTGTTTTTTTTATCGTTATCACGTTATAATAAAATAAAATCGCCAATATGAAAGAAAAAATTAAAACGAAAAATGGAAAATGAAAAATGAAAACTGAAAAATATAAAATGGAAAATGGAAAATGAAAAATTGGAAATGGAAATGTAAAATGAAAAGCGAAAAATGGAATATGAAAAATAGAAAATAGAAAATGAAAAAGGAAAACTGAAAAATGGAAAATGGAAAATGGAAAATGAGAAATGCAAAATAGAAAATGAAAAATGGAGAATGGAAACTGGAAATTGTAAAATGGAAAATGAAAAACGGAAAATGGAAAATGGACAATGGAAAAGGAAACATGAAAAATGGAAAATGAAAAATGGAGAATGGAAAATGGAAAAGGAAAAATGGAAAAGGAAAAATGGAAAATGAATAATTAAAAATGGAAAATGAAAAATGAAAAAGTGGAAATAAAATATGAAAAATGGAAAATGAAAAAGTACAAATGAAAAATGAAATTTAAAAATGAAAAAGTAAAACGGAAAATGGGAAATAAAACATGAAAGATGGAAAATATAAAATTAAAAATGGAGAATGGAAAATGGAAAATGAAAAATTGAATATGAAAAATGAAAAATTAAAAATGAAAAATGGAATATGAAAAATTTGAAATGAAAAATGGAAAATGGAAAATGAAAAATGGAAAATGGAAGCAGAAAAATGGAATATGAAAAATGGAAAATGAAAAATGAAAACTGTAAAATATAAAATGAAAAATTAAAAATGAAAACTGGAAAATTAAAAACCAAAAATGGAAAATGGGAAATGAAAAATGGAAAATGAAAAATTACAAATGAAAAATGGAAAATGAAAAATTAAAAACGGAAAATGCAACATGAAAAATGGAAAATAGAAAATGAAAAATGAAGAATGGAAAATAATAAATGAGTATTAAAAATGGAAAATTACAAATTACAAATGAAAATGGAAAATGAAAAATAAAAAATTACAAATGAAAAATGAAAAAATGAAAAATGAAACATTGAAAATTAAAAATTACAAATGAAAAATGGAAAATTAAAAATTGAAAATGAAAACTGGAAAATTAAAAACCAAAAATGGGAAATGGAAAATGAAAAATGGAAAATGAAAAATTACAAATGGAAAATGAGAAATGAAAAAATGAAAATGAAACATGAAAAATAGAAAATAGAAAATGTATAATGGAGAATGGAAAATGAAAAAAGAAAATTGAAAAATGCAATATGGAAAATGAAAAATTAAAAATACAAATGAAAAATGGAAAATGAAAAATTAAAAATGAAAAATAAAAAATGGGAAATGAAAACCGGAAAATTAAAATTGAAAAATGAAATTTGAAAAATGGAAAATGAAAAATGGAAGATGAGAAAAGGAATATGAAATATGGAAAATGAAAAGCGAAAACTGAAAAAAATAAAATGAAAAGTGGAAAATGGAAAATGAAAATTTGCAAATGAAAAATGGAATATGAAAAATTAAAAATTACAAATGAAAAATGGTAAATGATAAACGAAAAATGGAATATGAAAAATGAAAATGGAAAATGGAAAATGAAAAATGGAATATGAAAAATAAAAAATGGAAAATGAAAAATGAAACATGCAAAATGGAAAATAGAAAATGAAAAATGGAGAATGGAAAATGGAAAATGAAAAATTAAAATTAAAATGGAAAATGGATAATGAAAAGTTAAAAATGAAAAATTGAAAATAAAAAATTACAAATGAAAAATGGAAAATGAAAAATGGAAAATGAAAAATGGAAAATGAAATATTACAAATGAAAAGTGGAAAATGAAAATTTAAAATTTAAAAACGGAAAATGAAACATGAAAAATGGAAAACAGAATATGCATAATAGAGGGTTTAAGATGAAAAATTAAAAACGGAAAATAAAAAATGAAAAATTACAATTGAAAAATGGAAAATGAAAAATTAAAAATTAAAAATAAAAATGGAAAATGAAAAATGAAAATTGGAAAATGAAAAATGAAATTTGAAAAATGGAAAATGAAAAATGGAAAATGAAAAATGAAAACTGAAAAAATTAAAATGAAAAATGGGAAATGGAAAATTAGAAATTGCAAATGAAAAATGGAATATGAAAAATTAAAAATTACAAACGAAAAATGGAAAATGATAACGAAAACGAAAAATGGAAAATGAAAAATTAAATATGGAAAATGAAACATGAAAAATTGAAAATAGAAAATGAAAAATGGAGAATAGAAAATGAAAAATTGAAAATGGAAAATGAAAATGAAAAGTGAAAAATGGAAAATAAACAAGTAAGAAAATTATAGTCGGTCTAGACCGACTATACGATACTCTATACCATGCGTTTGGAGACCCTATCTCTTAGACCCAACTAATTGGATATAGCAAATAACCATAAACCAAATTTGAATGGCATATTTATTAATTTTGTTGGCTGCAGATATGAAAAAGTTCATATGGGGACTAGGTCCAAAAATGGACCGATCCTGACCACGGTTGGCAAAGTTTCTTGTATTTTGAAAAAATATATACAAACAAAATTTGAGATGAATCAGTGAAATATTTTTGTTTTTGGATAGATTCAAGTGAAGATCGGGAAGCAGCTCTGTATGGAGCCTATGACTAAGAGTTGTCCCATAGGGATCGTTTTTGGACTATTCTTTAATGGATGTAATAAACACATACAAACCCAATTTGACTAGGATCTTTACGACAATTTGGATCATATGGCAATTTATGTCGATTTCATAGGGATCATTTGTATGGGGGCTAGGTCTGAACATAGCTCGATTCTCACCAATTTCAATAGCGTACATCCCATGGCCAATAAAACTTATGTACCAAATTTCATCAAAATATATTCATATTTGCGACATGTAGTTTGATTAAAAGGTTAAAATGGACACACACAGACGGACGGACGGACGGCCGGACGGACGGACATTGTTAAATCGACTCAAAAAGTGATTCTGATTCGAACGGTATAATAAAAGATGGGTCTAGGTCAAATATTTTTGGTAGTTACAAACAGCAGCACAAAGTCATTATACCCAAACCACATAGTGGTATAGGGTATAAAAATGAAAAATTTAAAAATGAAAAATTAGAAATGGAAAATGAAAAAGTAAAAAACGGGAAATGGGAAATGAAACATGAACAAGTAAGAATATTAAATTCGGCTGTGCCGAATCTTTGATACCCTCCACCTCTTTTTGAGTATTGATGATAAAAGTAAACAAAATATTGGAAAAATATTCATGCATTTCCTATATGCATGCGTTTCCGGTTATATGACATAACTTCTCGTTTAATTTAGTTTTTGCTAATTAAATAGCTCGCCCTAACCTCCATTGCAAAGGTAATGGTTGTGTAAGGTGGCTATATGCATTAAATCGTGCTTTTTTGGCTTTTAACTGGCCAAATATTTCTTCATTGCGGCCATATATGAAAAAAGGATTAATTCGTGAATGCACTGAAAAGCTTAATGAGGATCTCAATATAATATTTGAATGGGCTTCTTCAAATGGACTTTACTTAAATCCAAAAAAATCAAAGTGTTTAGTTATAACTCAAAGAAATCAAACCATCCCTATAGATATTCCAGTATCATTAGGTAATCAGAATATTGAAATCGTGGAATCTGCTAGGAATCTGGGAATCATTTTCAATAAATCGCTCACGTGGAACAATCAGATTAATTCTGCATCTGGAAAAATATTTGTAATGCTAAGAACGTTGTACCCTATACAACATCTTACACCTTTAAACATTCATGTGCTTCTCGCGAAAACTTTCATTATGCCGAAGTTACTATATGGTTGTGAGATATTTGCTTTTTGTGATTCAGAAAGTAAAATGAGATTATTAGTAGCTTACAATGCGATCCTACGTTATGTGTATGGTATAAAGAGATATGATGGAACTTCTCTATATTCTAAGTCTCTGTACGGAGTTGACCTCGTGGCCTTAATAAAAATAAGATCATTAATTCTACTTCACAAAGTAATATACACCAAAGAACCATCTTATTTATTTGAACGCCTTAAATTTGCACGATCCAATAGAGGAAATAATCTTATTCAATTACGATATCGAACACTAGTCTCTAGTTGGCTATTTTTTATAAATACCCATATGTCTGTGGAACTCGTTACCCAACAATTTACAAATAACAGACAACGCTTTACATTTTTGATTATATTATATATTCTATACTCTCCCATTATGTATTAATTTTTTACTTATATTTTTATACTTTTGTAATTTAAAATTATTTTTATTTTTATATTTTTCTTGTTTCTTAAAAGTATTGTAACTACTGTCACAAATTGATTGTATCATTATAAGATCACATACTGTAATTAAAAAGATTTATATCTTGTTGTATGTGATATCCACATTTTATAAATAAATAAATAAATATAGGTCGGATGGAGTAACAAAATAATAACCGAAAAAAGCTCTCTCAACTTTTTTTTTTTTAAATACTGCCATATTTGGAAAACATAGAGAATAAATTTATAATCTTATATATTAAAAGAATTTATGAATAAACTTTGCATTCAAGATTTTTTTTCAATATTTTTCTTCTCTCAAACCTCTATAACTAGAGATCTAATTAACGTAGGCTGTTGACATAGGTCTAAGAACATTCAGTGGATCAAGCTCCTTCTTTTGAGCTATTAACTGCTTAAATTCGTTTGGTTTGAGGAAAGTTATGCGTGGAGAATCAACTTTACTTTTACTGTACGTTAACTTATCTTGGCTTATTATGGCATTACTGTACGTTAACTTCTCTTGGCAAATTCGTTGGGTTTAAGGAAAGTTATGCGAGGACAATCAACTTTACTTTTACTGTACGTTAATTCTCTTGGCATATTTTGGCATTACTGTACGTTAACTTCTCTTGGCAAATTTTGGAATTATATTATAAAAATTAATATAATATAATATAGTGCTGCGGAGTAGCACGGGTCCTCTAGTAATAAATAATTAAATTAGGAATGCCAAACGCAAAAAACCAAATATCGCAAAAATTTTAAATAAAATAATTTGTTATCTTTATTTTCTGAAGAACTTCAAATATTCATCCAAAAAAAATTGTGAAAATTTATATATAAATAACATTCTCATCAAATTGCGTATATTTGTGTAACAATTTTTATGTTCGCAATTCTTAAATATCATTTGAGGTTTTATAAAATTCATTGAATTTAAATTAATGTTTTCTGTAGTCCGATTCTGTAAATTTCAACGATCCGAAAATGGCAAAATATATCGACAGCTATTGTTGTTTGCACTAAGGATTAAGTGATTCACTAAGTACATACATCTTAACGACAGTCGACAAATCAATTTTTCTATTTATTTAAATTGCAAAGAGTGGCATCTCTGTCAAAATTAGCGAAAAACACAAAGAAGAATAGAAAAACAAATTACTTCGTTTTTGACAGGTTGATTTTATGTTTATATATCTCTATTTTTTTTTTTACTAATATTTCTGTTTATTTATTTCAAAATGAAATAATGAATTGAATATGCTATTTAATTTTTTTATTTATATAAAAAACTTTTTTAATAGAAGCAAAATATTTTCACTATTTTATGATTTTTATTTATGTATGACGACATATCAACCTAAAAATTTAAGTTTTTATCGATTGAATAAACAACACAAAAATGGTTGTCGTTTAGATAACAACAACAGCTGACTTTAACAATAGCGAACATCGTTTAAAAATTTTACTGATAATTTTGCTTTTCTTTTTTTAACGATTCGACTATCGTTAAAAGAAGTTACGGAAAAGCTATTAATTTCTCCTGAATGCCAATATTTTTTTTAATGTAAACATTTTTTAAATGTAAACATATTTAGTGTTTTTTTTTTTTTTGTCTTCTAAATTTAAAATTATTATTTCCGACGTTTTGATATGATTTTCTGAAATTCAATTAATATTTTATAATTTATAATTGGAAATTTTAATTCCAGTTTTTAGAATTGATATTTTCTAAAATTTGAATGGAAAATTTAAAAAGCGCAATTTTGTATTTATGTGAATAATACTGCTTTAGTAATTATAAACAATTTTTAAAAATTAGATGTAATCGCAATAAGATATTTTGTAGGTAACCTACCAATCTCACATCACACTGCAAGTTCGAAAAACTCAATACACTCACATTTTTTTTACTAATACACACACTTTTTCCGCAGTGGTCACACTAATGGCACCAAATTTTTCGTGCGAGTAGTGGCATATACTAATGATGATTAATGTTACCCTGTTGTAAATTTAATGCAAATTTACTGGATTCTGTAATTATAATGTTTTTTTTTTGAAATGCGCATACAAAAACGCAAGTTTGTTAATTATAGAGCATAAATATTATTAACTATTATTAAAATAATACTAATAATAATAAATGTAAACATTTTCCTGTGCCTGTATAATAAACTCGGTAACTCTACTTAAAATAAAATAAGAGAGAGAAGTACACAAATTTTTTCAAGTTTACGCTTCGACAACATTTTAAAAATGAGATTGCAGTCAGATGTGTGAGCATAAAATTTAATGGCGATGGATTCGACTAATTCGAACAATTTTTCGTTGATAATACGTACACAACGATTTTACAATTTCAGTGTGATGTGAGATTGGGGGGTAAAGCAGAATAATAATTCTATATAACTATGTAGAACTGTTTTGAAAGCAAAAAACTCATTGATGAACTCGGTAACTCTATTTTGTAAAGACAACAAAAAGTTAGTATGCCAAACTTATGTTCATATTTGTAAAAGAATAATGAAAAAACGTATGAAATAAAAGACCAGCCCGTGTATACTCTTAACATTGTTATGTATAATATCTATTTGAAAATATGAACTCGCTGAGCAAAATGAAGGGACACTCTGTTAATGCAAAATAAATATATTTTTCCCCACAACAAAATATTGCAGAATTTTATGTAAATAAAATAATATACCGATTTATTTCTAACATGCAGTTATTATGGATATACATATACAGAATGTATGTATATTATTTGTATTATTTAATATGTGTATGTAGGTATATGTAAATATTACACACAAAAAATACAACATCAAACGTTATTTTTGTGTTTTTCTCTTTAAATAAATTAATATATAAAATTTTTTTTTGCTAAATTTACATTGTTTTTTTTTTATTAACAACTAAGTACATATTTTAGCATTATTGGCCTTAGATGCTGGTGAATTTTTACTCCCTTTATATTAACTCGTAGTGTCTGCTTGTCGAAAAAATTTTGGATCGATTTTAACCCCTTTTCCGTGAGCCAATCAATCTGAAACTTTGCGGGCAGGCTCGTGGCAATGACAGAAATGATCTAGTAAATTTTTTTAGTGATGTCAAAACAATGGAAACTTTTAAATTTTCCTACCAGAGTTGATAAAAAAAAGTGTACAAAGGGTTAGTTTTTATTATATTATTACCACAACGACCACAAAAACAACAAGTCCAGCTATAACAACAATACAACATTTAGAATAACAACAAGAACAATATAGAAACATCATATTTTTCATTTTTTTTTTTACTTTTTCAGAGATTTCCCTGGACCTGTTCCACCGATTTTAATGATTTTTGAAATAGAAATCTTTCCATGAATTTGTTGAATCATTGTCACTAAAAATGATGACTATCCTATTGAGGGCATGATCGTGACAAGAACAACATAGAAAATTATATTTTTCAAGACTTTTTTTAGTTCTTCATTCAAATCTCGGGCACTAATCAACCGATTTAGACGATTTTAAACAGCAAACTTCTCAGAATGTTAGTGAATTATTTTTTATGTCAACGAGCACCCTAGCTGCCCGATTGATGCCGTCATCGTGATTTCCACAGACGGACAGGCGGACATCGCTATATCAACTCCGGTTGTTATTAGGATCACAAATATATATATTTTATGGGGTCCAATTTTTTTTTTTTAATTATTAAAAACGGAATGACAAACTTATATATACCCTCTGCACACTGGAGTGGAGGGTATAAAAATGGAAAATAAAAAATGAAATATGGAGAATGGAAAATGAAAAATGAAAATGAAAAATTGAAAATGAAAAATGAAAAATTACATAGGAAAAATGGAAAATGAAAAAATTTAAATGAAAAATGGAAAATGAAGAATGACAAATGGAAAATGAAGAATGAAAAATGGAGAATGAAAAATTAAAAATGGAAGCTGAAAAATGGAATATGAATATGAAAATTAAAAATTACATATGAAAAATGGAAAATAAAAAATTAAAAATTTATAACGGAATACGAAACATAATAAATGGAAAATAGAAAATGCATAATGGAGAATTGAAAATGAAAAATGAAAAATGGAAAATGAAAAATTACAAATTAAAAATGGAATGGAATAGAATAAAAAATGAAATATGGAAAATGAAAAATTACAATGGAAAATGAAAAATGAAAAAGTAAAAACGGGAAATGGGAAATGAAACATGAAAACTAAAAAATATAAAATGAAAAATGGAAAATTAAAAATTACAAATGGAAAATGAAAAATTAAAAATGAAGAATGAAAACTGGAAAACTAAAATCGAAAAATGGAAAATGAAAAATTGAAATTGGGAAATGAAAAATGGAAATTGAAAAATGGAAAATGAAAAATGGAAATGAAATTTTAAAAACGGAAAATGGAATATATAACATGAAAAATCGAAAATATAAAAGGGAGAATGAAAAATGAGATTCAAAAATTGAAAGTGGAAAATGAAAAATTAAAAATGAAAAACGGAAACTTGAAAATGAAAAATTACAAATGAAAAATGGAAAATAAAAAATGAAAAATTAATAACGGAAAATGAAACATAAAAATGGAAAAGAGATGGAGAATGGAAAATGAAAAATGCAAAATTACAAATGAAAAATTAAAAATTAAAAACAAAAAATGAAAATGGAAAATGAAAAATGAAATTTGAAAAATGGAAAATGGAATATGGAAAATGAAAAATGGAAGATGAAAAAGGAATATGAAAAATGGAAAATGAAAACTGAAGAAAATAAAATGAAAAATGGAAAATGAAAAATTGCAAATGAAAAATGGAAAATGAAAAATTGAACATGAAAAATTACAAATTACAAATGAATAATAAAAAATGGAAAATGAAAAATTGCAAATGAAAAATGGAATAAGAAAAATTACAAATGGAAAACATAAAAATGAGAATGGAAAATTAAGAATGGAAAATTAGAAATTGAAAATGAAAAATTACAAATTACAAATGAAAAATTTGAAATGAAAAATGAAAAATGGAAAAAGAAAAATTAAAAATGGAAGCTGAAAAATGGAATATGAAAAATAGAAAATGAAAAATGAAAACTGAAAAATATAAAATGAAAAATGGAAAATTAAAAATTACAAATGGAAAATGAAATATTAAAAATGAAAACTGGAAAATTAAAAACGAAAAATGAAGAATGAAAAATGGAAATTGGGAAATGAAAAACGGAAAATGAAAAATGAAAAATTAAAAACGAAAAATGGAAAATGAAACATGAAAAATGAGAATTCAAAATGGAAAATGGAAAATTACAAATGGAAAATAGAAAATGAGAATTAAAAATGGAAAATTACAAATGAAAAATGGAAAACGAAAAATGGAAAATGAAAAATAAAAAATTACAAATGAAAAATGAAAAATTAAAAATGAAAAATGGAAAATGAAAATTTACAAATGAAAAATGGAAAATGAAAAATCAAAAATGAAAAATTACAAATGGAAAATGAAAAATGGAATATAGAAAATGCATAATGGAGAATGGAAAATGAAAAATGAAAAATGAAAAATTACAAATGGAAAATGAAAAATGGAAAATGGAAAATGAAAAACGGAAAATTAGAAATGAAATTTGAAAAATGGGAAATGAAAATTGAAAAATGGAAGATGAAAAAATGAATATGAAAACTGAAAAAAATAAAATGAAAAATGGAAAATGAAAAATTGCAAAAGGAAAATGGAATATGAAAAATAAAAAATTACAAATGGAAAATGAAAAATGGAAAATGATAAATGAAAAACGAAAAATGGAAAATGAAAAATAGAAAATGGAAAGTGAAAAATGGAAAATGAAAAATGGAAAATGAAACATGAAAGTGGAAAATAGAAAATGGAGAATGGAAAATGGAAAATGAGAATTAAAAATGGAAAATGGGAAATGAAAAATTACAAATGAAAAATGGAAAATGTTTTTTTTTTTTTTATTTTACTTTTATTTAAATATAATGTTATACATTCTTACTGTTTAAAACCTGCTAAACCCTATGGCTTGTCTGCAGGTAAATATTATTTGTAAAAAATGTTTAGATATATATTTAATTTCAAAAATGTTTCAATTTACTAAATTTCAATTAAATTAAATTAAATTTAAATTTCATTGCGAGTTAATTAAATAATTTTTAAATATTTTTTTAGTGTTGACCGTATTGGTTGTATTTCTCAAGTTGCTTGGCAGTTCATTGTATATTTTGGGTAGTATGACGTTTAGTCTTGGATCTCCATAGGTGTTTTTGGTAGTTTTGACCTTAAACTTTCCAGCTGAGCGAATTCTGATTATCAATTCTCTCTAGAAGTTCTGGTTCATTGAGTTCGGTTAAAACCGTTAGACGATATATATTATTGATGTTGAGTATTTTCGTTTCACGAGGTAGATTTTTTGATTGGTTGTTTCTTGTGTTATGATTGTTTGTTAAGCTGATGTTGTTGGTTTCGATTGTTGTGTTATTTTCTGGCAGATTTATGGTCGGTATTTGTAGATAGTTGTTTGTTGAGCTGTTGTTGTTGATCACAATTTTTGTGTTGCTTTCTGTCGGATTTTTGGTGACTAATTGTAAATTGTTGTTATTTCTAATGCGGATGTAGTTAATATTTGACGATGTATTGTTGTTATTGATGGTACTATTTCTGCTATTTGAAGCTGTGTTGTTGTCGCTTATGTATGTGATATTAAGGTTTGTTGGGTTGTTATTAGTTTGAAATGGTGTATTGTTGATAGTGTTGTTTTGGTTGAAGGATATATTGTTGTTGTTATGGGTAGTGTTATTGGTGTTGTTATGCGTATGCTTCATCCACAGGATTCTAAGGACGCGGTTTTGTGTCTGTTGCAACCTTTTGCAATGGGAAGAGTTGCCCCAAGCAGATATACCATTTAATATTTTCTTTGTACTTTTCCGCTTTGAGTCGATTAGCCATTTTTGGGTTAATTCTGGGTTAAAATCTATGAAACTCCTTTTTTTATACATCGTTGAAAGGAGTGTTTACATAGATTTTAACTAGTAAAACCGTTAACGGCACTTAGACTTTTGTTCGCCACCTTCTCTCTTTATTTTTTAACTTATAAAATCAATCGTTTTGGTACCTTCGTACACATTAACACCATCCGCTGTGCATATTTCAAAAAAGGTAATACATTTGTACATACAAATAAAATAGAGATTTTATTTTCTCTTCTTATAAAACCTTTTACTATATTGTGTTTTTATTTTTTATATATTTTTTGCTACATACGCAAACATTTGATCCTTCGAGCCGGATCCTGAGGAAAAGTTTGGAAAATTTTTAAAAATTATTAATTTCAACATTCCCACAGCCTTCATCTTGTCAACATCAGCAAGAACCTGCAAAAACAACCCTTCACTTCAACTACAGCAGAAAACAATAAATTAAAAAGGTGCATATAGTTCAGTATTTTTTTATGTGTGAGCTAAACAAAAACTTGAAAATTTAAAAAGTGTATAATTAAAATTAATTTAAAAGAAAAAAAGTTTCATCGTTATTGAAATACTATTTTTTTTGCATACTTTTCGTTTTACAACCCTACGCGTTACGTTACATTACGTATATATTCGTTTATATTTTAATCGAAAGAAAAAGAAAAAGCCGTTGGGATTTAAAAAAAAAAAAAATGTTTAGTGCAAGTATTAATATAAATATTAATCATATCGTGTTTGTTTTAATCGAAGGAAAGAGAAAAAGCCGTCGGGATTTAAAAAAAAAGTGTAGTGCAAATAATAATAATTTAAGCAGATTTACATTTAAACAGATATACATTGCAATAAAGATTATAACTAAATCCGTTTTTCTCCTTTGTGTTATACATATACGCTCACGCGAACGTTTTTTTTTCGTGTTTAAGCTGAATAGTGTTTATTTCTCTATACGTTCACGCGTTGGTTTTTTTTTTGTATTTATGCTCAAGAGTGTGTTCATTTCTCTTCACACTAATATATACGCACACGCATTGTGTTGGTTTGTTTTTTCTATAACATTGTTAGTCACCCTACTGGCCGTTGTAGTCGCGACATATCCAGTGTGTTTTTTATTATTATTTTTTTTTGTGCAAATTTTGGTTTTGCTAATAATTTGTTAAAATAATACCATATATTAAGAAAATAAAATTTTTTAATATAGTTTTATATTATTATTTTATAATATATTATAATTTTTTCGGATTTTTTTTTAACGAATTTTTATATTGTTATTTAAATTAAATTAACTTATTTTAAAATAATTTCGAACCAAAATGCCGGGAGCTGCACTTGATATTTTTATTCGCGATTCGGATACGCTCATTAAATTTGAGGCGAAATTCAACGATATTCGTAAGGAGTTGCATTCGGTATTTAATCTTGAAATTCGTGGAAAAGAATTGGACTTGCTTTGGGAACAAGTAAAATCGACATATCATACTTGTTTATCATATTTAGAAAATTCGGATGACGCGGAACCGGCGGATTTTGACGCGGCTGAATCGAAATATGAAGCCACTTTTAACGCGTACGTTAATTGTTTATCTAGGATTAATGAACGATTACATCATTTTAAATCCAACGCGACACCGAAAGAGCAGTCTCTGTCTCCGAGTGTAAACCTCAATTCAGCTGACAACTTTTGTCATAATTTAACGCTTCCGCCATGCGATACCGACGTTTTTGAGGGCGATTACATTTCTTGGCCCACTTTTAGGGATCTTTTTACAGCGGTTTATATCAATAACTCTCGACTTAGCAATATTGAGCGGCTATGCCATCTAGTTCGGAAACTGCGTGGCGTAACTTGAGGGACGCATATGATAATCTGCGTATGCTGGTTAATAACAAGTTAAAATCGCTATTTAGCCTTCCCTTTCTTGATAAGGAAACCTCGTCGGGATTAAAAACTTTACAACGCGGAATAAACGGTTGCCTTACGGCTATGTCAATTGATAATATTTCGACGCACAGCTGGGATCCTATTATTGTATTTCTTTGCATTCAACGGTTACCATCGCAAACTGTTAGTCTGTGGGAACAGAGTATAAAGGACAAATCAGCTTTGTCCCTCTGGAAGGATTTGGACCTCTTTCTGACAGAAAGAGTTCAAACTTTAGATTGTTTACGTGATCTTAGGGGTTCAGAATCTGCTAAACGGCTTTCTGAACCTAAAATCAAAGCGCATCATACCAATGCTGCTTCAACTTCAAGTGCTTCTTGTGTTCTTTGTAAGAATCAAGTTCACTTTTTACGCTCTGTCATCGATTCAAAAGTTTATCTGTTGCGGATCGATTTTCTACGGCAAAAAGTTTCACTGTTGTGTCAATTGTCTTGCAAGGAGACATGAAGCTAAAAATTGTAGCAGTTCGTATAATTGCTCCATTTGTAACAGGAGACATCATACTATGTTACACCGTGAATTACCATCTTCTGAAGTTTCTAGGGATACTAATCGGTCGAATTCGGGTGTTAGTTCGGTTTCTGTTTCTCGAGTTTCAAACTCCGTACCTGCAATCACAACATCTTCGAATGCCAATCATGCCACAGCTCCTACAAATCGTCAAGTATTTCATACAGCGCAAAGTAGGACTGTACTTTTAGGGACGGCTATGGTGAATCTTATTCATCAGGGAACTACGTACCCAGCCCGGGCCCTTATTGACCCTGATTCTGAAGCATCGTTAATTTCTGAACGTTTGCAAAATCGCCTGAAAATTTCGACGCATTCGACGAATGCTCAAATTTCAGGAGTTAATCAGGCAGTTACGGCAATGTCTAGAAAACTTTGTTCATTAAAAATTGGCTCCACCATCGATTCATCCCTTGTATTGGAAACATTGGCACTTGTTTTGCCAAATATTTCGGGTAATTTACCATCATTTACAGTCCACTCGTATATAAAGGAAAAATTGCCAAACCTTCATTTGGCCGATATTAATTTTGATGACAGTCGACCTGTTGATCTTTTTATATCCAAGAATTCTGTTGGGAGAAATCCGTCGCAATATTTTGGGCTCTTTACTAGCTCAGAACACTATTTTTGGCTGGATTATTACTGGTCCAGTTGTACAACCTCAAGTTCAGGTATATTCTACGAATGTCGAATTTTCAGAGGAAGATTGCCTTAACAAAAACCTTTTGAGATTCTGGGAACTTGAGGAAACTCCTAAAAGAAAAATTCTATCTCCATTTGACAAATTTTGTGAGAAAAATTATAAAGCGACTACTCGTCGCGAATCTGATGGTCGATATGTAGTGACTCTCCCATTTAAGCCTGAATTTCCTGAAAAATTTTCTTTAGGGACTTCAAGACCTGGTGTTATGGGACAATATCTTAGGACCGAATCATCTTTACTGCGTAGACGTGAAATTAAGGAGATGTACGATGACGTCGTTAGGGAGTATTGGACTTAGGACATATGAGACCGGTATTACCAAATTTTTCATCTCCTACCTCTTTTTGTTATTTACCTCATCATCCGGTGGTAAAACTAGAACGTAAGACAACTAAATTGAGAGTTGTTTTCAACGCTTCAAATAGAACTTCTAATGGAATTAGTTTAAACGATTGTCTTTACGTAGGACCTACCTTACAAGCAGACTTAGTTCTACTTATTCTTAGGTGGCGTCTGTTTAAATTCGTCTTCAATTGTGATATTACTCAAATGTATAGGCAGATTCGGGTTGATCCGTCTCATACCCCTTTTCAACGAATTTTGTTTAGGGATTCTACGACGGAGACTGTAAGGGACTATGAATTACAGACAGTGACTTTTGGCGTTAACTGCGCCCCATACCTTGCCATTAGGACGTTATTACAACTCGCTGACGATTTTCTGAGGCTGAGTTCCCTCTCGCAGCAAAAGTGCATGTACGTTGACGACGCATTAATGGCTCGTGATCAACTCGTTGCTGCTTTGGCTTCCGCCAAGTTTCAGCTAAGAAAATGGACTTCAAACGAACGGAGTATTTTGAAAGACATACCTTTGGACCATTTAGTTGACGCTAAATTATTGACCTTTATAGAATCGAGTACTTCAAAGACTTTAGGAATTCAGTGGAACGCTCAGTTGGACTCGTTTTATTTTAGTGTGACTCCTATTTCATTAAAATCTGGGTATACTAAGAGGGAAGTCTTATCGACTATCGCGAAATTGTTTGATCCTGTAGGTTGGTTAGGTCCTGTCATTTTGGTTGCTAAAATTATCATGAAAAAAATTTGGCTTGATAATATAAATTGGAATGATATGCTTCCAATATCGACGGAAGATGAATGGAAAAGATTTGTTACTTCTTATCATGAGGTAAATACTATTCGTATTCCAAGATGGGTTAATTATTCGCCGGGAAATTCTGTTGAGCTTCATGTTTTTTCTGATGCCTCGGAAAAGGCATACGCGGGGGTGATTTATATTCGAATTCAGGCCTCTAACGGCGAAATTCATACTCACCTACTTTCATCGAAAACCAAGGTAGCCCCCATCAAATCAATTTCTTTACCTCATTTAGAGCTGTGCGGGGCGGTGTTAGCCTCTGAACTTTTGAAGACGGTAATAAGTAAAATTGATATTAAAATTTATCAAATTTGCTGTTGGACTGATTCGACGATAGTCGTTTCTTGGTTAAGGAAAACGCCGTGTTCCTGGACCACATTTGTAGCGAACAGAGTATGCCGCATTCAAGAAAATGTAGGAAACCATAATTGGTATCATGTTCGTTCTGAGGATAATCCTGCAGATTTAGGTAGTCGTGGTACCTCTCCCACTGAGCTGGAAAATAGTGAGCTTTGGTGGCATGGTCCAAGATGGCTGGGTCAAGATAAAGTGCACTGGAATATAACGGATCTAAGTTTTCTTGACACTGACATTGAGGGTTGGGTTGTCAAAACTCATGCTTCCTTCTTTACGGAAGTTAAGGGGGAAGATATATATGTGGATATTTTGAATAATTACTCTCGTCTTGATCGAGCTCTTCGGATAATCTCATATATTTGGAGGTTCTTTTACAATAGTAATCCAGCTCATAGGTCAAATCGTTATATGAATGTGGATAAAATCGTTGCTGGTTATGAAATCAGAAGAACAAAATTGCAGTTAGCCATTGTGGCTCAGAAACATCACTATGCAGATGAATATAAGTGCCTGTTAGACAAAAAACCGTTAAGTTCAAAGAGTTGCCTTATTTCTTTGAATCCCTTTCTCGATAAAGACGGTGTGATAAGATTGAATGGTCGCTTGGTTAAATCACCATCCGTTTCATATACGGAGAAATATCCTATTATTTTACCTTATTCGAGCGGAGTTACTCAATTGTTAATAGAATTTGTTCATATGATTTCCATTCACGGTGGACATCAGTTGATGTTGCGAATACTGCGCATTAAATATTGGGTTCCACGCTTGAAGTCGAAAATTCGTGGAGTCATTGGTCGTTGTAAACGGTGTATTATTGACCTAAAGTATCTTGTCGTCAAATTATGGCGGCTCTGCCCCCTGAAAGAACTACTCTTACTAGACCATTTATGACAACGGGCGTTGATTTTGCTGGTCCCTTTGACATCAAAAGTTTCACGGGCAGAGCTTGTAGGATAACGAAGGGCTACGTTTGTATTTTTGTTTGCTTTTCTACGAAAGCAATTCATTTAGAACCCACGTCTGATTTATCGACGCCTACTTTTTTATCTGCCTTCCACAGATTTATTTCTCGACGAGGTTGCCCCTACACTATATTTTCGGATAATGGCACAAATTTCGTAGGTGCATCGCGAGAATTAGAGAAGGATTTTAAGATATTTCTTAAGGAAAGTCAGATTGCAGTGGGTTCTATTTATGGTATTCAGGGTTTAACTTGGCGGTTTATACCGGCCGGGGCACCTCATATGGGTGGCCTTTGGGAAGCCGGGGTCAAGAGTTTTAAACACCATTTTCGTAAGGAAGCGCAATTTTTTAAATATACTTTTGAAGAACTTTCTTCAGTTCTCGCAAGAATCGAAGCTTGTCTAAATTCACGTCCTCTTTGTTCTATGGCGGATAACCCTCGGGAACCAGTAGCTCTGACTCCTGGTCATTTTTTAATAGGTGGACCAATACTTGCTCCCCCGGAGCCTGAAATTAATGAATCTCCGATAAGTCTAGTTAATCGATTTCGAAAAATGAAAGCGTTGTCTCAACTTTTTTGTCGCCGATGGAAAGAAGAATATTTAATGACGTTAAATAAGCGCTATAAATGGAAATTTCCGGAACGCGATCTACAGGAAAACGACTTAGTCGTTATCAAGCATGAAAATCTATCTCCAACATCGTGGCGTTTAGGCCGGGTCATGAAAGTTTATCCGGGAAGTGACGGTCGCGTAAGGGTCACGGATATTCGTACTGCTAATGGGGTTGTAAAACAACCAATAACCAAACTGGTCATTTTGACCGAATAATTTACATTTTTTCTTCGATATTTTCTTTAAATTTTTTATTGTTTCATAGAAATATGGAATCTCTCCCTAACTTTTTTGACGATGCTCTGCTCGATTATGAGGATGCTATGGAGATTTCGGAACCTAAAACTTCTCCCGCAGCCGTTCCTAGTCCAGCAGTGACACCAACAACGACAATCGTTCCAGCGGTAAATCCGCCATTGGAAGCAACGCCCGCTGTTGAAACTGTCCATGCTGAGACTGTTGCATCATCGCCGGTCGTTGTGACTAAGAAAGCTATGGAAGCCTCGGGTTCGAAGCCACTGTCTACCTCGGCTCCGATTAAGCCGCCATCGTCCCCTCTATGTAGACTCTGTGAACGACGTCACCCTCTGCGCTTCTCTCATTTGTTTCGGGATATGAGTTATGAGCGCCGCCTTCGTATGGTGATACTTCATCGATACTGTTCGAAGTGCTTGGCCCATTCTCATATGGGAAAATTGTGTCCTAGCACGTCAAAGTGCCGGGTCTGCCAGGGTGACCACAATACTTTGTTGCATGCGAATTCAAGGTCACGTAGTTCTGACCACCAGAATCGTGCAAAACGTGAGTCTCGTCCAACGTCGTCCGTTTCTGAATTTCGTTCCTTGCCTATACGTCATATCCTTAATTTGTCGCCTACGCTTCAAGTTAAATTAAATGCACCCGGAAAATCCATTTCGGTACGTGCAGTTTTAGACTCTTGCTGTAGTGCAAGCTGCATCTGCGAAACGTTGGTTCATCAAATACGGTTGCCAGTTTCAAAGATGGACAACGATCGGTTTTGTCGGTTAACAATTAGGTCGATATACGACTCGAAACAAAAAAATTACGATAACCGCTAGAGTCACGCAGATGTTAGGGATTAGAACTCCTTCCGAATCAATTCCGGACGCGATCAGGGAGCATTTCGCTGGGTTCCAAATTGCGGATCCCACCTTTAATCATTCCGGGCGGGTCGCGTTAGTTTTAGGCCCAGAAATTAATTCACAGGTGATCAAAAATCGGATACAGGCGAGCCCGGGACTTCCAATGGCGCAATACACCATTTTTGGATGGGTCATATCTGGCCCATCTCCATTGTAGAGTCCTTATTGGCTCATATGTAGAGTCCTTACTGGCTCAAATTGTAGAGTCCCTACTGGCTCAAACTTATTTATAATCAATTTTCCATTGGGGTCCCTACTGGCCTATGGAAAATTGTTACGTCGAGGTCCCTACTGGCCAATTTAACTTTAAGTGTTTTAAAGAAAAAAAAAAAAATTTAATAAACTGAACTATGCCTTATTTTAAGAAATTTAAGTTATTTGTTAAAGTATTAATGTTGCAACATACCTGAAAATTGCAAGGTGGCCGGCAATGTTTAAATACAATTTAATATTTTCTTTGTACTTTTCCGCTTTGAGTCGATTAGCCATTTTTGGGTTAATTCTGGGTTAAAATCTATGAAACTCCTTTTTTTATACATCGTTGAAAGGAGTGTTTACATAGATTTTAACTAGTAAAACCGTTAACGGCACTTAGACATTGTTCGCCACCTTCTCTCTTTATTTTTTAACTTATAAAATCAATCGTTTTGGTACCTTCGTACACATTAACACCATCCGCTGTGCATATTTCAAAAAAGGTAATACATTTTTATACAAATAAAATAGATATTTTATTTTCTCTTCTTATAAAACCTTATAATATATTGTGTTTTTATTTTTTATATATATTTTGGTACATACGCAAACACCATGCCTAATGTATGATTCCGCTAATGCGAAGTATGCCTGGCGAAGTAAAAAATATGGTGTGGGAATAGCTAAGGTGGTATAAAGAAAATGCAGCTTTACGTAACTTTTTTTGTAGTTCATTAATGTGTACTTTCCATTTGAACGTATCATCTATATGTACCCCTAAGTATTCGTAACGGTTTACTAGACCGATCGTAGTGCGACAGTCATCATTTATGTGATCTGTTTTGTTGTGTATGCACTCTGTATCGTGGTATTTTAGTTTAGTATGGTTTACTGATATGCATGATTTTTGTTTTGGAGGCGTTTATAACTAAACCATTATCATGACACCATTCACACACTATATCAAGTTGTGGTTGCATCGATTTGGTGGCATTTTCAATGTTTTTGGTGGTAACAATAATTGCTGTATCGGCAGCATAGGCGTAAGTGTGGCAGTTGTTTAGAGTATTTAACATATCATTTGCGTAAATTATATATAGCAGTCGGCCGAGTTTTGATCCTTCTGGAACTCCCTGGTTTGCTCCGATTTCCTCACTGATTTTGTTATTGATTTTGACCCTGTACGTTCTAAGATTAAGATAGTCATTAAACCATGATCGAACATGCCCTCTTATTTCATTTCTTTCCAGGATTTTTAAAAGTTTTGAGTAAGATAATGTGTCGAAAGTCTTGCTAAAGTCTATGAATAAGACCAGGCAGTGCTCTACATTGCTAATGGCAGAGTTTATGGTATTAGCGAATCTACCTAGTAGTTGGTTTATATTTTTATCTTTCTGGAAACCATATTTTTATTTATTATGTTGTATTTTCTTAAAGAAGCATTCAGTCTTTTGACTATGATCTACTCCAATATCTTTTCTATGACCGGTAGTATGGATATGGGTCTATAGTTATTTATTTCATTTTTTTTACCATTTTTGTAAATCGGTCTCACTATAGATGTTTTTAAAAGTTTCGGAATACTTGCCGATAAAATGCATTGATTTATCAAAGATGTTATTATTGGTGTAAAGATTGTAGCATTATATTTTATGTCTTTAGGTCTAATTCCATCATAGCCAGCACCTTTTGAGTTTTGTAGTGAGATTTCTCGATTTGTATTTCTTGTTTCTATATCACAAGTGTGTATTATTTTTATCACGTTTTCATTAAAGTTTATGGCAAAATTTTGTAAAGTGTCTTCGAGATTTTGATTTGTAAAGTTTTTTAAGATTTGCTCATCAAGGTTTTTCACTGTTTTACCCTTTATCTCATTGATGAGTTGCCAAGTAACCCGCGGGTTATTACGATTTTCGATAAAATTTTGACGGTAGTAATTATTTTTTGCATATAAAATTATTTTGTTTAGTTTGTTTATATATTGTTTATATTCAATTCCATAATTTTGATTTGTTTTATTAATTTTCCATTTTTTAAACACTTTATCCCGATATTCGCAGCATTGCAATAAATTATCACCTATCCACGGATATGTAGATCTTTTTTAATCAATTTTTTAATTACTTTCGATTTCACATAAATTTCATTAAATGTATTATTTATATTGTTGAAGAAATAATATATATTATTTCGAGTTATTAAATTCTTCCAATTTGTTTCTTTTATATTTTTATTTACTTTAAAAGTGCTGATGTATGTCCCTACACTTAAACAGGTTGGCGATCTCTGTTGGTTTGTTTTATTGTTTGATACAACATGTTCGATATAACAAAATATTGAAAAATGATCTGATATGGTTGTTTTAATTACGGCGGCATTAGCAATATCTTGAGTTAGTGTAGTTTTAACGAGACAATGATGAATGAATGTTCGTGTGTTTTTTTTACATCGATTCGTGTTGGTTCATATATCATTATTTGCAACCCGTTTCACTGACATATCAATACCGTATTATTGTGACACAAAATATCAATACTTATATCACCCACTCTAACAACGTCTTGTTTGATACGAATTTGTTTGATCACTTGTTCTATTTCTGTAATAAACCTGTTTTTGTTTAGTTTGGGTTGACGGTATATTGCTAGGGGAAAGAGGTTGTTTGTTTATTTCAATTTCTAATTGTATTAGCTCAAAGAAGACAGTATTTATTTTTATTTGCGTGCATTTTATATTTTCTTTTGTATACACCACAATACCCCCCGCCTCTTTCATTTATCCTGTTTAAAAATGTTGAGTTGAAACCATATACAATATTATAAAGAGAAATTTCTTCATCTGTTATATTTGTTTCGATTATATTATTTATTGTTGTTAAAAAATCCTTGTAATCAAACTGCAGTTCGCAAATATGAATATATTTTGATGAAATTTTGTATATAAGCTTTTATCAGTCATAGGATGAACGCTATTGAAATTGGTGAGAATTGGTCCATGTTCAGACCTAGCCCCCATACAAATGACCCCTGTGAAATCGACATAAATTGTCATAACATCCAAATTGTCATATAAATCTTAGTCAAATTGGGTTTGTATGCGTTTATTACATCCATTAATGAGTAGTCCAAAAATGATACCTATGGGACAACTAGTCATAAGCCACATATAGAGCTACTTCCCGATCTTCACTTAAATCTGTCAAAAAACAAAAATATTGCACTGATTCTTCTCAAATTTGTTTGTACATATTTTTGCAAAATACAAGAGACTTTATCAAACATGGTCAGGATCGGTCCATTTTTGGGCCTAGTCTCCATATATGTAGATATAGCATCCGATATGAACTTTTTCATATCTGCAGCCAAAAAAATTAATAAAAATCCCACTCAAATTTGGTTCAAGCTTATTTTCTATATCCAGTTAGTTGGGCCTAAGAGATAGGGTCTCTAAACGCAAGGTATAGGGTATCGTGTAGTCGGTCTAGACCAACCATAATTTTCTTACTTGTTTTATATTTATTTTATTTATTTTTAAAGCTGCTATAGCTTATAAATTTTTTAAAATTCATTATTTATTAATTCGATATCGGCAGTACTATTTATCATTATTTTGGGCGAATTATCCGATTTTCTTACGCATACTGTGCTATTTTGGATCCATACGTGTTTCCAGTTACACTCCCTAGCTTTGGTTTTGGTAGACCATAGCAATCGGCGATTATATGCTGTAAGCTGTTCGTTTATATATATAAATTTATTATTTGTATTACCACTGTCTTGATTAAGTAAATTAGCTTCGATTCTGTGACGTTTGATTTTGCTCATGAACTCTCTTTTTTTGTTCAGTGTTGTGAATTCAACAATTGTATAGTCAATGGTTTCTTTATTACCAGTTTTCTGGAATCGATACGAGTTGTTGATATCAACGTTATTAATATCCACCTCCACTGACTCAGCAATTGTTTTAATTATTTCGTTTGCATTTAAAGTTGAATTTGTGACATTTTTTATTTCGATGTTGTTTTTTAGTAGAGATTGATCAATTTTATTAACCTGCATATCAATTTGGTTTATTTTTTGTTCTTGTTTTTTTATCGCGCTCATACAGATCACTGACTTGTGTAGCTAAAGTGGTTATAGATGACGCCATTGTTTTTATAGCATCTTTTAGCTCCATTATAACATTCGTATTTTTTTTCATTATTGTTCAGAAGTTCAATGGATAATTTAAGTTCTTTTAACTCTGATTGCATCGATAAAATAAAAATGGAAAATGGAAAATTAAAAATTACAAATGAAAAATCGAATATGAAAAAATTAGAAATTACAAATGAAAAATTAAAAATGGAAAATGATAAACGAAAAACGAAAAATGAAAAATGGAAAATGAAACACGAAACATGAAAAATGGAAAATAGAAAATGAAAAATGGAGTATGGAAAATGAAAAATGAAAAATGGAAATTATAAAATGAAAAATTATAAATTACAAATGAAAAATGGAAAATGAGAAATTAAAAATTACAAATGAAAAATGAAAAATGGAGAATGAAAAATGAAATATGCAAAATGAAAAATGTAATATGAAAAATGGAAAATGAAAAATGAAAACTGAAAAATGAAAAATGGAAAACGAAAAATGGAAAATGGAAAAGAAAAATGGAAAATAGAAAATGAAAAATGGAGAATGGAAAATGAAAAATTGAAAATGGAAAATGAAAAATTAAAAACGGAAAAAGAAAAATCAAACAAGAAAAAGGGAAAATGGAAAATGGAAAACGAAAAACGAATATGAAAAACGGAATATGAAAAATGGAAAATAAAAAGGAAAACTGAAAAATGGAAAAAGAAAATGAAGAATGGAAAATGGAAAATGAAAAACGGAAAAAAGAAAATGAAACATGAAAAATGAAAAATAGAAAATGAAAAATGGAGAGTGGAAAATGGAAAATGAAAAATGAAAAATTAAAAATGGAAAATGAAAAATAAAAAGTGGAAAATGAAAATTTACAATTGAAAAATGGAAAAGAAAAATGAATAATGAAAAATTAAAAACGGAAAATGGGAAGTGAAACATGAAAAATGGAAAATAAAAAATGAAAAATGGAGAATGAATATGAAAAATGGAATATGGAAAATGAAAAATGAAAAATGAAAACGGAAAATATAAAATGGCAAATGGAAAATTAAAAATTACAAATGGAAAATGAAAAATTAAAAATTAAGAATGAAAAATGATAAATGATAAATGGAATATTAAAAACGAAAAATGGAAAATGAATAATGAAAAATGGGAAACGAAAAATGGAAAATAAAAAGTGAAAAATTACAAATGAAAAATGGAAAATGAAAAATTAAGAACGGAAGATGGAAAATGGAAAATGAAACATTAAACATGAAAAATGGGAAATAGAAAATGAAAAACGGAGTATGGAAAATAAAAAATGACAGTTAAAAATGGAAAATGCACAATGAAAAATTACAAATGAAAAATGGAAAATTAGAATTTAAAAATTAAGAATGGAAAACGAAAAATAAAAAAAAAAATACAAATGAAAATTAAAAAATGGAAAATAAAAAATGGAAAATAAAAAAAAGGAAAATGAAAAATTAGAAATGAAAATTGGAAAATGAAAAATGAATGAATTTAAAAAAAAAATGGAAAATGAAAAATTAAATTTGAAAAATGGAAAATGGAAAATGAAAAATTAAACATGAAAAGTGGAAAATAGAAAATGCAAAATGGAGAATGGAAAATGAAACATGAAAAATGAAAAATGGAAAATAGGAATATGAAAAATGGAAAATGAAAACTGAAAAAAATAAAATGAAAAATGGAAAAACGGAAATGAAAAATTTCAAATGAAGAATGGAAAATGGAAAATGGAAAATAGAAAATGAAAAATGGAGAATGGAAAACGGAAAATGAAAAATGGAAAATAGAAAATGAAAAACGGTAAATGGAAAATGAACCAAGAAAAATGGAAAATGAATAATTTAGAATGGAAAATGAAGAATGGAAAATGAAAAAAGGAAAATGAAAAACTGAAAATGAAATATGGAAAAATGAAAAATGGAAAATGAAAAATTACAAATGCAAAATGGAAAATGAAAAACGAAAAATGAAATATAGAAAATGAAAAATGAGAAACGAAAAATGGAAAATGGAAAATAAAAAAAGAAAATTGAAAATGGAATATGAAAAATGGAAAATGAAAACTGAAAAATTTAAATGAAAATAGAAAATGAAAAATGGAGAATAGGCAATGAAGAATGACAAAAGAAACATGAAAAATTAAAAATGAAAAATGGAAATTGAAAACTGGAAAATAAAAAATGGAAAATGAAAAATTTAAACTGAAAATTGAAAACTAAAAATGGAAAATGAAAAATGGAAAATGAAAAATGGAAGATGAAAAAAGGAATATCAAAAATGGAAAATGAAAACTAAAAAAAAATAAAATGAAAAATGGAAAATTAAAAATTGGAAATGAAAAATTTAAAATGAAAAATGGAATATGAAAAATTAAAAATTACAAATGAAAAATGGGAAATGATAAACGAAAAACGAAAAATGGAAAATGAAAAATTGAAAATGGAAAATGAAAAATGGAAGATGAAAAAAGGAATATCAAAAATGGAAAATAAAAAATGAAAAATGGAAAATGAAAAACGGAAATTGAAAAATGGAAAATGGAAAATGAAAAATGGTAAATAGAAAATGGAGAATGGAAACTGAAAAATTGAAAATGGAAAATGAAAAATTAAAAATGGAAAGTGGAAAATAGAAAATGAAGAATGGAGAATGGAAAATGTAAAATGAAACATGGAAAATGAAA
Source organism: Cordilura impudica (assembly GCA_963682025.1). NCBI lineage: Eukaryota > Metazoa > Arthropoda > Insecta > Diptera > Scathophagidae > Cordilura > Cordilura impudica. The sequence goes on from OY821522.1 coordinate 5,435,012, forward strand.
AACGAAAAACGGAAAAGGAAAATGAAACATGAAAAACGGAAAATACAAAATGAAAAATGGAGAATGGAAAATGAAAAATTACAAATGAAAAATGGAAAATTAAAAATTTAGAATGAAAAATGATAAATGAAATATTAAAAACGAAAAATGGAAAATGAATAATGATAAATGGGAAATGCAAAATGGTAAATAAAAAATGAAAAATTACAAATGAAAAATGGAAAATGAGAAATTAAGAACGGAAAATGGAAAATGAAACATGAAAAATGAAAAATGGGAAATAGAAAATGAAAAATGGAAAATGGAAAATGAAAAATGACAGTTAAAAATGGAAAATGCAAAATGAAAAATTACATATGAAAAATGGAAAATTAAAAATTAAAAATGGAAAACGAAAAACGAAAAATAAAAAAAATACAAATGAAAATTAAAAAATGGAAAATAAGAAATGGAAAATGAAAAATTAGAAATGAAAATTGGAAAATGAAAAATGAATGAATTTAAAAAAAAATGGAAAATGAAAAATTAAACATGAAAAGTGGAAAATAGAAAATGCAAAATGGAGAATGGAAAATTATAAATTACAAATGAAAAATGAAAAATGGAGAATGGAGAATGGAAAATAGGAATATGAAAAATGGAAATTGAAAACTGAAAAAAAAAAAATGGAAAATGGAAAATGGGAAATGAAAAATTGCAAATGAAGAATGGAAAATGGAAATTGCAAATTGGAAAATAGAAAATGAAAAACGGTAAATGGAAAATGAAGCAAGAAAAATGGACAATAGAAAATTAATAATGGAGAATGAAATATGGAAAATAAAAAATGGGAAACGAAAAATGGAAAATAAAAAAAGAAACTGGAAAATGGAATATGAAAAATGGGAAATGAAAACTGAAAAATTTAAATGAAAATAGAAAATGAAAAATGAGAATAGGCAATGAAAAATGAAAAAAGAAAACTGAAAAATTAAAAATGAAAAATGGAAAATGGAAACTGGAAAATAAAAAATGGAAAATGAAAAATTTAAACTGAAAATTGAAAACTAAAAATGGAAAATAAAAATGGAAAATGAAAAATGGAAGATGAAAAAAGGAATATCAAAAATGGAAAATGAAAAATGAAAACTGAAAAAAATAAAATGAAAAATGGAAAATGAAAAATTGTAAATGAAAAATGGAATATGAAAAATGGAATATGAAAAATTAAAAATGATAAGCGAAAAACGAAAAATGGAAAATGAAAAGTGGAAAATGGAAAATCAGAAATTGAAAAAGGAATATGAAAAATGGAAAATAAAAAATGAAAAATGGAAAATGAAAAACGGAAATTGAAAAATGGAAAATGGAAAATGAAAAATGGTAAATAGAAAATGGAGAATGGAAACTGAAAAATTGAAAATGGAAAATGAAAAATTAAAAATGGAAAGTGGAAAATTGAAAATGAAGAATGGAGACTGGAAAATGTAAAATGAAACATGGAAAATGAAAAACGAAAAACGGAAAAGGAAATTGAAACATGAAAACGGAAAATACAATATGAAAAATGGAGAATGGAAAATGAAAAATGAAAAATGAAAAATGGAATATGGAAAATGGAAAATGAAAAATTGAAAATGAAAAATGAAAAATGGAAAATGAAATATTACAATTGAAAAATGGAAAATGAAAAATTAGAAATTAAAAATGGAAAACGAAAAATAAAAAAAATACAAATGAAAATTAAAAAATGGAAAATAAAAAATGGAAAATTAAAAATTACAAATGAAAAATGGAAAATGAAAAATTAAAAATTAAGAATGAAAAATGATAAATGGAATATTAAAAACCAAAAATGGAAAATGAAAAATGGAAAATGGAAAATAAAAAATTTAAAATTACAAATGAAAAATGGAAAATGAAAAATTAAGAACGGAAAATGGAAAATGAAACATGAAAAATGGAATAGAAAATGAAAAATGACAGTTAAAAATGGAAAATGCAAAATGAAAAATTACAAATGATAAATGGAAAATAAAAAATTAAAAATTAAAAATGGAAAACGAAAAATAAAAAAATATGCAAATGAAAATTTAAAAATGGAAAATAAAAAATGGAAAATGAAAAATTAGAGTTGAAAATTGTAAAATGAAAAATGAATGAATTTAAAAAAAAAATGGAAAATGAAAAATTAAATTTGAAAAATGGAGAATGGAAAATGAAAAATTAAACATGAATAGTGGAAAATAGAAAATGCAAAATGGAGAATGGAAAATAAAACATGAAACATGAAAAATGGAAAATGAAAAATTACATATTACAAATGAAAAATGAAAAATGGAAAATAGGAATATGAAAAATGGAAAAGGAAAACTGAAAGAAATAAAATGAAAAATGGAAAATGGGAAATGAAAAATTGCAAATGAAGAATGGAAAATGGAAATTGCAAAATGGAAAATAGAAAATGAAAAATGGAGAATGGAGAACGGAAAATGAAAAATGTAAAATAGAAAATGAAAAACGGTAAATGGAAAAAGAAGCAAGAAAAATGGAAAATAGAAAATGAATAATGGAGAATGGAAAATGAGGAATGGAAAATGAAAATCGGAAAATGAAATATGGAAAAATGAAAAATGGAAAATGGAAAATGAAAAATTACAAATGCAAAATGGAAAATGAAAAATGAAAAACGAAAAATTAAATATGGAAAATGAAAAATGAGAAACGAAAAATGGAAAATAAAAAAAGAAAATGGAATATGAAAGTTGGAAAATGAAAACTGAAAAATTTAAATGAAAATAGAAAATGAAAAATGGAGAATAGGCAATGAAAAATGAAAAAAGAAACATGAAAAATTAAAAATTAAAAATGGAAAATGAAAACTGGAAAATAAAAAATGGAAAATGAAAAATTTAAACTGAAAATTGAAAACTAAAAATGGAAAATGAAAAATGGAGAATGGAAAATGGAAGATGAAAAAAGGAATATCAAATATGGAAAATGAAAACTGAAAAAAATAAAATGAAAAATGGAATATGAAAAATTGCATATGAAAAATTGCAAATGAAAAATGGAATATGAAAAATTAAAAATTACAAATGAAATATGGGAAATGATAAACGAAAAACGAAAAATGGAAAATGAAAAATGAAAAATTGAAAATGGAATATGAAAAATGGAAAATGGAAAATAAAAAATGAAAAATGGAAAATTAAAACGGAAATTGAAAAATGGAAAATGGAAAATGAAAAATGGTAAATAGAAAATGGAGAATGGAAAGTGAAAAATTGAAAATGGAAAATGAAAAATTAAAAATGGAAAGTGGAAAATAGAAAATGAAGAATGGAGAATGGAAAATGTAAAATGAAACATGGAAAATGAAAAACGAAAAACGGAAAAGGAAAATGAAACATGAAAAACGGAAAATACCAAATGAAAAATGGAGAATGGAAAATGAAAAATGGAAAATGAAAAATTGAAAATGGAAAATTGAAAATTGAAAATGAAAAATGAAAAATGGAAAATGAAAAATTACAATTGAAAAATGGAAAATGAAAAATGAATAATAAAAAATTAAAAACGGAAAATGGGAAATGAAACATGAAAAATGGAAAATAAAAAATGAGAAATGGCGAATGGTAAACGAAAAATGGAAAATGAAAAATTTGAAATGGAAAATGAATAATGGAAAAATAAAAATGGAAGATGGAAAATGGAACATGAAAAATGGAAAATGAAAAATGAAAACTGAAACTTATAAAATGGAAAATTAAAAATTACAAATTAAAAATTGAAAAATGAAAAATGAAAATGGAAAATGGAAAAGGGAAAATTAAAAATTAAAAATTGAAAATGAAAAAGTACAAATGAAAAATAAAAAATTAAAAATTAAAAACGGAAAATGGAAAATGAAACTTGAAAAATGGAAAATAGAAAATGAAAAATGGAGAATGGAAAATGAAAAATGACAGTTAAAAATGCAAAATGGCAAATGAAAAATTACAAATGAAAAATTTTAAATGAAAAATGAATAATTAAAATAAAAAATTACAAATGAAAATTAAAAAATTTAAAATGGAAAATTAAAAATAAAAAATGAAAAATGGAAAATGAAAAATTACAAATTACAAATGAAAAATGGAAAATGAAAAATAAAAAATGAAAAATTAAATTTGAAAAATGGAAAATTGAAAATGAAAAATGAAACATGAGAAGTGGAAAAGAGAAAATGCAAAATGGAGAATGGAAAATGAAAAATTAAAAATAAAAAATTGAAGTGGAAATTTGAAAATTTGAAAATGAAAAATGGAAGATGAAACAAGGAATATGAAAAATGGAAAATGCAAAATGAAAACTGAAAAAAATAAAATGAAAAATGGGAAATGAAAAATTGCAAATGAAAAATGGAATATGAAAAATTAAAAATTCCAAATGAAAAATGGGAACGAAAAACGAAAAATGGAAATTAAAAATGAAAAAAAAATGGGAAATGAAAAATGGAATATGAAAAATGGAAAATAAAAAATGAAAACTGAAAAGTGGAAAATGAAAAACGGAAGATGAAAAATGGAAAATGAAAACTGGAGAATGGAAACTGGAAAATTGAAAAGGGAAAATGAAAAATTAAAAATTGAAATTGAAAATGAAACAAGAAAAAGGGAAAATTGAAAAAGGAAAAACGGAAAACGAAAAATTTAAACTGAAAAGTGGAAAATAGGAAATGAAGAATGGAGTATGGAAAATGTAAAATGAAAAATGGAATATGAAAAACGGAAAAAGGAAAATGAAACATGATATATGGAAAATACAAAATGAAAAATGGAAAATGAAGAATGAAAAATGAAAAATGAAAAATTGAAAATGGAAAATGCAAAATGAAAAATGGAAAATGAAATATTACAATTGAAAAATGGAAAATAAAAAGTGAATAATGAAAAATTAAAAACGGAAAATGGGAAATGAAACATGCAAAAAGGAAAATAAATAATGAAAAATGGAGAATGGAAAATGAAAAATGGAAAATGAAAAATTGCAAATGAAAAATGGAGAATGAAAATTTTGAAATGAAAAATGAAAAATGGAAAATGGAGAAATAAAAATGGAAGATGGAAAATGGAACATGAAAAATGAAAAATGAAAACTGAAAAATATAAAATGGTAAATTAAAAATTACAAACTAAAAATTGAAAATGAAAAATGAAAAATGGAAAATGGAAAATGAAAAATGGAAAATTACAATTAAAAAATGGAAAATGAAAAATTAGAAATTAAAAATGGAAAACGAAAAATAAAAAAAAATATAAACGAAAATTAAAAAATGGAAAATAAAAAATAGAAAATGAAAAATTAGAATAGAAAATTGTAAAATGAAAAATGAATGAATTTAAAAAAAATGGAAAATGAAAAATTAAATTTGAAAAATGGAAAATGGAAAATGAAAAATATAAAATGGTAAATTAAAAAATTAAAAACGAAAAATGGAAAATGAATAATGATAAATAGGAAATTAAAAATGGTAAATAAAAAATGAAAAATTACAAATGAAAAATGGAAAATGAAAAATTAAGAACGGAAAATGGAAAATGAAACATGAAAAATGAAAAATGAGAAATAGAAAATGAAAAATGAAAAATGACAGTTAAAAATGGAAAATGCAAAATGAAAAATTACAAATGAAAAATGGAAAATTAAAAATTAAAAATGGAAAACGAAAAACGAAAAAAAAAAAAAAAAAATGAAAATTAAAAAATGGAAAATAAAAAATTAAAAATTAAAAATGGAAAACGAAAAATAAAAAAATATGCAAATGAAAATTTAAAAATGGAAAATAAAAAATGGAAAATGAAAAATTAGAAATGAAAATTGGAAAATGAAAAATGAATGAATTTAAAAAAAAATGGAAAATGAAAAATTAAATTTGAAAAATGAAAAATGGAAAATGAAAAATTAAACATGAAAAGTGGAAAATAGAAAATGCAAAATGGAGAATGGAAAATTACAAATGAAAAATGGAGAATGGAAAATAGGAATATGAAAAATGGAAATTGAAAACTGAAAAAAATAAAATGAAAAATGGAAAATGGGAAATGAAAAATTGCAAATGAAGAATGGAAAATGGAAATTGCAAATTGGAAAATAGAAAATAGAAAATGAAAAATGGAGAATGGAAAACGGAAAATGAAAAATGGAAAACAGAAAATGAAAAACGGTAAATGGAAAATGAAGCAAGAAAAATGGTCAATATAAAATTAATAATGGAAAATGAAATATGGAAAATGAAAAATGAGAAACGAAAAATGGAAAATAAAAAAAGAAAATGGAAAATGGAAATGAAAAATGGAAAATGAAAACTGAAAAATTTAAATGAAAATATGGAAAATGAAAATTGAAAACTAAAAATGGAAAATGGAAAATGAAAAATGGAAAATGGAAAATGAAAAATGGAAGATGAAAAAATGAATATCAAAAATGAAAAATGAAAAATGAAAACTGAAAAAAATAAAATGAAAAATGGAAAATGAAAAATTGCAAATGAAAAATGGAAAATGAAAAATGGAATATGAAAAATTAAAAATTACAAATGAAAAATGGGAAATGATAAGCGAAAATTGAAAAATGGAAAATGAAAAGCGGAAAATGGAAAATGAGAAATTGAAAAAGGAATATGAAAAATGAAAAATAAAAAATGAAAAATGGAAAATGAAAAACGGAAATTGAAAAATGGAAAATGGAAAATGAAAAATGGTAAATAGAAAATGGAGAATGGAAACTGAAAAATTGAAAATGGAAAATGAAAAATTAAAAATGGAAAGTGGAAAATTGAAAGTGAAGAATGGAGACTGGAAAAAGTAAAATGAAACATGGAAAATGAAAAACGAAAAACGGAAAAGGAAATTGAAACATGAAAACGGATAATACAATATGAAAAATGGAGAATGGAAAATGAAAAATGAAAAATGGAATATGGAATATGGAAAATGGAAAATGGAAAATGGAAAATGGAAAATGGAAAATGGAAAATGGAAAATGAAAAATTGAAAATGAAAAATGGAAAATGAAATATTACAATTGAAAAATGGAATATGAAAAATTAGAAATTAAAAATGGAAAACAAAAAATAAAAAAAATACAAATGAAAAGTAAAAAAATGGAAAATAAAAAATGGAAAATTAAAAATTACAAATGAAAAATGGAAAATGAAAAATAAAAAAATTAAGAATGAAAAATGATAAATGGAATATTAAAAACGAAAAATGGAAAATGAAAAATGGAAAATGGAAAATAAAAAATTAAAAATTACAAATGAAAAATGGAAAATGAAAAATTAAGAACGGAAAATGGAAAATGAAACATGAAAAATGTAATGGAAAATGAAAAATTACAAATGAAAAATGGAAAATAAAAAATTAAAAATTAAAAATGGAAAACGAAAAATAAAAAAAAATAATACAAATGAAAATTAAAAAATGGAAAATAAAAAATGGAAAATGAAAAATTAGAATTGAAAATTGTAAAATGAAAAATGAATGAATTTAAAAAAAATTGAAAATGAAAAATTAAATTTGAAAAATGGAAAATGGAAAATGAAAAATTAAACATGAATAGTGGAAAATAGAAAATGCAAAATGGAGAATGGAAAATAAAACATGAAAAATGGAAAATGAAAAATTACATATTACAAATGAAAAATGAAAAATGGAAAATAGGAATATGAAAAATGGAAAATGAAAACTGAAAGAAATAAAATGAAAAATGGAAAATGGGAAATGAAAAATTGCAAATGAAGAATGAAGAATGGAAAATGGAAATTGCAAAATGGAAAATAGAAAATAGAAAATGAAAAATGGAGAATGGAGAACGGAAAATGAAAAATGTAAAATAGAAAATGAAAAACGGTAAATGGAAAAAGAAGCAAGAAAAATGGAAAATAGAAAATGAATAATGGAGAATGGAAAATGAAGAATGGAAAATGAAAAAAGGAAAATGAAAATCGGAAAATGAAATATGGAAAAATGAAAAATGGAAAATGGAAAAAAGGAAAATGAAAATCGGAAAATGAAATATGGAAAAATCAAAAATGGAAAATGAAAAATTACAAATGCAAAATGGAAAATGAAAATGAAAAACGAAAAATGAAATATGGAAAATGAAAAATGAGAAACGAAAAATGGAAAATGGAAAATAAAAAAAAACGAAAAATGAAATATGGAAAATGAAAAATGAGAAACGAAAAATGGAAAATGGAAAATAAAAAAAGAAAATGGAATATGAAAGATGGAAAATGAAAACTGAAAAATTTTAATGAAAATAGAAAATGAAAAATGGAGAATAGGCAATGAAAAATGAAAAAAGAAACATGAAAAATTAAAAATTAAAAATGGAAAATTAAAACTGGAAAATAAAAAATGGAAAATGAAAAATTTAAACTGAAAATTGAAAACTAAAAATGGAAAATGAAAAATGGAGAATGGAAAAAGGAATATCAAATGAAAAAAGGAATATCAAAAATGGAAAATGAAAAATGAAAACTGAAAAAAATAAAATGAAAAATGGAATATGAAAAATTGCAAATGAAAAATGGAATATGAAAAATTAAAAATTACAAATGAAATATGGGAAATGATAAACGAAAAACGAAAAATGGAAAATGAAAAATTGAAAATGGAATATGAAAAATGGAAAATAAAAAATGAAAAATGGAAAATGAAAAACGAAAAACGAAAAATGGAGAATGGAAAGTGAAAAATTGAAAATGGAAATTGAAAAATTAAAAATGGAAAGTGGAAAATAGAAAATGAAGAATGGAAAATGTAAAATGAAACATGGAAAATGAAAAACTAAAAACGGAAAAGGAAATTGAAACATGAAAAACGGAAAATACCAAATGAAAAATGGAGAATGGAAAATGAAAAATGAAAAATGGAAAATGAAAAATTGAAAATGGAAAATTGAAAATGAAAAATGAAAAATGGAAAATGAAAAATTACAATTGAAAAATGGAAAATGAAAAATGAATAATGAAAAATTAAAAACGGAAAATGGGAAATGAAACATGAAAAATGGAATATAAAAAATGAGAAATGGCGAATGGAAAACGAAAAATGGAAAATGAAAAATTTGAAATGGAAAATGAAAAATGGAAAAATAAAAATGGAAGATGGAAAATGGAACATGAAAAATGGAAAATGAAAAATGAAAACTGAAACTTATAAAATGGAAAATTAAAAATTACAAATTAAAAATTGAAAAATGAAAAATGAAAAATGAAAATGGAAAATGAAAAATTAAATATTGAAAATGAAAAAGTACAAATGAAAAATAAAAAATTAAAAATTAAAAACGGAAAATGGAAAATGAAACTTGAAAAATGAAAATAGAAAATGGAGAATGGAAAATGAAAAATTACAGTTAAAAATGCAAAATGGCAAATGAAAAATTACAAATGAAAAATTTTAAATGAAAAATGGATAATTAAAATAAAAAATTACAAATGAAAATTAAAAAATGTAAAATGGAAAATTAAAAATAAAAAATGAAAAATGGAAAATGAAAAATTACAAATGAAAAATGGAAAATGAAAAATAAAAAATGAAAAATTAAATTTGAAAAATGGAAAATTGAAATGAAAAATGAAACATGAGAAGTGGAAGAGAGAAAATGCAAAATGGAGAATGGAAAATGAAAAATGAAAAATAAAAAATTGAAGTGGAAATTTGAAAATTTAAAAATGAAAAATGGAAGATGAAAAAAGGAATATGAAAAATTGAAAATGCAAAATGAAAACTGAAAAAAATAAAATGAAAAATGGGAAATGAAAAATTGCAAATGAAAAATGGAATATGAAAAATTAAAAATTCCAAATGAAAAATGGGAACGAAAAACGAAAAATGGAAATTAAAAATGAAAAAAAAATGGGAAATGAAAAATGGAATATGATAAATGGAAAATGAAAACTGAAAAATGGAAAATGAAAAACGGAAGATGAAAAATTGAAAATGGAAAATGAAAAATTAAAAATGGAAAGTGGAAAATTGAAAATGAAGAATGGAGACTGGAAAAAGTAAAATGAAACATGGAAAATGAAAAACGAAAAACGGAAAAGGAAATTGAAACATGAAAACGGATAATACAATATGAAAAATGGAGAATGGAAAATGAAAAATGAAAAATGGAATATGGAATATGGAAAATGGAAAATGGAAAAAGGAAAATGGAAAATGGAAAATGGAAAATGAAAAATTGAAAATGAAAAATGGAAAATGAAATATTACAATTGAAAAATGGAATATGAAAAATTAGAAATTAAAAATGGAAAACAAAAAATAAAAAAAATACAAATGAAAATTAAAAAATGGAAAATAAAAAATGGAAAATTAAAAATTACAAATGAAAAATGGAAAATGGAAAATGAAAAATTAAAAATTAAGAATGAAAAATGATAAATGGAATATTAAAAACGAAAAATGGAAAATGAAAAATGGAAAATGGAAAATAAAAAAATAAAAATTACAAATGAAAAATGGAAAATGAAAAATTAAGAACGGAAAATGGAAAATGAAACATGAAAAATGGAATGGAAAATGAAAAATGACAGTTAAAAATGGAAAATGCAAAATGAAAAATTACAAATGAAAAATGGAAAATAAAAAATTAAAAATTAAAAATGGAAAACGAAAAATAAAAAAAAAATACAAATGAAAATTAAAAAATGGAAAATAAAAAATGGAAAATGAAAAATTAGAATTGAAAATTGTAAAATGAAAAATGAATGAATTTAAAAAAAATTGAAAATGAAAAATTAAATTTGAAAAATGGAAAATGAAAAATTAAACATGAATAGTGGAAAATAGAAAATGCAAAATGGAGAATGGAAAATAAAACATGAAAAATGGAAAATGAAAAATTACATATTACAAATGAAAAATGGAAAATAGGAATATGAAAAATGGAAAATGAAAACTGAAAGAAATAAAATGAAAAATGGAAAATGGGAAATGAAAAATTGCAAATGAAGAATGAAGAATGGAAAATGGAAATTGCATAATGGAAAATAGAAAATAGAAAATGAAAAATGGAGAATGGAGAACGGAAAATGAAAAATGTAAAATAGAAAATGAAAAACGGTAAATGGAAAAAGAAGCAAGAAAAATGGAAAATAGAAAATGAATAATGGAGAATGGAAAATGAAGAATGGAAAATGAAAAAAGGAAAATGAAAATCGGAAAATGAAATATGGAAAAATGAAAAATGGAAAATGGAAAAAAGGAAAATGAAAATCGGAAAATGAAATATGGAAAAATCAAAAATGGAAAATGAAAAATTACAAATGCAAAATGGAAAATGAAAATGAAAAACGAAAAATGAAATATGGAAAATGAAAAATGAGAAACGAAAAATGGAAAATGGAAAATAAAAAAAAACGAAAAATGAAATATGGAAAATGAAAAATGAGAAACGAAAAATGGAAAATGGAAAATAAAAAAAGAAAATGGAATATGAAAGATGGAAAATGAAAACTGAAAAATTTTAATGAAAATAGAAAATGAAAAATGGAGAATAGGCAATGAAAAATGAAAAAAGAAACATGAAAAATTAAAAATTAAAAATGGAAAATGAAAAATTAAGAACGGAAAATGGAAAATGAAACATGAAAAATGGAATGGAAAATGAAAAATGACAGTTAAAAATGGAAAATGCAAAATGAAAAATTACAAATGAAAAATGGAAAATAAAAAATTAAAAATTAAAAATGGAAAACGAAAAATAAAAAAAAAATACAAATGAAAATTAAAAAATGGAAAATAAAAAATGGAAAATGAAAAATTAGAATTGAAAATTGTAAAATGAAAAATGAATGAATTTAAAAAAAATTGAAAATGAAAAATTAAATTTGAAAAATGGAAAATGGAAAATGAAAAATTAAACATGAATAGTGGAAAATAGAAAATGCAAAATGGAGAATGGAAAATAAAACATGAAAAATGGAAAATGAAAAATTACATATTACAAATGAAAAATGAAAAATGGAAAATAGGAATATGAAAAATGGAAAATGAAAACTGAAAGAAATAAAATGAAAAATGGAAAATGGGAAATGAAAAATTGCAAATGAAGAATGAAGAATGGAAAATGGAAATTGCAAAATGGAAAATAGAAAATAGAAAATGAAAAATGGAGAATGGAGAACGGAAAATGAAAAATGTAAAATAGAAAATGAAAAACGGTAAATGGAAAAAGAAGCAAGAAAAATGGAAAATAGAAAATGAATAATGGAGAATGGAAAATGAAGAATGGAAAATGAAAAAAGGAAAATGAAAATCGGAAAATGAAATATGGAAAAATGAAAAATGGAAAATGGAAAAAAGGAAAATGAAAATCGGAAAATGAAATATGGAAAAATCAAAAATGGAAAATGAAAAATTACAAATGCAAAATGGAAAATGAAAATGAAAAACGAAAAATGAAATATGGAAAATGAAAAATGAGAAACGAAAAATGGAAAATGGAAAATAAAAAAAACGAAAAATGAAATATGGAAAATGAAAAATGAGAAACGAAAAATGGAAAATGGAAAATAAAAAAAGAAAATGGAATATGAAAGATGGAAAATGAAAACTGAAAAATTTTAATGAAAATAGAAAATGAAAAATGGAGAATAGGCAATGAAAAATGAAAAAAGAAACATGAAAAATTAAAAATTAAAAATGGAAAATGAAAACTGGAAAATAAAAAATGGAAAATGAAAAATTTAAACTGAAAATTGAAAACTAAAAATGGAAAATGAAAAATGGAGAATGGAAAAAGGAATATCAAATGAAAAAAGGAATATCAAAAATGGAAAATGAAAAATGAAAACTGAAAAAAATAAAATGAAAAATGGAATATGAAAAATTGCAATTGAAAAATGGAATATGGAAAATTAAAAATTACAAATGAAATATGGGAAATGATAAACGAAAAACGAAAAATGGAAAATGGAAAATGAAAAATTGAAAATGGAATATGAAAAATGGAAAATAAAAAATGAAAAATGGAAAATGAAAAACGAAAAACGAAAAATGGAGAATGGAAAGTGAAAAATTGAAAATGGAAATTGAAAAATTAAAAATGGAAAGTGGAAAATAGAAAATGAAGAATGGAGAATGGAAAATGTAAAATGAAACATGGAAAATGAAAAACTAAAAACGGAAAAGGAAATTGAAACATGAAAAACGGAAAATACCAAATGAAAAATGGAGAATGGAAAATGAAAAATGAAAAATGGAAAATGAAAAATTGAAAATGGAAAATTGAAAATGAAAAATGAAAAATGGAAAATGAAAAATTACAATTGAAAAATGGAAAATGAAAAATGAATAATGAAAAATTAAAAACGGAAAATGGGAAATGAAACATGAAAAATGGAATATAAAAAATGAGAAATGGCGAATGGAAAACGAAAAATGGAAAATGAAAAATTTGAAATGGAAAATGAAAAATGGAAAAATAAAAATGGAAGATGGAAAATGGAACATGAAAAATGGAAAATGAAAAATGAAAACTGAAACTTATAAAATGGAAAATTAAAAATTACAAATTAAAAATTGAAAAATGAAAAATGAAAAATGAAAATGGAAAATGGAAAATGAAAAATTAAATATTGAAAATGAAAAAGTACAAATGAAAAATAAAAAATTAAAAATTAAAAACGGAAAATGGAAAATGAAACTTGAAAAATGAAAATAGAAAATGGAGAATGGAAAATGAAAAATGACAGTTAAAAATGCAAAATGGCAAATGAAAAATTACAAATGAAAAATTTTAAATGAAAAATGGATAATTAAAATAAAAAATTACAAATGAAAATTAAAAAATGTAAAATGGAAAATTAAAAATAAAAAATGAAAAATGGAAAATGAAAAATTACAAATGAAAAATGGAAAATGAAAAATAAAAAATGAAAAATTAAATTTGAAAAATGGAAAATTGAAATGAAAAATGAAACATGAGAAGTGGAAGAGAGAAAATGCAAAATGGAGAATGGAAAATGAAAAATGAAAAATAAAAAATTGAAGTGGAAATTTGAAAATTTAAAAATGAAAAATGGAAGATGAAAAAAGGAATATGAAAAATTGAAAATGCAAAATGAAAACTGAAAAAAATAAAATGAAAAATGGGAAATGAAAAATTGCAAATGAAAAATGGAATATGAAAAATTAAAAATTCCAAATGAAAAATGGGAACGAAAAACGAAAAATGGAAATTAAAAATGAAAAAAAAATGGGAAATGAAAAATGGAATATGATAAATGGAAAATGAAAACTGAAAAATGGAAAATGAAGAACGGAAGATGAAAAATTGAAAATGGAAAATGAAAAATTAAAAATGGAAAGTGGAAAATTGAAAATGAAGAATGGAGACTGGAAAAAGTAAAATGAAACATGGAAAATGAAAAACGAAAAACGGAAAAGGAAATTGAAACATGAAAACGGATAATACAATATGAAAAATGGAGAATGGAAAATGAAAAATGAAAAATGGAATATGGAATATGGAAAATGGAAAATGGAAAATGAAAAATTGAAAATGAAAAATGGAAAATGAAATATTACAATTGAAAAATGGAATATGAAAAATTAGAAATTAAAAATGGAAAACAAAAAATAAAAAAAATACAAATGAAAATTAAAAAATGGAAAATAAAAAATGGAAAATTAAAAATTACAAATGAAAAATGGAAAATGGAAAATGAAAAATTAAAAATTAAGAATGAAAAATGATAAATGGAATATTAAAAACGAAAAATGGAAAATGAAAAATGGAAAATGGAAAATAAAAAATTAAAAATTACAAATGAAAAATGGAAAATGAAAAATTAAGAACGGAAAATGGAAAATGAAACATGAAAAATGGAATGGAAAATGAAAAATGACAGTTAAAAATGGAAAATGCAAAATGAAAAATTACAAATGAAAAATGGAAAATAAAAAATTAAAAATTAAAAATGGAAAACGAAAAATAAAAAAAAAATACAAATGAAAATTAAAAAATGGAAAATAAAAAATGGAAAATGAAAAATTAGAATTGAAAATTGTAAAATGAAAAATGAATGAATTTAAAAAAAACTGAAAATGAAAAATTAAATTTGAAAAATGGAAAATGAAAAATTAAACATGAATAGTGGAAAATAGAAAATGCAAAATGGAGAATGGAAAATAAAACATGAAAAATGGAAAATGAAAAATTACATATTACAAATGAGAAATGAAAAATGGAAAATAGGAATATGAAAAATGGAAAATGAAAACTGAAAGAAATAAAATGAAAAATGGAAAATGGGAAATGAAAAATTGCAAATGAAGAATGAAGAATGGAAAATGGAAATTGCAAAATGGAAAATAGAAAATAGAAAATGAAAAATGGAGAATGGAGAACGGAAAATGAAAAATGTAAAATAGAAAATGAAAAACGGTAAATGGAAAAAGAAGCAAGAAAAATGGAAAATAGAAAATGAATAATGGAGAATGGAAAATGAAGAATGGAAAATGAAAAAAGGAAAATGAAAATCGGAAAATGAAATATGGAAAAATGAAAAATGGAAAATGGAAAAAAGGAAAATGAAAATCGGAAAATGAAATATGGAAAAATCAAAAATGGAAAATGAAAAATTACAAATGCAAAATGGAAAATGAAAATGAAAAACGAAAAATGAAATATGGAAAATGAAAAATGAGAAACGAAAAATGGAAAATGGAAAATAAAAAAAACGAAAAATGAAATATGGAAAATGAAAAATGAGAAACGAAAAATGGAAAATGGAAAATAAAAAAAGAAAATGGAATATGAAAGATGGAAAATGAAAACTGAAAAATTTTAATGAAAATAGAAAATGAAAAATGGAGAATAGGCAATGAAAAATGAAAAAAGAAACATGAAAAATTAAAAATTAAAAATGGAAAATGAAAACTGGAAAATAAAAAATGGAAAATGAAAAATTTAAACTGAAAATTGAAAACTAAAAATGGAAAATGAAAAATGGAGAATGGAAAAATGAATATCAAATGAAAAAAGGAATATCAAAAATGGAAAATGAAAAATGAAAACTGAAAAAAATAAAATGAAAAATGGAATATGAAAAATTGCAAATGAAAAATGGAATATGAAAAATTAAAAATTACAAATGAAATATGGGAAATGATAAACGAAAAACGAAAAATGGAAAATGGAAAATGAAAAATTGAAAATGGAATATGAAAAATGGAAAATAAAAAATGAAAAATGGAAAATGAAAAACGAAAAACGAAAAATGGAGAATGGAAAGTGAAAAATTGAAAATGGAAATTGAAAAATTAAAAATGGAAAGTGGAAAATAGAAAATGAAGAATGGAGAATGGAAAATGTAAAATGAAACATGGAAAATGAAAAACTAAAAACGGAAAAGGAAATTGAAACATGAAAAACGGAAAATACCAAATGAAAAATGGAGAATGGAAAATGAAAAATGAAAAATGGAAAATGAAAAATTGAAAATGGAAAATTGAAAATGAAAAATGAAAAATGGAAAATGAAAAATTGCAACTGAAAAATGGAAAATGAAAAATGAATAATGAAAAATTAAAAACGGAAAATGGGAAATGAAACATGAAAAATGGAATATAAAAAATGAGAAATGGCGAATGGAAAACGAAAAATGGAAAATGAAAAATTTGAAATGGAAAATGAAAAATGGAAAAATAAAAATGGAAGATGGAAAATGGAACATGAAAAATGGAAAATGAAAAATGAAAACTGAAACTTATAAAATGGAAAATTAAAAATTACAAATTAAAAATTGAAAAATGAAAAATGAAAAATGAAAATGGAAAATGGAAAATGAAAAATTAAATATTGAAAATGAAAAAGTACAAATGAAAAATAAAAAATTAAAAATTAAAAACGGAAAATGGAAAATGAAACTTGAAAAATGAAAATAGAAAATGGAGAATGGAAAATGAAAAATGACAGTTAAAAATGCAAAATAGCAAATGAAAAATTACAAATGAAAAATTTTAAATGAAAAATGGATAATTAAAATAAAAAATTACAAATGAAAATTAAAAAATGTAAAATGGAAAATTAAAAATAAAAAATGAAAAATGGAAAATGAAAAATTACAAATGAAAAATGGAAAATGAAAAATAAAAAATGAAAAATTAAATTTGAAAAATGGAAAATTGAAATGAAAAATGAAACATGAGAAGTGGAAGAGAGAAAATGCAAAATGGAGAATGGAAAATGAAAAATGAAAAATAAAAAATTGAAGTGGAAATTTGAAAATTTAAAAATGAAAAATGGAAGATGAAAAAAGGAATATGAAAAATTGAAAATGCAAAATGAAAACTGAAAAAAATAAAATGAAAAATGGGAAATGAAAAATTGCAAATGAAAAAAAGGAATATGAAAAATTAAAAATTCCAAATGAAAAATGGGAACGAAAAACGAAAAATGGAAATTAAAAATGAAAAAAAAAATGGGAAATGAAAAATGGAATATGATAAATGGAAAATAAAAAATTAAAACTGAAAAATGGAAAATGAAAAACGGAAGATGAAAAATGGAAAATGAAAAATGAAAAATGGAGAATGGAAACTGGAAAATTGAAAAGGGAAAATGAAAAATTAAAAATTAAAAATTGAAATTGAAAATGAAACAAGAAAAAGGGAAAATGAAAAAAGGAAAAACGAAAAACGAAATATTTAAATTGAAAAGTGGAAAATAGGAAATGAAGAATGGAGTATGGAAAATGTAAAATGAAAAATGGAAAATGAAAAACGGAAAAAGGAAAATGAAACATGATATATGGAAAATACAAAATGAAAAATGAAAAATGAAAAATTGAAAATGGAAAATGCAAAATGAAAAATGGAAAAAGAAATATTACAATTGAAAAATGGAAAATAAAAAGTGAATAATGAAAAATTAAAAACGGAAAATGGGAAATGAAACATGAAAAATTGAAAATAAATAATGAAAAATGGAGAATGGAAAATGAAAAATGGAAAATGAAAAATTGCAAATGAAAAATGGAGAATGAAAAATTTGAAATGAAAAATGGAAAATGGAGAAATAAAAATGGAAGATTGAAAATGGAACATGAAAAATCAAAAATGAAAACTGACAAATATAAAATGGTAAATTAAAAATTACAAACTAAAAATTGAAAATGAAAAATGAAAAATGGAAAATGGAAAATGGAAAATGAAAAATGGAAAATGAAAAATTACAATTGAAAAATGGGAAATTAAAAATGGAAAACGAAAAATAAAAAAAAATATAAATGAAAATTAAAAAATGGAAAATAAAAAATGGAAAATAAAAAATAGAAAATGAAAAATTAGAATTGAAAATTGTAAAATGAAAAATGAATGAATTTAAAAAAAAAAATGGAAAATGAAAAATTAAATTTGAAAAATGGAAAATGGAAAATGAAAAATATAAAATGGTAAATTAAAAATTACAAACTAAAAATTGAAAATGAAAAATGAAAAATGGAAAATGAAAAATGGAAAATTAAAAATTACAAATGAAATATGGAAAATGAAAAATTAAAAATTATGAATGAAAAATGATAAATGGAATATTAAAAACGAAAAAAGAAAAATGGGAAATGAAAAATGGAAAATGGAAAATAAAAAATGAAAAATTACAAATTAAAAATGGAAAATGAAAAATTAAGAACGGAAAATGGAAAATGAAACAGGAAAATTGGAATGGAAAATGAAAAATGACAGTTAATAATGGAAAATGCAAAATGAAAAATGGAAAATAAAAAATTAAAAATGGAAAACGAAAAATAAAAAAAAATACAAATGAAAATTAAAAAATGGAAAATAAAAAATAGAAAATGAAAAATTAGAATTGAAAATTGTAAAATGAAAAATTAATGAATTTAAAAAAAAAATGGAAAATGAAGCACCAAATTTGAAAAATGGAAAATGGAAAATTAAAAATTAAACATGAAAAGTGGAAAATAGAAAACGCAAAATGGAGAATGGAAAATAAAACATGAAAAATGGAAAATGAAAAATTACATATTACAAATGAAAAATGGAAAATAGAATATGAAAAATGGAAAATGAAAACTGAAAGAAATAAAATGAAAAATGGAAAATGGGAAATGAAAAATTGCAAATGAAGAATGGAAAATGGAAAATGGAAATTGCAAAATGGAAAATAGAAAATAGAAAATGAAAAATGGAGAATGGAAAACGGAAAATGAAAAATGAAAAATGTAAAATAGAAAATGAAAAACGGTAAATGGAAAACGAAGCAAGAAAAATGGAAAATAGAAAATGAATAATGGAGAATGGAAAATGAAGAATGGAAAATGGAAAATGAAAAAAGGAAAATGGAAATCGAAAAATGGAATATGGAAAAATGAAAAATTGAAAATGGAAAATGAAAAATTACAAATGCAAAATGGAAAATGAAAAATGAAAAACGAAAAATGAAATATGGAAAATGAAAAATGAGAAACGAAAAATGGAAAATGGAAAATAAAAAAAGAAAATGGAAAATGGAATATGAAAGATGGAAAATGAAAACTGAAAAATTTAAATAAAAATAGAAAATGAAAAATGGAGAATAGGCAATGAAAAATGAAAAAAGAAACATGAAAAATTAAAAATAGAAAATGAAAACTGGAAACTGGAAAATAAAAAATGGAAAATAAGAATTTAAACTGAAAATTGAAAACTAAAAATGGAAAATGAAAAATGGAGAATTGAAAATGGAATATGAAAAATGGAAAATAAAATATGAAAAATGGAAAATGAAAAACGGAAATTGAAAAATGGAAAATGGAAAATGAAAAATGGTAAATAGAAAATGGAAAATGGAAAATGA
Organism: Cordilura impudica; assembly: GCA_963682025.1. Lineage (NCBI taxonomy): Eukaryota > Metazoa > Arthropoda > Insecta > Diptera > Scathophagidae > Cordilura > Cordilura impudica. Next base: position 5,454,854 of record OY821522.1, read on the forward strand.
AAAATGGAAAATGAAAAATTACAATTGAAAAATGGGAAATTAAAAATGGAAAACGAAAAATAAAAAAAATATAAATGAAAATTAAAAAATGGAAAATAAAAAATGGAAAATAAAAAATAGAAAATGAAAAATTAGAATTGAAAATTGTAAAATGAAAAATGAATGAATTTAAAAAAAAAAAATGGAAAATGAAAAATTAAATTTGAAAAATGGAAAATGGAAAATGAAAAATATAAAATGGTAAATTAAAAATTACAAACTAAAAATTGAAAATGAAAAATGAAAAATGGAAAATGAAAAATGGAAAATTAAAAATTACAAATGAAAAATGGAAAATGAAAAATTAAAAATTATGAATGAAAAATGATAAATGGAATATTAAAAACGAAAAATGAAAAATGGGAAATGAAAAATGGAAAATGGAAAATAAAAAATGAAAAATTACAAATTAAAAATGGAAAATGAAAAATTAAGAACGGAAAATGGAAAATGAAACAGGAAAATTGGAATGGAAAATTAAAAATGACAGTTAATAATGGAAAATGCAAAATGAAAAATGGAAAATAAAAAATTAAAAATGGAAAACGAAAAATAAAAAAAAATACAAATGAAAATTAAAAAATGGAAAATAAAAAATAGAAAATGAAAAATTAGAATTGAAAATTGTAAAATGAAAAATTAATGAATTTAAAAAAAAAATAGAAAATGAAGCACCAAATTTGAAAAATGGAAAATGGAAAATTAAAAATTAAACATGAAAAGTGGAAAATAGAAAACGCAAAATGGAGAATGGAAAATAAAACATTAAAAATGGAAAATGAAAAATTACATATTACAAATGAAAAATGGAAAATAGAATATGAAAAATGGAAAATGAAAACTGAAAGAAATAAAATGAAAAATGGAAAATGGGAAATGAAAAATTGCAAATGAAGAATGGAAAATGGAAAATGGAAATTGCAAAATGGAAAATAGAAAATAGAAAATGAAAAATGGAGAATGGAAAACGGAAAATGAAAAATGAAAAATGTAAAATAGAAAATGAAAAACGGTAAATGGAAAACGAAGCAAGAAAAATGGAAAATAGAAAATGAATAATGGAGAATGGAAAATGAAGAATGGAAAATGGAAAATGAAAAAAGGAAAATGGAAATCGGAAAATGGAATATGGAAAAATGAAAAATTGAAAATGGAAAATGAAAAATTACAAATGCAAAATGGAAAATGAAAAATGAAAAACGAAAAATGAAATATGGAAAATGAAAAATGAGAAACGAAAAATGGAAAATGGAAAATAAAAAAAGAAAATGGAAAATGGAATATGAAAGATGGAAAATGAAAACTGAAAAATTTAAATAAAAATAGAAAATGAAAAATGGAGAATAGGCAATGAAAAATGAAAAAAGAAACATGAAAAATTAAAAATAGAAAATGAAAACTGGAAAATAAAAAATGAAAAATAAGAATTTAAACTGAAAATTGAAAACTAAAAATGGAAAATGAAAAATGGAGAATTGAAAATGGAATATGAAAAATGGAAAATAAAATATGAAAAATGGAAAATGAAAAACGGAAATTGAAAAATGGAAAATGGAAAATGAAAAATGGTAAATAGAAAATGGAGAATGGAAAGTGAAAAATTGAAAATGGAAAATGAAAAATTAAAAATGGAAAGTGGAAAATAGAAAATGAAGAATGGAGAATGGAAAATGTAAAATGAAACATGGAAAATGAAAAACAAAAAACAGAAAAGGAAAATGAAACATGAAAAACGGAAAATACCAAATGAAAAATGGAGAATGGAAAATGGAAAATGAAAAATGAAAAATGGAAAATGAAAAATTGAAAATGGAAAATGAAAAATGAAAAATTACAATTGAAAAATGGAAAATGAAAAATGAATAATGAAAAATTAAAAACGGCAAATGGGAAATGAAACATGAAAGATGGAAGATAAAAAATGAGAAATGGCGAATGGTAAATGAAAAATGGAAAATTAAAAATTTGAAATGGGAAATGAAAAATGGAAAAATAAAAATAGAAGATGGAAAATGGAACATGAAAAATGGAAAATGAAAAATGAAAACTGAAACTTATAAAATGGAAAATTAAAAATTACAAATTAAAAATTGAAAAATGAAAAATGAAAATGGAAAATGGAAAAGGGAAAATTAAAAATTAAAAATTGAAAATGAAAAAGTACAAATGAAAAATAAAAAATTAAAAATTAAAAACGGAAAATGGAAAATGAAACTTGAAAAATGGAAAATAGAAAATGAAAAATGGAGAATGGAAAATGAAAAATGACAGTTAAAAATGCAAAATGGCAAATGAAAAATTACAAATGAAAAATTTTAAATGAAAAATTAAAATGAAAAATGGATAATTAAAATAAAAAATTACAAATGAAAATTAAAAAATGTAAAATGGAAAATTAAAAATTACAAATGAAAAATGGAAAATGAAAAATAAAAAATGAAAAATGAAATTTGGAAAATTGAAAATGAAAAATGAAACATGAAAAGTGGAAAGTAGAAAATGCAAAACGGAGAATGGAAAATGAAAACTGAAAAATAAAAAATTGAAATGGAAATTTGAAAATTGGAAAATGAAAAATGGAAGATGAAAATAGGAATATGAAAAATGGAAAATGCAAAATGAAAACTGAAAAAAATAAAATGAAAAAAGGGAAATGAAAAATTGCAAATGAAAAATGGAATATGAAAAATTAAAAATTCCAAATGAAAAATGGGAACGAAAAACGAAAAATGAAAAAAAAATGGGAAATGAAAAATGGAATATGAAAAATGGAAAATAAAAAATAAAAACTGAAAAATGGAAAATGAAAAACGGAAGATGAAAAATGGAAAATGAAAAATGGAGAATGGAAACTGGAAAATTGAACAGGGAAAATGAAAAATTAAAAATGGAAATTGAAAATGAAACAAGAAAAAGGGAAAATGAAAAAAGGAAAAACGAAAAACGAAAAATTTAAAATGAAAAGTGGAAAATAGGAAATGAAGAATGGAAAATGTAAAATGGAAAATGAAAAACGGAAAAAGGAAAATGAAACATGATATATGGAAAATACAAAATGAAAAATGGAAAATGAAAAATGAAAAATGGAAAATGAAAAATTGAAAATGGAAAATGCAAAATGAAAAACGGAAAATGAAAAATTACAATTGAAAAATGGAAAATGAAGAATGAATAATGAAAAATTAAAAACGGAAAATGGGAAATGAAACATGAAAAATGGAAAATAAATTATGAAAAATGGAGAATGGAAAATGAAAAATGGAAAATGAAAAATTGCGAATGAAAAATGGAGAAATGAAAAATTTGAAATGAAAAATGGAAAATGGAAAATGGAAAATGGAGAAATAAAAATGGAAGATGGAAAATGGAACATGAAAAATGAAAACTGAAAAATATAAAATGGTAAATTAAAAATTACAAACTAAAAATTGAAAATGAAAAATGAAAAATGGAAAATGGAAAACGAAAAATTACAAATGAAAAATAGAAAACGAAAAATCAAAAACGGAAAATGGAAAATAAATCGTGAAAAATGGAAAATAGAAAATGAAAAATGGAGAATGGAAAATCGGAAATGAAAAATGACAGCTAAAAATGCGAAATGGAAAATGAAAAATTTCAAATGAAAAATGGAAAATGAAAAATGAAAAATTAAAAATGAAAAATGGAAAATAAAAATTAAAAATTGCAAATGAAAATTAAAAAAAGGAACATGGAAAATTAAAAATGAAAAATGGAAAATTACAAATGAAAAATGGAAAATGAAAAATGAAAAATAAAAAATGGAAAATGAAAAATAAAAAATGAAAAATGAAAAACGAAATTTGAAAAATGGCAAATGAAAAATGAAACATGAAAAGTGGAAAATAGAAAATGCAAAATGGGAAATGGAAATTGAAAAATGAAACATGAAAAGTGGAAAATAGAAAATGCAAAATGGAGAATGGAAAATGAAAAATGGAAAATAAGAAATGGAAAATGAAAAATAAAAAATTGAAATGTAAATTTGAAAAATGGAAAATGAAAAATGGAAGATGAAAAAGGAATATGAAAAATGGAAAATGGAATATGGAAAATGAAAACTGAAAATAATTAAATGAAAAATGGAAAATGGGAAATAAAAACTGCAAATGGAAAATGGAAATTGAAAAATGGAAAATAGAAACTGAAAAATGGAGAATGGAAAATTAAAAATGGAAAATGAAAAATGGGAAATGGGAAATGGAGCATGAAAAATGGAAAATAAAAATTGAAAAATGGAGAATGGAAAATGAAAAATGGAAAATGAAAAATTGAAAATGAAGAATGAAAAATGAAAAATGGAAAATTAAAAACGAAAAATTTAAAATGAAAAATGGAAAATGGAAAATGAAAAATGGAAAAAGGTAAAGTTACAAATGAAAAATGGAAAATGAAAAATTAAAAACGGAAAATGGAAAATGAAAAATGGAAAATTAAAAATAAAAAATTACAAATGAAAATTTAAAAATGGAAAGTGGAAAATTAAAAATTAAAAATGGAAAATGAAAAAAGAAAAATAAAAAATGGAAAATAAAAAATGAAAAATGAAAAACGAAATTTGAAAAATGGCAAATGAAAAATGAAACATGAAAAGTGGAAAATAGAAAATGCAAAATGGAGAATGGAAAATGAAAAATGAAAAATAGAAAATGAAAAATGGAAAATGAAAACTGAAAAATGGAAAATGAAAAATGGAAAATGAAAAGTGGAGAATGGGAAATGAAAAATGAAAAAAAACATGAAAAATTAAAAATGGAAAATGCAAAATTTAAACTGAAAATTGAACTCGAAAAATGGAAAATGAAAAATTTTAACTGAAAATTGAACACGAAAAATGGATATTGAAAAATGAAAAATTACACATGAAAAATAGAAAATAGAAAATGAAAAACGAAAAATGAAATATGGAAAATGAGAAACGAAGAATGGAGAATGGAAAATGAAAAATGGAAAATGGAAAAATTTGAAATGAAAAATGGAAAATGGAAAAATAAAAATGGAAGATGGAAAATGGAACACGAAAAATGGAAAATTGAAAATGAAGAATGAAAAATAAACAAGTAAGAGTGTTAAATTCGGCTGTGCCGAATCCTTGATACCCTCCACCTCGGTTTGAGTATTGATAATAAATGTAAACAAAATATTGGAAAAAGTAAACAATTTGTTAAACTTAATAGCAAATTATTTCAGCAAATTCTTTGGGTTGGTTTTCGTCTTTTCTATTATTTCGGATTTATTTCGGTGTTTGCTTTTTGGTCATCGTGGTTGCTGATCGGCAGGCATTTAGGTTATATACCTATATGCATGCGTTTCCGGTTATATGACATAACTTCTCGTTTAATTTAGTTTTTGCTAATTAAATAGCTCGCCCTAATTCCATTGCAAAGGTAATGGTTGTGTAGGGTGGCTATTGTAGTGTGTTTAAGCAGTGTATATTGCCATGCTCCAGACATACAATAGAACAGCATGCATTCTTAGTGAATCGCACTGCACAGTCACTTATGACAATTTGCTTACATTGGAAATTGTCATACGTATTTGGTTCTCACGCTAGTTTAAGTTAGATTTAAGTTTAAATTTAAATTAAATTTAAATTTAAATAAAAAGACAGTCGTCAGAAACTCAGTAAGAGCACAGCAAATATATTGTGTTTCAATAAAATATATTATATGGCGATCCTGCCATCGCGAACGCATTGTAAAAACAAAATTATTAAAAGAACAATGACAAACAAACTTAATTTAAATAAATTCATAATAAAAACAATGAAATTCATCATAATTACTAACTAAAACATATCAGCGATACTTGAAAACGAAAGAAAAGGCTAAAAAAAAAGATCATCAACAAACGTAAATATACATATATTAAAATGGTGTTCTTTTCGAATGGTGTATATAATAAAAACAAAATTTTTGACAAAAAGTAATAATTAATTTAAAAAATATAATAATATGCAATGCGGCCAAAGCATTGCAGAGGGAAGCAACGGGTGTGGCCAACACACCCGCAACGACCATCGACCACATCAACAACTATAATACACCCCCAACAGTAGCAACATAAACAGTAACTAAATCAACATCAACAGAAAAGGAGAAACAACAATGACAGTAAACATCATAATTTTTAAGCTGAGTATAATAATTCAAATATATAAAGGAAATTACGAATAACAAAAACCAAAAAAAAATACATTTAAAATTTTAATTTTTTTTTAAATCACTATTTCTCAAATTAAATTTATAATAATAAATAGAGGGAAAACATTTTAAACATTAACTTTTTTTAGATATAGTCTTGTACCATTTTAAATGAAATAAAACAACAAATTTTTAATTATTTAATTCCAATTACTAAAAATAAAATTTTTCAATACAGATTTTAAATTAGTAAGCCTCAAAAGAATTTTATACAAATCAGAATTTAAATTATATACCTGAGTATTATATATAAATTTTTTTACAACCAAATATATTTTAATGAAAAAAAAAGAGGAAAATTGATTAAAATATAGGAATTGATTTTAAACTCAGGTTAAATTTAATTAAACTGTAAATTTCTTATATTAACTAGAAAAGTAATCATTTAAATTACTGCAAAAAAACAAAAACAAAAATCAATTTTTACAACTATTAAAGATAAAAATCTCCAATAAAGGTTTTAATTATTTAATTATTATTTTAAATCATGAATTTCTACCGAAATTTTTTATTTTATTATGAACATTAATTTTTTTTAATTTTTATTATCAAAATTTATATATTGAATTATTCATATATATTTCTAGATATTCTAAATTATTTCGTATAGAAAAATAATAGCTTTCCTTTATTATAATTTAGGAATAAATTTCCCTAGCTTTATTGGTGATTATCACTTGTAAGAAGTTGAGGCAAAGCCTCAGGAAGCTGACTTGAATAGATTTTTTTTTTTTGATAATAATAGGGAACCACCGTTAGAGATAATGGCACAAACATCGGTGCAATTTTTACATTTAGCCTCGAAATTGATACCCGATTTCGATGGCAGGGCAGAAAACCTAACAGCTTTTCTAGATGCCCTTACATTAGTGGATTCCATTAAGGAAACACATGACGCTCTTGCCGTTAATCTGGTAAAGATCAAATTAAGGGGTACAGCCAGAAACCTAATTTCGACGGAAGTAACTCTTAACGAAATAATTGGTTCAATAAGGGCTAAAGTGGAAAGCGAGACGGTCGAATTAGTGACCGCGAAGTTGTTGAATGTGAAACAACATAACAAAACTCCCAATGATTATGTTAAGGAGGTGGAAGACCCCACAGTAAAATTAGAAATTGCTTATATATCTGACGGTGTACCACCCCAGATAGCGAGCATATGTATATGCCATGCGTTCCGCAGTTAGTGCAATAATTAGAAATACCTCGAATGAAAGGGTCAAACTGATCATGGAATCAGGTACTTTCAAGGATATATACGAGGTGATTGGAAAATTTGTTAATAGTTGTGCCAACGTTTGTGATAGACAAAATTCTGTAAAAGCCCTCGGCTATAATCGCAGTGGTAATTTGCAGTGCCGAGGACGTGTTAGAAGTAGTAGAAAAAATATATATAATAAACATATTGGAAATAATAGCAGAAATATATTTGATACGCGTATAAAGGGTAATAGGAATGATATACGTAATAGGAAAAATAGAAATAATTATAATGTACGTTCGGGAAACGTAAAAAGCCCCCATAATACTCAGTAGAGAGGAAAATATACAGTATAAATCTAAATCTCTACAGCAATTTGAAGATTAGAACCTCCATGAATAATATAAAATCTACTTTCCTGATAGATACAGGCGCCGACATTTCAGTTGTAAAATACAACCAAGTTCTTAACGAACACATAAATAACGGCAAAAAGACGAATATAAACGGTATTGGACAAGGTCTGACAACTACACTTGGTAAAGTTCATACAGATTTGAAAATCGAGGACTTCTCATAGCACATGATTTCAATGTCGTGGATGATAGCTTTCCGATTCAGGTAGATGGAATTATTGGAATGGATTTCATTAAAAAGTATAAATGTATATTAGACTATCAAGGTGACAAAGATTATATTATTTTAAGAACCAATGATGTTCCATATGATATCGCTATACCATTGATGAACGCCCCGAATATTAATTTAATATCGCTACCAGCTCGGTCTGAAGTTATAAGACCAATAAATTTTGAATTAAATTACGATGATGTCTTAGTACCACAACAGACACTCCAACACGGTGTATACATCGCCAATACCATAACAACTAGGTCGAAACCACTGGTGAAAATTGTCAATACAACTGACAAAGACCTCATCATTAACAACGTTCAAATAAAAACAGAAAGTCTAAAAAATAAAGAAAAATTCAAAAAAATTATCAAAAAATTTTCCCGAGTTCGCTCATGCTGAGTTGAAAAATTTATGCTCGGAATTTATTCATATATTCGCACTAGAATCTGAGAAAATAACCACTAATAATTTCTATAAACAAAAACTCAGACTCAAAGATAAGCAGCCTGTCTTTATGAAGAACTATAGAATCCCCGACTATCATAAAGGAGAGATGAAAAAACAAGTCGAAAAGGTAGCAAATGATGATATAGTCGAACCATCAATTTCAGAATATAATAGTCCAATTTTGTTAGTACCAAAGAAGCCCTTACCGGGTGCAAATCAGAAAAGATGGAGATTAGTAGTCGACTATAGGGGAATAAATAAAAAATTAATAGCTGATAAATTCCCCCTACCTTGTATGGATGACATTCTAGATCAATTAGGCAGAGCAAAATATTTTTCATGCCTAGATTTAGTAACAGATTTTCATCAAATAGAATTAGAAGAGGAATCCAGGGACGTAACGTCATTTTCAACAGAAAATGGTTCCTTTCAATTTAAGAGACTGCCTTATGGTATTAAAATCGCCCCAAACTCATTCCAACGAATGATGTCATTAGCATTTTCTGGGTTATCACCAACCCAAGCCCTTGTATATATGGATGACTTGGTCGTTATAGGTTGTTCTTCGGAACATATGTAACAGAATCTTAAAGATGTATTTGGCATCTGCAGAAAGTACAATCTTAAATTACATCCGGATAAATGTTCATTTTTCTGTCGTGAAGTGACATTCCTAGGTCACAAATGTACTGATATAGGTATCTTACCAGATGACAGCAAAATTTTCTGAAATTCAATTAATTGTAATTTATAATTGGAAATTTTTGATTCTAGTTTTTAGAATTGATATTTTCTTAAATTTGAATGGAAAATTTAAAAAGTGCAATTTTGTATTTATGTGAATAATAATGCTTTAGTAATTATAAACAATTTTTAAAAATTAGATGTAATCGCAATCAGATATTTTGTAGGTAAAGCAGAATAATAATTCTATATAACTATGTAGAACTGTTTTGAAAGCAAAAAACTCATTGATGAACTCGGTAACTCTATTTTGTAAACACAACAAAAAGTTAATATTTCAAACATATGTTCATATTTGTAAAAGAATAATGAAAAAACGTATGAAATAAAAGACCAGCCCGTGTATACAATTAACATTGTTATGTATGATATCTAGTTGAAAATATTAACATTCATGTTAAAATAGAAATAACTATTGCAAAGCTAATTAGAACAAACAAAAATTGTGCCGCCATCTACTGTGGCATAGTCACACTGAGCAAAATGAAGTGACACTCTGTTAATGCAAAAGAAATGTATTTTCCCCACAACAAAATATTGCAGAATTTTATGTAAATAAAATAATGTACCGATTTATTTCTAACATGCAGTTGTTATGGATATACATATATAATATATGTATATTATTTGTGTTATTTAATATGTTCATGTATGTATATGTAAATATTACACATAAAAATACAACATCAAACGTTATTTTTGTGTTTTTCTCTTTAAATAAATTTATACATAACATTTTTTTTTTGTTATATTTACATTGTTTTTTTTTTATTAACAACTAGGTATTTTAGCATTATTTGCTTTAGATGTTGGTGAATTTTTACTCCCTTTATATTAACTCGTAGTGCCTGCTTGTCGAAAAAATTTTGGATAGATTTTAACCAATTTCCCGTGAGCCAGGCTCGTGGTGATAACAGAAATGATCTAACAAATTTTTAGAGTGATGCCAAAACAATGGAAACTTTTATTTTTGTCTACCAGAGTTAATAAAAAAAATGTACAAAGGGTTAGTTTTTATTATATTATTACCATAAAGATCACAAAAACAATAAGTCCAGCTATGGCAACAACACAACATTTAGAATAACAACAAGAACAATATAGAAACATCATATTTTTCATTTTTTTTATTTTTTCAGAGATTTCCCTGGACCTGTTCCACCGATTTTAATGATTTTTGAAATAGAACTCTTCCCATGAATTTGGTGAATCATTCTCACTAAAAATGATCACTGTATATTTAAGCCTTTATCCATAATAAATATTGATCATTACAAACAGAAAAATAAAAAATAAAAATAAAAAAACATAGTAATGATAAATAATTATACGAAAGTTCATTTTGCTGAACATAGGGCGTCAACGAATTCTTTCCATCTATTGCGATTTACGGCAAGTGCTTTGGCTTGGTTCCATGTTATGTTCACTAATTCACATTCACGTTGAGTAGTTCGTTGCCAGGTGTTACGAGGTCGACCGACTCGGCGTTGACCTTGGGGGTTCCAGTCTAAGGCAGATCTAGCAATATCATCACTTTGTCTCCGAAGTATATGGCCTATCCAGGACCATTTACGTTTGCAAATTTCTGTTGCTATTGGTTGACAGTTGGATAGCGTGAGAAGTTGTTCGTTTGTTACCCAGTTGGGCCAAAATATTCCAAGAATTTGCTTTAGACAACGATTAACAAATGTTTGAAGTTTTCTTATTTGTTGTTGTGAAGTACCCCAAGTAGTACAGCCATACAATAATATTGACATAACACTGGATTGAAATATACGGAGTTTAGTTTTTCTAGAAATTTTATTTGATCTCCATACTTTAAATAAACTATGAAATGCAACTCTAAATGTCCCAAACATTTTAAATAAAATAATTTGTTATCTTTATTTTCTAAAAAACTTCAAATTTTCATCCAAAAAAAATTATGAAAATTTATATATAAATAACATTCTCATCAAATTGCGTTTATTTATGTAACAATTTTTATGTTCGCAATTCTTAAGTATCATTTGAGGTTTTCTAAAATTCGTTGAATTTAAATTAATTTTTTCTGTAGTCCGATTCGCAAAATATATCGACAGCTATTGTTGTTTGCACTAAGGATTAAGTGATTAAGTACATACATCTTAACGACAGTCGACCAATCTATTTTTCTATTTATTTATATTGTAAATGAGTGGCATATCTGTCAAAATAAGCGAAAAACACAAAGAAGAATAGAAAAAAACAAATTACTTCGTGTTTGACAGGATGATTTTATGTTTGTGTTTAATATCTTTATTTTTATTCTAATATTTCTGTTTATTTATTTGAAATTGAAATAATGAATTGAATATGCTATTTAATTTTTTTTATTTATATAAAAAAGTTTTTTAATAAGAGCAAAATATTTTCACTATTTTATTATTTTTATTTATGTATGACGACTATTTACCTAAAAATTTAAGTTTTTATCGATTGAATAAACAACACAAAAATGGTTGTCGTTTAGGTAACAACAGCTGACTTTAAGAATAGCGAATATCGTTTAAAAATTTTACTAATAATTGTGCTATTTCCTTTATTTAACGATTCGACTATCGTTAAAAGAAGTAACTGAAAAGCTATTATGCCAATGCCAATATTTTTTAATTGTACACATTTTTTAAATGTAAACATATTTATTGTTTTTTTGGAATTTCAATTTGTGTTTAACGAATAAAATTTATATATTAAAGATGCAATTGATGTCTTCTAAAGTTAAAATTATTATTTCCGACGTTTTGATATGATTTTCTGAAATTCAATTAATATTTTATAATTTATAATTTGAAATTTTAATTCCAGTTTTTAGAATTGATATTTTCTAAAATTTGAATGGAAAATTTGAAAAGTGCAATTTCGTATTTATGTGAATAATAGTGCTTTAGTAATTATGAACAATTTTTAAAAATTAGATGTAATCGCAATCAGATATTTTGTAGGTAAAGCAGAATAATAATTCTATATAACTATGTAGAACTGTTTTGAAAGCAAAAAACTCATTGATGAGCTCGGTAACTCTATTTTGTGAAGACAACAAAAAGTTAATATGCCAAACTTCATATTTGTAAAAGAATAATGAAAAAACGAATGAAGTAAAAGACCAACCCGTGTATACTCTTAACATTGTTCTGTATGATATCTAGTCGAAAATATTGACATTCATGTTAAAATATAAATAACTATTGCAAAGCTAATTAGAACAAAAATTGTGGCGCCATCTACTGTGGCATAGTCACGCTGAGCAAAATGAAGTGACACTCTGTTAATGCAAAATATTGCAGAATTTTATGTAAATAAAATAATATACCGATTTATTTCTAACATGCAGTTATTATGGATATACATATTAAATATTACAAATAATATATGTACATATATAAAATATATGTATATTATTTGTAATATTTAATATGTGTATGTACATATGTATGTATATGTAAATATTACACACAAAAAATACAACATCAAACGTTATTTTTGTGTTTTTCTCTTTAAATAAATTAATACATAAAATTTTTTTTTTGCTATTTTTACATTATTTTTTTTTTAATAACAACTACGCATTTTAGCATTATTTGCTTTAGATGCTGGTGAATTTTTACTCCCTTTATATTAACTCGTAATGTCTGCTTGTCGAAAAAATTTTGGATCGATTTTAACACCTTTCCCGTGGCCCAATCGATCTGAAACTTTGCAGGCAGGCTCGCGGCAATGACAGAAATGATCTAATAAATTTTTTTAGTGATGCCAAAACAATGGAAACTTTTAAATTTTTCTACCAGAGTTGAGAAAAAAATGTGCAAAGGGTTAGTTTAAATTATATTATTACCACAACGACCACAAAAACAACAAGTCCAGCTACGACAAAAATACAACATTTAGAATAACAACAAGAACAATATAGAAATATCATATTTGTCATTTTTTTTTTACTTTTTCAGAGATTTCCCTGGACGTGTTCCACCGATTTTAATGATTTTTGAAATAAAAACTTCCCACGAGTTTGGTGAATCATTCTCACTAAAAATAATGACTATCCTAATGAGGGCATGATCGTGACAAGAACAACATAGAAAATTATATTTTTCAAGACTTTTTTTAGTTCTTCATTCAAATCTCGGTCACTAATCAACCGATTTGGACGATTTTAAATAGAAAACTTCTCAGGATGTTAATGAATCATTTTCTGTATCAACGAGCACCCTAGATGCCCGATTGATGCCGGCATCGTGATTTCCACATACGGACAGACGGACATCGCTATATCAACTGCGGTTGTTTATTTTATTTTTTTTTATTTATTCAGTCTATGGAATCATCCTTACAGACTACTTAAAGTATACATTTATATTATAATTTATATATATAATTAAACATTTAACAAAATTGATATTTAACATTTATTTAATTCAGTTAATTTAATGCATTTAAGTGTAATATAATATCTCTTCTCACAATATCCAAACTTTTATTAAAATCAATAAACTGATACAGCATATTAAACTCATCACAAATTCTACGTAGTGGATTAAAATTAGCATAGTTTGTGCAATAATATTTGACAGTTAGAAAGTTATAATTTCTTGATGATCGAAAAGGAATATATATATTTATTTTGTTGATAAGAAATTCAGATTTAAGACTACCATTTAACAGTTTTAACAGGAAAGTAACATTTAGCATATGTCTGCGACTTTTCAGTGTAGGAAGCTTAATTAGAGCCAGACGATTTTCATAAGATGGCAACCTCATATTAGGATCCCAACCCAAACCACGAAGACAAAATAACAAAAATTGTTTTTGAACTGACTCAATTTTATTCGAATGTATATGATATTGCGGATCCCAGACTACAGATCCATATTCGAGTATTGGTCTTACCAAGGTAGTAAACAATTGTTTTGTCGTATACGGATCCGAAAACTCTTTAGCCCACCGTTTAATGAATCCAAGTACACCAGTAGCTTTATTTATTGTTAGCGAAATATGACTTCTAAAGTCTAATTTTTTATCCAGAAGTACGCCAAGGTCGTTGGATGAATCCACTAGGTTAGGTTAGGTTGAAAATGAGGAGCCATGTATACACATAGCTCATATCCGTTTTACCCGGATATACACTTAAGCCAGAAAGTCGGCTTGTTGTGCGCTCTACATCCTCGTGCTCATCCGTTAATCTACTCCTTATTTAACTTAGGAGTTCGGTCTCGATAGCAAATCTCCTGAGTGCTTTCCAGCGTATCCCCCTAAGAGCCGCTAGGCCTGGTATGATTTCGTTGGATAAATTTCTGACCCTTGTTCCGGCAAATGCAGGACAGTAACAAAGGTAGTGTTCTAGGGTCTCGTCATCCTCTCCACAAGCTCTGCATGTGGCCGATTCTGCCCGTCCTATATGGTATAGATGAGCCCTCAGTTCAGAGTGTCCAGTGAGGATGCCAATAATCCTACTCAGTTCCCTTCTATTTAGACTAAGGATTTCCTTAGCCTTCGAAGTGTTTGGAGAGCCCAAATTGAAGTATGTGAATTAGTTGCCCACTCCGATAGTTTCAATTTGAGAGCCTGGAAAGGTATTTGGTTTTCCAAATTGACACCCTCCAGGAAAGAACCCTTCCTGGCCAGTTCATCTGCAATCTCGTTTCCCATTATACCACTGTGTCCTGGGATCCAAATGATTTCAAGTCTGCCTCTTGTAGTGAAGTTTGCAATTTCTTCCTTACATCTGAGGACAGTCCTTGATCTAGTTTTGTCCGAGGATATCGCCCTGATAGCCGCTAGACTGTCCGAAAATATTTTCACGTCTCCGGGGCTTGGGATTGCCCGTACGTCAATAGATCTTATCCATTCCGTTATCGCGACCACTTCGGCCTGAAAGACAGAGTTGCGTTCCGGAATGCGTAGGTGTATGCCATTGGAACGGTCCTCATCATAGAAACCTATACCAGTCCTACCATGCAGACTAGATCCGTCTGTGTAGTAGTGTGACCCTGGAAGGTTTCGTAGAAAATTTTCGTTCAACCAGCTTTCCCTGTCAGGTATCCTTATACTGCAGGGTATGTTTGTCGACACTTCCGCGATTCTATCACAGCTAAAATCCACTGTGTTGAATTCCGGTATCTGGTCCAATATTGTTTGGTGTCTGGTCATATGGTCGGTGATGTATTCCCCTGTTACTCTTAGTCGTAACATGGCCAGAGCTGCCTCATATTTAATTCTAACCTCGATCGGGTGTATAGATAGAATCGTCTCTAAAGCCCTCGTAGATGTAGTCCGTATTGCGCCGCTGATTCCTATGCAGGAGAGGCGTTGTATTTTTTGGAATGGTTTAATATAGCATTTCCTGTTCATTGATGTCCATGTGACTACGGATGCGTAGGTTAGAATTGGTCTAACGACGCTTGTGTAAAGCCAATGAGTCATCCTCGGGTTTAAACCCCATTTTGAACTTATAGCTCTTCTGCAAATGGCCCATATCCGATGAGCCTTCGCGACTTTGCTCTCAATATGGTCCTTCCAAGTGAGCTTTTTGTCGAGAATCACCCCAAGGTATTTCACCGTTTGTGTGATTCTAATCGTTTTGCCCTGGAAGCGGGGTTCATCGAATTCGACTATTTTCGTCTTCCTAGTAAAGAGGCATATTTCAGTCTTTTCCGGGTTCACATTTAATCCCCTTGGTTATGCCCAATCGTATGCTATTTCGAGTGTATCCGATGCCCTCCTACATAAATTTCTAGGATCTTTCCCCCTTAACAGCATCGCTACATCGTCTGCGTAGCAGACAGGTTGGAAACCCTTATCGGTTAGAATCCTTAGAAGACTTTTTATAGTGGTCACCCAGAGAAGGGGGATAGAATTCCCCCTTGAGGTGTCCCACAGCAAACTTTGTCTCTTACTTTAATGCCACCAACCTCGCAACTTATACATCTATTCCCTAGCATGTGACTGATCCAGGCTTTGATATCCCGGTCGATGTCGAAACGTTCTAGGGAGTGGAGTAGCGTATTTGTTGATACATTGTTAAAAGCTCCTTCTATATCAATGAATATGGCTAGAGTAAAGATTTTTAGATCAAAAGATCTTTCTATGTGGTGAACTACTTCATGAAGCGCAGTTTCTACTGAGCGTCCCTTTAAATAAGCGTGCTGTTTGAACTTCGACAGCTCATTTGGGATTTGAGATTTAACCATGTTATCGACTATTCGCTCCATGGTTTTCAGTGTAAGAATAAGGAAGGATGTAAGACTTATCGGTCGATAGGCCTTAGGGTTCGCGTAGCTTTCCTTTCCCGGCTTTGGTATGAAGACCACTTTGGCCTCCTGCCATGCTCTGGGGGTATACGCAAGTTTTAGACAAGCAGGGAATATGCCAGCCAGACTACTGCCAATCAAGTCCCCGCTCTTTTGTAATAGAGCAGGAAAGATTTCATCTGGGCCTGCTGCCTTAAAGGGGGCAAAGCTTTGTATTGCCTTAATTACCATATTTTCGGTTATTCTATTATATCTTTCCTCTCGATATTGTTCCTCATTAGGCCCTTCATATTGTTCCCCTTCGGGTCCCGTCTGCTGTTCCACGTTGGTTCCAGTTCGTCGGGACACATTGGTACCAATTTCAGGGTCCCTATTCGGCCCATATTCTTCGGTAAGAAAGTGTGTTTCCATCAATATTCTTAAGGACCGTTCCATCGATTCCGCCCGAATCCCGTCCCTATCGACAAGAGTTTCAGGCTGCGAATGGGTTTTCGATAAGAATTTCTTGATTTTTGAGACGTCATTAACGCTATCAACCTGTTCTCCAGGAGTTGCGTTTGGCTATTCGAATCTTTTTGTTGTAATCCCTGAGCTTAACATGGTAGTCATCCCAGTATATTGCGTGTTTTTTACGACGAGCCCTATTTAAAAGTCTTCGGACGCGCTTCCCAAGATTTATCAGTTCCCCTGTTAGCCAGGGTTTATCTCGGGGAGATCTCCTTTCCCGGAGTGGACAGCATTCCTTGAAGGACTCAATTAGGCTCCTCGTTATTTTGTCCACTTCCTCGTCAACCTCTTCGACATACCTTAAGTCTGTGCGAGGAGTAGTTAGACGGGCTTGTAGATTTCTTCTAAATTTAGGCCAATCAGTCTTAGCCTTATTCCTGAACTTGATAGGTTCAGGTGGTGGGTGTGTCAGTTTAAATAAAATGTATCGATGATCCGAGAAGGAATGTTCGCTAGAGACATGCCAATCTTGGATATTATCCACTAAATTTTTCGAACAAATTGAAATATCTAGAACCTCTTCCCTTAATTTGTTAACAAAGGTTGCCGTGTTCCCAACATTAAGGGTAAAAAGGTCATTTTCGTTAAGGAATTCAAGTAAAGCATCCCCCCTTTGGTTACAGTTCGAACTTCCCCAAGCTATACGGTGAGAATTCGCATCGCACCCTATGAGAATTTCCTTACCTGTTATCCTGGCCGTTTTTACCATCTCTTCAAGTTCCGACGTCGGTGGAGGTGTCGGTGAGTCCGACGGGAGATAAACGGATGCTAAGAGCATTGGTTGGCTTCCGTGTTGCAGGACGGTGGCATCTGCGTTGGACAAGTCTGGGGAAAAGAGATAGTTTAGGTTTTTGTGACAAATAATACAAGTTCTCGGTCGAGTTCCTGTATGAGCATAGAAAATTTGGTAATTAGGATCATTTAGTCCAGTAACCTTGTCATTTACCATCCAAGGTTCCTGTACTAGAACGACATGTAACTTACCTTTTTGTAGTTTTTCCATCAGAGTCTGAGCAGCCGTTTTGCTCCGATGGAGGTTGATCTGCATGAGCATGATCATTGTTCGGCTAAAAGTTTATCTTCTTGGGAGTTGGTTATTTCTAACTCTCCCTTTTTAGCTGAGGTGGATGGTGTTAGGACTGTGGAAGTCCCCTCACTATTGCCCGCCTTTGATTCATCATTTGCCTTCTCCCAGCCAATGGTCGTCTTGCCTACTTTAAAGTAGACTGTGGCTGAGACGAAGAAGGCTTTACCCTTAGTGGTCTTTAGGCTGGCCATTGACTCCTGATCAATCCCCACCACGATAAGAGTACCGTCTGGGCCCTCCTCTCTGTGGAAGATCTCCCATTTGTCAGTGGCTAGACCTTTATTTTGCTTTCCCAAGACCTTCACAACGTCTTCGCTAGCAAGTTTGCTGCCCCAACCTTTTATGAAGAAGGAGGCTTTGGTCAGGGATGGAATGTCCGCCTTCTTGACTAGGGATAGTTTGGCACCATCCCAAGGAGCTGGTATGCATTCCACCATTTTCTCCAGGGTTTGTACACATGCGTTGGATGCAAGTTGTAGCATTAGTACATCCATGGAGAACCTGCAGCTGTTTGGATCTTCTGGTCATCGTTCTCGGCCTCTAGGGTGTATTCCAGGATCCTTTTATTGAATGCCTCTTCGAGAACTTGTCTCTGGGCTATAGGGATTTTGCCTGTGGGACTACTTGAATCGACAATGGCGTAGCAGAGTTCGTCCATTGCTGGTCTTTCCGCCATACTAGCATATGAAGTCGATTGTTCCTTGCCTGATGGTGCAATCTGTTTTCTCTTCATTGCTTGTCTTTCATCTTTGGAAGGGTTCTGCACTTGCAATGAGGGATTACATTTTGCATCACTTTTCCTAGTTGACGTTGGCCCAATAACCTCTCCTTTGGATTGAGTTCCCGTGATGGTACCTCTGATCTTCTGGTTGGGGTTATTGGTCAACTGTGTACTAGTTAGCATGGAGTTTCTCTTCTTCTTTTTAGCTTCTGCAATGTTCTGCTCCTCAGGAGAACGTATCCGCTTTCCCACTTCCGAAGATGCGGGTGTAGCAGGTCCATTATCCTTTGGAGCATCTTGCTTCGCTTCAGCTTTTTGAGTTTTCTGGTTCATTTTGGCAATTTTTCGTCGTTGGGCCCCAGATAACCTTTTCTTATTGGTAGAGAGTTTAGCTATGCTGGCGCTTACTTCCTCTACCATTTTATTAACTTCTGAGTTTGCCTTTTCAGGCTGTGTGGCAATGATTGTATCATTGCCTTCATTTGAGGAGTTCGATTCATCGGAATCCGAACCTGTCGTGTGAGGTTGAGGTCGCACAAGGCTCCCTCTCGGATCCGACTCCTCAATCTCCTTATTTTGGGTTTTTCTTGTAACATACCCATCTATGGAGGCCAAGTTACCAACCTCCATAGTGGACTTGCAGTCAAGTGATCTCGACGACTGTGGGCCCGCTTGCTCACCACACTTAGCCGCCGGTACTGGGTTATTTAGGCCCTGCACCGTAACTTTATTTATATGAGTAGACATATCATGGGGTTTAGTTTGTTTTCGGGAACCACCCCTATCCAGTTTTTGGTCCGCGGGGAGTGCATGACCCCCGAAAATCATCGTCCTCTTGTAGAAACAAACTTTTATTATAAAGTAAATTTTTACCTGGTTACGATGATCTTTAAGCTAAGATGTTCTCTAATAGTAATCTTCTGCGAGTGCCGGTGAACATTTGTATCAGAGCTATTAGGGTACATCCCAGCCCCCCCTATCCGCCACCTGGGGACGCGCCCGATGGGAACTGGCATCTTCCGCACGGGCGAATCCACTAAATCAAGCACAGCATTATTCATGATATACCGACCATTAATTGGAATTGATCTTGTAAAAATCATATATTTGCATTTTTTGACATTTAGGTCCATTAGATTAATATTACACCAAGTAGTTAAACAATCAATATCATTCTGTAATAGTGATTTTTGATCAAGATTGTTGAGGGTAAAAATTAACTTTACATCGTCTGCATACATTAATGTAGTTGAGTGTTTAATTACAGAAGGAAGATCATTTATAAATAGCGTAAATAAAAGAGGTCCCAGGTGACTACCTTGAGGTACACCAGATAATACTTTTATGCTGTTGGAATACGAGTTACGAAACTTAAGACATTGTGTTCTGTCTTTTAAATATGATCCAATCCATTTTATCAGCAATATACCAAAGCCCATACGGTCAAGCTTAAACAACAATAGATCATGATTTACTTTATAGAATGCCTTGCTAAAATCATTATAAATAATATCAGTTTGTTTCATATTAATAAAACCATCATTTACCAAAGATGTAAGCTCCAAAAGATTTGTTATTGTAGAGCGTGATTTGCGGAATCCATGTTGCGTTGGAGATATGATAGAGGACACATGATGTGACAACGTGTCATATATAAGTTTTTCAAATAGTTTTGGAATATCACTTAATTTAGCAATACCTCTATAATTCGAAATACCAGCTTTAGATCCAGACTTAAGGAAGGGAATAATAAATGATTCTTTCCAAATGGGAGGAAAGTAACCCAATTTAAGGGATATGTTAAACATATAAGTCAAAGGAATATACCATAAATGTGCGCAGCGTTTTAAAATGCAACTAGGAACACCGTCAGGACCAGCAGCATACGACAATTTCAATTTTGTCAGGGCATTCAGAACTGTATGTTGATTGATGGATGGTATATTAATAATTGAAGATTCCGATATTATGTATGGATACAGATTATTGCTATTAAATACTGTTGAAGAATAAGTTGATGCAAAAAAGTCTGCAAACATATTACTTATGGAGTTATCATCTGAAGATTCTAAATCACCGTACTTCATAACCGAAGGAAAGTCCGCAGTACGTCTTTTAGAATTAATAAATTTATAAAATGATTTTGGATTATTTTTTAGATTATTCCTTACTTTAATTAAATAGTTATTATAGGCCAATTGATTAGCAATAATAAATTCCGATCTTGATAAGGAGTATTTCATATAATCTATCAATGTTCCATATTTTCTATAATTTTTGTACATTTTGTTTTTCTTATTTTTAAGTTGAGATAGATGTTTAGTATTCCAAGGAGGACCATTCGATTTAGGAGGTAAAATTTTAGGTACAGATGCCGAGAAACATTCAAAGAGGTGATGATAAAATGTATGCAAACATAGCTCCAACTTATCATTGCAACGAGATAACACATTTATCCAGTCAATTTGGAATAGCAAGATTGTAAATCTTGGTAATTAGTTTTATTAAAGCAAAAGATTTTATCGCTGTGAGTTAACTTTTTTTATGAAGAGGATAGGAACAAAAGCAAGATATCTCAAGTGTTGGATGTTATATATCTTCCGGATTAGAAATAGGGCTGTGTCGCAATATTGAAAAGTCATTAGGTTCATTAACGAAAATAAGGTCCAACAGTTTACCAAATGCATTTGTGACGGAGTTGACTGGGAAAAGACAATTTTCCAATTAACCATGAATAAATGCAGCTGAAGAATCGGAATAATGAGATGGAACTAAATAATTGGTATCAGGATCAGCTTTCCAGGATGTAGACGGCATGTTAAAATCTCCAATTAACATTAATAAATCAGATGAACAGAAAGCGGAGAGTTAGGCGGAATGTATGAGCAAATAATGTATAAATTACTTTTATGTGGGTTTTCTATTAAAAAGGTTCACTTTATTTATTTTATATTTTTACTTAAATTAATGCTAATTTACTAAGCTTAATTACTACTCTTCTTGAGTTTTATTTCTTAACTGCCAAACAAAAGAAAAATGCAATCTACTTAAAGCGAGCCCATTCCATGTCTTGTTCGTTGTTTACTTGCTGACAATGCAACGTGTGTGTGGAATTGTATTACTATGTGAAACAAATAAACAAACGTAAGCATAAAGCTTGAGAATGTTTTGTTCGAATTGGTAGACATGGCGTAAGCATTTAGTGTATTATTTAGGTATCACCTCATATGTCACACGTGCTATCGTTAACTCCTCCCTCACTCAAGTGAGAGCCGTCCTCGGTTCTCTTAAAGCTGTCAATAGTAACCTGGATGGCATGATCCTGGCGTTTCTTCATTTGAATCTGACGCACTTTAGAAACTAAGCAATAGGTTAGTACCAATTATAACAACCGTGGAGATCGTTGGGCCAATGATAAGTTTATCTTCGACCTCCCCAATGTATTGTAGGTTTTTTATTCCCAATTTCCGGAGGTATGGGAGGCTCAGTATTTCCTGGTGCCCAGTGATATTTAAAGTTGCCATACTAGCTGAGCTTGGTATTTTTTTCAGATTTTGTTTCAAATTTTTATAAATGGACCCATTCACCTGGATCTCGTCATCGAAGGTAATTAAGTATGTACCGGTGACTGTTTTTATAGAGTGATCAGTCATCTTTATTACGGCAGAGTCGTCGTTGATGATAATAATACCGTCATCAATTACAACCAAAGGATTAAGATGACTGGGCCGAGTATCGCATCGAGCTATGCCACCAGAGTGCAGTTGTTCAGCACATGTGGGATGTAATAGCCCCTTACAGAAAGTTGTTGTTTAAGTACAATTTAATATTTTCTTTGTACTTTTCCGCCTTTGAGTCAATTAGCCATTTTTGGGTTAATTCTGGGTTAAAATCTATGAAACTCCTTTTTTTATACATCGTTGAAAGGAGTGTTTACATAGATTTTAACTAGTAAAACCGTTAACGGTACTTAGATATTGCTCGCCACCTTCTCTCTTTATTTTTTAACTTATAAAATCAATCGTTTTGGTACCTTCGTACAATTCGTACATATAAACACCATCCGCTGTGCATATTTTAAAAAAGGTAATACATCTTGTATATACAAATAAAATAGAGATTTTATTTTCTCTTATAAAACCTTATACTATATTGTGTTTTTATTTTTTATATATTTTTTGCTATATACGCAAACATTTGGTCCTGCGAACCGGATCCTGAGGAAAAATTTGGAAAATTTTTAAAAATTATTAATTTCAACATTCCCACAGCCTTCATCTTGTCAACACCAGCAAGAACCTGCATAAACAACCCTTCACTTCAACTACAGCAGAAAACAATAAATTAAAAAGGTGCGTATAGTTCAGTTTTTTTTTAAGTGTGAGCTAAACAAAAACTTGAAAATTTAAAAAGTGTATAATTAAAATTAATTTAAAAAGAAAAAAAAGTTTCATCGTTATTGAAATACTATTTTTTTGCATACTTTTCGTTTTACAACCCTACGCGTTACGTTACATTACGTATATATTCGTTTTATTTTAATCGAAAGAAAAAGCAAAAGCCGTCGGGATTTTAAAAAAAAAGTGATTAGTGCAAGTAATAATATAAATATTAATCATATCGTGTTTGTTTTAATCGAAGGAAAGAGAAAAAGCCGTCGGGATAGTTTAAAAAAAGTGTTTAGTGCAAATAATAATAATTTAAACAGGTTTACATTTAAACAGATATACATTACAATAAAGATTATAACTAAATCGGTTTTTCTCCTTTGTGTTATACATATACGCTCACGCGAACGTTTTTTTCGTGTTTAAGCTGCTTAAGCTGAATAGTTTTTATTTCTCTGTACGTTCACGCGTTGGTTTTTTTTTGTGTTTATGCTCAAGAGTGTGTTCATTTCTCTTCACACTAATCTATAGGCACACGCATTGTGTTGGTTTGTTTTTTCTATAACATTGTTAGTCACCCTACTGTCCGTTTTAGTCGCGACATATCCAGTGTGTTTTTTATTAATTTTTTTTTTTTTGCAAATTTTGGTTTTGCTTCTAATTAGTTAAAATAATACCACATATTAAGAAAATAAAATTTTTTAATATAGTTTTATATTATTAGTTTATAATATATTATTATTTTTTCGGATTTTTTTTTAAACGAATTTTTATATTGTTATTTAAATTAAATTAACTTATTTTAAAATAAATTCGAACCAAAATGCCGGGAACTGCACTTGATATTTTTATTCGCGATTCGGATACGCTCATTAAATTTGAAGCGAAATTCAACGATATTCGTGAGGAATTACATTCGGTATTTAATCTTGAAATTCGTGGAAAAGAATTGGACTTGCTTTGGGAACAAGTAAAATCGACATATCGTACTTGTTTATCATATTTAGAAAATTCGGATGACGCGGAACCAGCGGATTTTGACGCGGCTGAATCGAAATATGAAGCCACTTTTAACGCGTACGTTAATTGTTTATCTAGGATTAATGAACGATTACATCATTTTAAATCCAACGCGACACCGAAAGAGCAGTCTCAGTCTTCTAGCGTAAACCTCAATTCAGCTGACAACTTTTGTCATAATTTAACGCTTCCGCCATGCGATACCGACGTTTTTGAGGGCGATTACATTTCTTGGCCCACTTTTAGGGATCTTTTTACAGCGGTTTATATCAATAACTCTCGACTTAGCAATATTGAGCGACTATGCCATCTAGTTCGGAAAACTAGTGGCGAAGCTCGGGAAATTGTTTCGAAATGCCCTCTCACTAATCAAGGTTTTGATGTTGCGTGGCGCAACTTGAGGGACGCATATGATAATCCGCGTATGCTGGTTAATAACCAGTTAAAATCGCTATTTAGCCTTCCCTTTCTTGATAAGGAAACCTCGTCGGGATTAAAAACTTTACAACGCGGAATAAACGGTTGCCTTACGGCTATGTCAATTTATAATATTTCGACGCACAGCTGGGATCCTATTATTGTATTTCTTTGTATTCAACGGTTACCTTCGCAAACTGTTAGCCTGTGGGAACAGAGTATAAAGGACAAATCAGCTTTGTCACTCTGGAAGGATTTGGACCTCTTTCTGACAGAAAGAGTTCAAACTTTAGATTGTTTACGTGATCTTAGGGGTTCAGAATCTGCTAAACGGCTTTCTGAACCTAAAATCAAAGCGCATCATACCAATGCTGCTTCAACTTCAAGTGATTCTTGTGTTCTTTGTAAGAATCAAGTTCACTTTTTACGTTCTTGTCATCGATTCAAAAGTTTATCTGTTGCGGATCGATTTTCTACGGTAAAAAAGTTTCACTGTTGTGTCAATTGTCTTGCAAGGACACATGAAGCTAAAAATTGTAGCAGTTCGTATAATTGCTCCATTTGTAACAAGAGACATCATACTATGTTACACCGTGAGTTACCATCTTCTGAAGTTTCTAGGGATACTAATCGGTCGAATTCGGGTGTTAGTTCGGTTTCTGTTTCTCGAGTTTCAAACTCCGTACCTGCAATCGCATCATCTTCGAATGCCAATCATGCCACAGCTCCTACAAATCGTCAAGTATTTCATACAGCACAAAGTAGGACTGTACTTTTAGGGACGGCTATGGTGAATCTTATTCATCAGGGTACTACGTACCCAGCCCGGGCCCTTATTGACCCTGCTTCTGAAGCATCGTTCATTTCTGAACGTTTGCAAAATCGCCTGAAAATTTCGACGCATTCGACGAATGCTCAAATTTCAGGAGTTAATCAGGCAGTTACGGCAATGTCTAGAAAACTTTGTTCATTAAAAATTGGCTCCACCCTCGATTCATCCCTTGTATTGGAAACATTGGCACTTGTTTTGCCAAATATTTCGGGTAATTTACCATCATTTACAGTCCACTCGTATTTAAAGGAAAATTTGCCAAACCTTCGTTTGGCCGATATTAATTTTGATGACAGTCGACCTGTTGATCTTTTGCTTGGCGCGGATTTATATCCAAGAATTCTGTTGGGAGAAATCCGTCGCAATATTTTGGGCTCTTTACTAGCTCAGAACACTATTTTTGGCTGGATTATTACTGGTCCAGTTGTACAACCTCAAGTTCAGGTATATTCTACGAATGTCGAATTTTCAGAGGAAGATTGCCTTAACAAAAATCTTTTGAGATTCTGGGAACTTGAGGAAACTCCTAAAAGAAAAATTCTGTCTCCATTTGACAAATTTTGTGAGGAAAATTATAAAGCGACTACTCGTCGCGAATCTGATGGTCGATATGTAGTGACTCTCCCATTTAAGCCTGAATTTCCTGAAAAATTTTCTTTAGGGACTTCAAGACCTGATGTTATGGGACAATATCTTAGGACCGAATCATCTTTAATGCGTAGACCTGAAATTAAGGAGATGTACGATGACGTCGTTAGGGAGTATTTGGACATAGGACATATGAGACCGGTATTACCAAATTATTCATCTCCTACCTCTTTTTGTTATTTACCTCATCATCCGGTGGTAAAACTAGAACGTAAGACAACTAAATTGAGAGTTATTTTCAACGCTTCAAATAGAACTTCTAATGGAATTAGTTTAAACGATTGCCTTTACGTAGGACCTACCTTACAAGCAGACTTAGTTCTACTTATTCTTAGGTGGCGTCTGTTTAAATTCGTCTTCAATTGTGATATTACTCAAATGTATAGGCAGATTCGGGTTGATCCGTCGCATACCCCTTTTCAACGAATTTTGTTTAGGGATTCTCCGACGGAGACCGTAAGGGACTATGAATTACAGACAGTGACTTTTGGCGTTAACTGCGCTCCATACCTTGCCATTAGGACGTTATTACAACTCGCTGACGATTCTGAGGCTGAGTTCCCTCTCGCAGCACATATTCTACGAAAGTGCATGTACGTTGACGACGTTTTGACAGGGACTCATGACATTTCGACTGCATTAATGGCTCGTGATCAACTCGTCGCTGCTTTGGCCTCTGCTAAGTTTCAGCTAAGAAAATGGACTTCAAACGAACGGAGTATTTTGAAAGACATACCTTTGGACCATTTAGTTGACGCTAAATTATTGACCTTTATAGAATCGAGTACTTCAAAGACTTTAGGAATTCAGTGGAACGCTCAGTTGGACTCGTTTTATTTTAGTGTGACTCCTATTTCATTAAAATATGGGTATACTAAGAGGGAAGTCTTATCGACTATCGCGAAATTGTTTGATCCTGTAGGTTGGTTAGGTCCTGTAATTGTGGTTGCTAAAATTATCATGCAAAAAATTTGGCTTGATAATATAAATTGGGATGATATGCTTCCAATTTCGACAGAAGTTGAATGGAAAAGATTTGTAACTTCTTATCATGAGGTAAATACTATTCGTATTCCAAGATGGGTTAATTATTCGCCGGGAAATTCTGTTGAGCTTCATGTTTTTTCTGATGCCTCGGAAAAGGCATACGCGGGGGTGATTTATATTCGAATTCAGGCCTCTAACGGCGAAATTCATACTCACCTACTTTCATCGAAAACCAAAGTAGCCCCCATCAAATCAATTTCTCTACCTCGTTTAGAACTGTGCGGGGCGGTGTTAGCCTCTGAACTTTTGAAGACGGTAATAGGTGAAATTGATATTAAAATTGATCAAATTTACTGTTGGACTGATTCGACGATAGTCCTTTCTTGGTTAAGGAAAACGCCGTGTTCCTGGACCACATTTGTAGCGAACAGAGTATGCCGCATTCAAGAAAATGTAGGAAACCATAATTGGTATCATGTTCGTTCTGAGGATAATCCTGCAGATTTAGGTAGTCGTGGTACCTCTCCCACTGAGCTGGAAAATAGTGAGCTTTGGTGGCATGGTCCAAGATGGCTGGGTCAAGATAAAGTGCACTGGAATATAACGGATCTAAGTTATCTTGACACTGACATTGAGGGTCGGGTTGTCAAAACTCATGCTTCCTTCTTTACGGACGTTAAGGGGGAAGATATATATGTGGATATTTTGAATAATTACTCTCGTCTTGATCGAGCTCTTCGGATAATCTCATATATTTTGAGGTTCTTTTACAATAGTCATCCAGCTCATAGGTCAAATCGTTATATGAATGTGGATAAAATCGTTGCTGGTTATGAAATCAGAAGAACAAAATTGCATTTAGCCATTGTGGCTCAGAAACACCACTATGCAGATGAATATAAGTGCCTGTTAGACAAAAAACCGTTAAGTTCAAAGAGTTGTCTTATTTCTTTGAATCCCTTTCTCGATAAAGACGGTGTGATAAGATTGAATGGTCGCTTGGTTAAATCACCATCCCTTTCATATACGGAGAAATATCCAATTATTTTACCTTATTCGAGCCGATTTACTCAATTGTTAATAGAATTTGTTCATATGATTTCCATTCACGGTGGAAATCAGTTGATGTTGCGAATACTGCGCATTGAATATTGGGTTCCACGCTTGAAGTCGAAAATTCGTGGAGTCATTGGTCGTTGTAAACGGTGTATTATTGACCGTAAAGTATCTTGTCGCCAAATTATGGCGGCTCTGCCCCCTGAAAGAACTACTCTTACTAGACCATTTATGACAACGGGCGTTGATTTTGCTGGTCCCTTTGACATCAAAAGTTTCACGGGCAGAGCTTGTAGGATAACGAAGGGCTACGTTTGTATTTTTGTTTGCTTTTCTACGAAAGCAATTCATTTAGAGGCCACGTCTGATTTATCGACGCCTACTTTTTTATCTGCCTTTCACAGATTTATTTCCCGACGAGGTTGCCCCTACACTATATTTTCGGATAATGGCACAAATTTTGTAGGTGCATCGCGTGAATTAGAGAAGGATTTTAAGATGTTTCTTAAGGAAAGTCAGATTGCAGTGGGTTCTATTTATGGTATTCAGGGTTTAACTTGGCGGTTTATACCGGCCGGGGCACCTCATATGGGTGGCCTTTGGGAAGCCGGGGTCAAGAGTTTTAAGCACCATTTTCGTAAGGAAGCGCAATTTTTTAAATATACTTTTGAAGAACTTTCTTCAGTTCTCGCAAGAATTGAAGCTTGCCTAAATTCACGTCCTCTTTGTTCTATGGCGGATAACCCTCGGGAACCAGTAGCTCTGACTCCTGGTCATTTTTTAATAGGTGGACCAATACTTGCTCCCCCGGAGCCTGAAATTAATGAATCTCCGATAAGTCTTGTTAATCGATTTCGAAAAATGAAAGCGTTGTCTCAACTTTTTTGTCGCCGATGGAAAGAAGAATATTTAATGACGTTAAATAAGCGCTATAAATGGAAATATCCGGAACGCGATCTACAGGAAAACGACTTAGTCGTTATCAAGCATGAAAATCTACCTCCAACATCGTGGCGTTTAGGCCGGGTCATAAAAGTTTATCCGGGAAGTGACGGTCGCGTAAGGGTCGCGGATATTCGTACTGCTAATGGGGTGGTAAAACGACCAATAACCAAACTGGTCATTTTGACCGAATAATTTACACTTTTTCTTCGATATTTTCTTTAAATTTTTTATTGTTTCATAGAAATATGGAATCTCTCCCTAACCTTTTTGAGATGCTCTGCTCGATTATGAGGATGATATGGCGCAATACACCGTTTTTGGATGGGTCATATCTGGCCCATCTCCATTGTAGAGTCCTTACTGGCTCATATGTAGAGTCCTTACTGGCTCAAATTGTAGAGTCCCTACTGGCTCATACTTATTTATAATCAATTTTCCATTGGGGTCCCTACTGGCCTATGGAAAATTGTTACGTCGAGGTCCCTACTGGCCAATTTAAGTGTTAAAAAAAAAAAAAAAAAAAAATAAATTGAATTCAAGCTCACATTTTTAAACTGAACTATGCCTTATTTTAGGATACTTAAGTTATTTGTTAAAGTATTATTGTTGCAACACACCTTGATGTTGCAAGGTGGCCGGCAATGTTTAAGTACAATTTAATATTTTCTTTGTACTTTTCCGCCTTTGAGTCAATTAGCCATTTTTGGGTTAATTCTGGGTTAAAATCTATGAAACTCCTTTTTTTATACATCGTTGAAAGGAGTGTTTACATAGATTTTAACTAGTAAAACCGTTAACGGTACTTAGATATTGCTCGCCACCTTCTCTCTTTATTTTTTAACTTATAAAATCAATCGTTTTGGTACCTTCGTACAATTCGTACATATAAACACCATCCGCTGTGCATATTTTAAAAAAGGTAATACATCTTGTATATACAAATAAAATAGAGATTTTATTTTCTCTTATAAAACCTTATACTATATTGTGTTTTTATTTTTTATATATTTTTTGCTATATACGCAAACAGTTGTCGTAAGTGTTGCGCTGCAATTTCCAATAGCGATTATTTTATTTTCACAGTCAGCTACGATGTTGTTTTTGTCAAGGTGCAATATTGTTCCGTTATGTTGGACAGGAAATAAGCTCACCTTTTTACATTCTATTCTAGGCTTAGGATACTTAATGATAAAATGCAAAAAATTATTATCTAATAAGACTTTAATAAATGATACCTCCATTATATCAGCCACAGTAGTGTTTGTAGAGCGCGCGTTTAAAATTTTTGTTAAATCTTCGGAATCCAGAATTACAGGGTTAATTATTCCTATCTTTGCAAGGGTTATGGACACCATTAAAGTTTCAAGTTCTGACACCATTATTCTATTTCTTGCCAGTAGCGTTTCATATAAATGTCCTGTATCAATTTGTTTGTCTTTGGAATTTTTAATAATAACATTAACGGCTTCCGTAATTTTGTTTATTTGATCCTGTGTTTTTATGTTTACTAGTATTTGTTTATTTTTTGATTTAATGATCTCATGTAGCTTGAATTTTACATTCTCAAAATCGTCAAAATCCGGTGTACAAGCAACTACCTTAAGGGCAGTGCCTAAAATATTAATGCTTCTAGCATGTCTGTGGTGGATGTCAAATGATGCTAAAATTGCTCTTATTCGGGTAACATCCGATTTCAAAACTTTCAACATATGAGACAAAGGAAAATGTTTTGTAAGTTGTTCGGTTTCGTCAGCCATTTCTGAGTACATTGTCAGGTTCGTAGTATGCCTAAGGTAATCAAAATCCTGCCATATGATTACTTCCCCGTCCATAATAGGAATATAGTCGGAATTAGAATAGTCCATTAATTTTGCGGTCACTGCCTGCAGTGGAAATATCATCATAAGTAAAATCCTATAAGCAAAAAAAAAAAAAAATAATATAAACAGGAAAAAATAAAAGTGGAGCGATTGCATGTGGTTGAGAAATTAGTTTTATCTTAAATTGTCCTTATGGACCACCCTCCCTTTAACAAGAACTGTAGTTCCTAAGTCGGCCTCTACTCTCTCCACCGTATATAAAGGGGTTAACTTGTTTTCTAATCTTTTATTATTCCTTACGAGCACACGCTCCCCAATGTCAAAAGTCCTATTCCGTCTTGAATTATTGTCCCTATCAAGCTGAATTCGCTGAGCCTTCATGATTTTTTCCTTTATTGCTTCCCTTATTTCTGCCGATGTACTGTGAACCACTTCTATAGGTCTTTTGTTGGTCACTGAGTGAATAGTTTTATTATATTGTGCTGTAGCCAACATTATGAGCTCGATAGTATCCTCGATTTTCCTTTCGAGTTTGAGACATCTTGCAATCTCTGCCAAAGTGCTATGAAAACGTTCGACCTGACCATTCGAAGTGCTATGAAGCGGAGGAGCATCTGCAACCACCACGCCAAACTGGTTTTCCAGCATAGTCTCATGGTCTCAGCATGGTCTCAGATTTAAGCGCTGGTTCATTGTCGCAATAAATATTCTTTGTGTCCGGAAAAATGTTCATTAGCTGAATAATTGGGATTTTTAAGTCTATGATCGTACGGGATGGGATTGGTTGAACCACAGCGAATTTTGAAAACTTATCGACACATGTGAGGAAGTATTTTCTGTCCGTAGAAAATATATCAAAGTGCAACATTTCTCCTGTATAAGATGGTACTGGGGTCTCACCCATCTCATGCCTAATCGGATGCCTATCGTACTTGGCCCTGTTACAGATCCTACAGTTCGCTACAATCTCGCTTGCCAATTTTGCCATTTTTGGGAAATAATAATCATCAAGAATTTGTTTTACGTTTTCTTGAGCCACCCTATGAGCTCGATTGTGTTCGGTATTAATTATCTCCGATTGTTCGTTTTTATCAAAAATATCCACCACCATTTTTCTACAATGCCAAAATCTGGTAGCTGGAAAGACCCTAACTAATTCATGTTGAATACAAGCTAAGGTTGGTAAATCGCAGTATATTGCATTCACCACTCCTGGGTTTACAGCTAATTTAACTTCTTCGATAAGCGCGTTCCTATCAGTAAATTCAATCACATGACGAGTTTTTTCACCAAAAAGTATGAAATTCCGTTTTCGCACGAAGCGCGCTTCCTCCAAAACAATCTGATTTCGGTAGCAGTTAATTGGTTTATCCGTCGCTTCAATCGTGTAGGTAAGTGACATCTCACTGTGTACCGTCGCAATATCAGAGCGAGCCTCTTCTTCCAAGGTATGAATGTGCTGCCGCGACAATGCATCGCTGACGTAATTCTCTTTACCTGGTTTGTAGAAAATTTTTGCGTTGTGTTCGTCCACAAAAGCCTTCCAACGTTTTATCTTAGCGTTAGGGTTTCGATCTGAAACAGCAAACGTAAGCGGTTGGTGGTCTGTGTAAATATTTAAATTGTTTACGCCATAGAGATAGTTTCTAAGTTTTTGCAGAGCCCATATTATGGCCAGTAGCTCGCGTTCGTTCGTTGCGAAGTTGAGTTCACTGCCTTTCAGAGTCCTTGAAATCATTGTAATAGGTCTACCATTTTGTGACAAAACGGCTCCTAGTCCCGACGCAGAAGCATCTGTTACTAAATCGAATGGCAAAGTGAAGTCCGCGTAAAACAACATGACCTCCTCTGAAGCCAATATTTCCTTTAGTTTGACAAAAGCTTGAACTGTCTCTCGTCCAAGTTCACCTTTATCTTTTTTGATTGATGGGCACTGACCTTGCCATTCTCACGCTTTAGAATATCAGTCAGAGGTTTTGCTATCGAAGCAAAATCCTTAATGAAACATCGATAATAGCTCGCTAATCCCAAAAAGGATCTGATGTTAAATAATGTAGTGGGCTGTTCGTAGTTGCGGATCGCATCTACCTTATCGGGGCTTGTCTTTATACCATTTCGAGATACAACGAAGCCGAGGTATTCTACACTTTCCTTAAAAAAGTGTGATTTCTCACGAGAGACTACCATCTTTGCTTCATACAGCCTACTCAGTACCCATGCAATGTGGTTAACATGGGCCTCCTCATTTTCCGAAAAGATTATTACGTCATCTATATAAACATAGCATGACTTTCTAATCTGTTCCCTTAGTACGTCATCAATGGCCCTTTGAAAAATGCTGGGGGCATTCTTCAAACCGAAAGGGAGCCTGCAGAATTCATATTTCCCATTTCCTACTGAGAAAGCCGTTTTCTCCCTATCTTTCTCCGCTAGCGATATTTGGTGGAAACCCGATTTTAGATCGAGCGTCGTAAAATATCTCGCTTTACCCAAGTTTGCTAAAATCACTGTCACGTCCGGGATAGGATACCTGCCGTCGACAGTCTTCTCGTTCAATTTTCTGAAGTCAATAACGAGACGTTTCAAAATATTTCCGAGTTCGTCTTTTCCCTTCTTGTCGACAACCCAAATGGGGTTGTTATATGGGGACCTGGAGGGCCTGATTATTCCGTTCTTTAATAAATTACGTATCTCGTTATTTACGAATTCGGCCACACCCATCGGGTAAGGGTAAAGCTTTGAATATACCGGATCGTTGCTATTAGTGCGGATGGTGGCGACGATGTTTGTGTTGAAGGGAAGAGATTCATTAGGGTTTGCAAAAACTCCTAATAGACTCTTCATCATATTCTGAAATTTCTTAAGAACTATGTGGGGTACCACTATATCTTCCACTTGTGTGAAATTTACATTTGCACACTTTAACAATTTTATTTTCTCCGAGCCGTTTTGAGTCTGGAGTTCACTATTTTTGAAATCTAGTTTTGCACTTATCTGCGTTAGCAGATCTAGGCCTAGTATACCATCAAATGTTGACAGTGATGGCAATATGAAAAATGTACTATTCGTGCTGAATAGGTTAAGTGTGCACTTCTTATCAATGGAGTTAAAACCGTGGATCGATTTTACTAAAAAGGGGTTATTAACTGGTACTATGTTTCTCAGTTCGCTCAGGTGTTTTATGTAATTCTTAGAAGCTCCCGTATCTATTAATAATCTAATAGTTCTCCCTGCAATTGTCCTCTCTATGAATGGTAGCAGGGAGTTTTGACTAAAAAATTTACCTGATCAAAATCCTCTTCAGTGTCAATTTCTGATGCCGCTAGTTCCGACTGGTATTCATAGTGTTCTTGCCCCGTTGAGGTAGTCTCCTGAGAGATATGATTGATCCTCTGTTGCTTGGGGCCTGTAAATCTAGCTGAGTCACTGTGTTGGCGTTTTATTGCCTGTCCTGAAGCCTGATTATTGTAACACTGACCCTGAAATGCTAAACCTTGTCCTGATTGTACCCGTTGCCCGTAATGTTGGCTCTGAGGCGGTCCACCATTAGCTGGTTGCCGTCTCGTCGACTGTATAGAACGCATTGATTGATCAACGTCCATTGGTTGGGCAAGTTCCCTTTGCTGGGTTCTATTACCAAAATTTTGTCGTTTAAAAAAATGAGGATTCTTAATTGTCTGAACTCCTGTGGTTGGGTTTCTATTTTGATGTCTTGCATCAGAATTTTGTCTTTGTTTGTCCTCAAGACACCTAGCATAGTTGCTTGCAAATTGGTACCTCTCATGATTAGATTCAACTTCCTGTGCCAATGCTAATGCTGAGGGTAAATCATTCGGCCGAGCCGAGAAAAGCACATCACTTAATCCCTTTTTCGTTCCCGATATGAACACACGAAGTGCGTCCATTCTGTATTTTTCATTAATGCATGCCGCAGTGGCCCTATCATAAGTCATAATTGTTTTGTTTGTCAATAGTGTAAGTTTTTTCTCGACCTCATCATAGAATTGTAACAATGTCATGTTTCCTTGGCGGAGAATTGACATTTCCTGCTCGATTAAGTAAGTTGGTTTTTTGTCCGAATAAAGATTTTAAAGATAAAG
Source organism: Cordilura impudica (assembly GCA_963682025.1). Taxonomy (NCBI): domain Eukaryota; kingdom Metazoa; phylum Arthropoda; class Insecta; order Diptera; family Scathophagidae; genus Cordilura; species Cordilura impudica. The sequence continues at coordinate 5,489,938 of OY821522.1, forward strand.
ATTTTAATATATCTAGTGACTCATCACATTGCCAGTCCGGAATTATTTCTATTTCCCTATAAGGTTCGACTACTGGTGTCTGAACAACACATTCATTGAATTTTCTATTAAGTTCTTCTATTTGTCTTTCAAAACCTTGTTTTTGGGATCTTAGGGCGGTATTTATAGCAACCTCCACCATTGCTCTCAATTGTTCTGCTGTCGCCGCCATTGTTTTGTTTTCCCACCAGTTAGTCCTTACTACACTTTTGCTGACCTCTTCTCTATCGACCGTTAACCTATTAAATTTTTCAACTACCTGATCTAATTTTTCCTGATTTTCAGAGTCATTCATAGAAACCAAAAGAGTGGAACTGTCATACAAACAAAGAGATACCAACCCGTGCAAAGATTCACAATTTTTTCTAGTTTTTTGTTTTACAAAAATAAAAAATTTATCGCTAAATTTCTACACTCTACTTACAGATATTCATATACCATCTTAATTTTTACAGTTGTGTTGTTGCAATTTGATGTTTCCAGTTGTTGGTATAATTTGTTGACGTTTCTGCTGTGCTGCGAACTTCGGTAGTTGTTGCAATTTTGTTGATGTTTCTAGCTGTTGATTTGTTGATATAATTTGTTGATGTTTCTGCTGTGCTGCGAACTTCGGTAGTTTTTGGATTGTTGTAGCAATTTTGTTGATGTTTCCAGCTGTTGGTTTGTTCTTCACGCAGCCCAGGCTATTTCGAAGCTCTGGTGACTATAGCTATGATCCAATTTCCCAATTGCTTTTGTTGAATAAGTTTTTGATATTTACTTGTTGATTTAAAAAAAAAAAATTTTCCGCTTGTTGAACTTTTGAATTTTTAATAGTTAAAAAAATTTGTTTAAAAAATTTATATTTTTATTCACTTGTTGAATTTTATTGTTGTTTGCTTCGAATATTTTCTTGTTAAAAAAAATTTCTTCGCAAGCCCCACGTTGGTCGCCAATTACTTTTATGTGGGTTTTCAATTAAAAAGGTTCACTTTATTTATTTTATATTTTTACTTAAATTAATGCTTATTTACTAAGCTTAATTACTACTCTTCTTGAGTTTTATTTCTTAACTGCCAAACAAAAGAAAAATGCAATCTACTTAAAGCGAGCCCATTCCATGTCTTATTCGTTGTTTACTTGCTGACAATGCAACGTGTGTGTGGAATTGTATTACTATGTGAAACAAACAAACAAACGTAAGCATAAAGCTTGAGAATGTTTTGTTCGAATTGGTAGACATGGCGTAAGCATTTAGTGTATTATTTAGGTATCACCTCATATGTCACACGTGCCATCGTTAACTTATATGGACCTGTTATTAATTTTAGCTAAAACACATATAATCTCAATATGTAAAAAATCGTTTAAGATAATTTCTTCAGACGAAAATTCGTTTAGTATAGCAACCAATACGCCGCCACCAGACTTTTTTATTACATTATTACACTGATTATTATTTTTATCAGATTAATTGAATCACAACTTTCACAACTTTCTCTATCTTTTCTGAAAATTTGATATTTAGGGCAAAAAATTTCAGAGCTATTAACTTTTTTACTGAGCCAGGTCTCCGTAAATATAATAATATGATTATTGAAGCCAAAGCTATTACAATAAATTGACGAAAGTTTTGAATTCATACCTCTAACGTTTTGATACAAGATGTATATTAGTTTTTTGGATTTTGATCAGCAGATTTGGGAAGCCGAGCATTATCTTCTTCTCTACATATAAATTCACGTATTAATGCGTTTTTAGGCCAAAAACTGGCATCTACGATTTGTTCAAATAGGTATTCAGGAACAATTATTTTAAATGATACTCTATTTCTGGAATTCATTTTGTAAACACTAATATCCTCAGGAATACAGTTTTTAATTTTAGAGATCACATAAAATTTCATCTCATCAGCTTTTGTATCATGTGCGAAACGTGTAGCAAATATAGTTTTCTTCGGAGGAATTGTTCGCAACCTAGGAGTGGGTATTGATTCAATACCAGTTGTAGGCACTATATTTGAAGTACCAGATGTTGAAGCAGGTGGGATTGGTGATGCAGCATCAAAATTAATCAATCGACCAGCGTTATCAGGATTATAAAGCAAATTATTAGCCGTAGCAGTTCTAGGCATTGAAGAAATATTTGGAGCAATAATGTTCAAAGCATGCTGAGTACTATGGTTATTAGCATTTGATGTAATGCTGCAGTTTCATTTAATATTGGAGTAGGTTTATTGATTAAAACTTGAACGTTGTTTGAATGAGAAACGGCAGGATCAATACCAGTAATATTCTGAAAAGGATTTGGTAAATATAAAGCAGATGCAGTAGCAGTAGTACCATTCTGATGTGCTCCATTAGGACCAAGATTCTGACTAGAATTTTCTTTATTCAAGAACCTTGGAGACTTACGACGAGTTGGGGATGGTGACAGCAGTCCCTCTAAGGATTTGAAATCATCAAAAAGCTTTCCATAAGCATTAATTTGACCAGATAAATTATTAAGGTTTTGTTGAATTTGCAAGTAATTATCTTTCGTACTTTGAAAGAAAGATATATATTTATAAGGATTACAAATATATATATTTTATGGGGTCCATAATTTTTTTTCTAATTATTACAAACGGAATGACAAACTTATATATACCCTCTGCACACTGGAGTGGAGGGTACATAAATGGAAAATTAAAAACGAAAAATTGAAAATGAAAAATGGAAAATGAAAAATGGAAAAAGGTAAAGTTACAAATAAAAAATGGAAAATGAAAAATTAAAAACGGAAAATGGAAAATGAAAAATGGAAAATGAATAATGGAAAAAGGTAAAGTTACAAATGAAAAATGCAAAATGAAAAATTAAAAACGGAAAATGGAAACTGAAATATGAAAAATGGAAATTAGAAAATGAAAAATGGAGAATGGAAAATGAAAAATGAAAATCGGAAAATAAAAATAAAAAATTACAAATAAAAATTAAAAAATGGAAAATGGAAAATTAAAAATGAAAAATGAAAAATGAAAAATGAAAAATGGAAAATGAAAAATTACAAATGAAAAATGGAAAATGAAAATGAAACAAGAAAAAGGGGAAAATGAAAAAAGGAAAAACGAAAAACGAAAAATTTAAAAAGAAAAGTGGAAAATAGGAAATGAAGAATGGAGAATGTAAAATGGAAAATGAAAAACGGAAAAAGGAAAATGAAACATGAAAAATGGAAAATACAAAATGAAAAATGGAGAAAGGAAAATGAAAAATGAATAATGAAAACTGGAAAATGAAAAATGAAAAATTGAAAATGGAAATTGAAAAATGGAAAATGAAAAATTATAATTGAAAAATGGAAAATGAAAAATGAATAATGAAAAATTAAAAACGCAAAATGGGAAATGAAACATGAAAAATGGAAAATAAAAAATGAAAAATGGAGAATGGAAAATGAAAAATGGAAAATGAAAAATGGAGAATGAAAAATTTGAAATGAAAAATGGAAAATGAAAAATGGAAAATGGAAAAATATAAATGGAAGATGGAAAATGGAACATGAAAAATGGAAAATGAAAAAAAAAATGAAAAATAGAGAATGGAAAATCGAAAATGAAAAATGACAGTTAAAAATGCAAAATGGAAAATGAAAAATGGAATATGAAAAATGAAAAATAAAAAATTACAAATGAAAATTAAAAAATGGAAAATTAAAAATGAAAAATGAAAAGTTATGTTAAAAATGGAAAATGGAAAATGAAAAATTAAAAATAAAAACAAGGAAAATGAAAAATGAAAAATGAAACAGAAAAGTGGAAAATAGAAAATGCAAAATGGAGAATGGAAAATGAAAAATGGATAATAAGAAATGGAAAATGAAAAAAAAATTGAAATGGATATTTGAAAAATGGAAAATGAAAAATAGAAGATGAAATAAGTAATATGAAAAATGGAAAATGGAATATGAAAAATGAAAACTGAAAATAATTAAATGAAACATGGGAAATGGGAAATAAAAAATGCAAATGAAAAATGGAAAATGGAAATCGAAAAATGGAAAATAGAAACTGAAAAATGGAGAATGGAAAATGAAAAATGGAAAATGAAAAACGGGAAATGGAAAATGAAAAATGGAAAATGAAAAATTGAAAATGAAGAATGAAAAATGGAAAATGAAAAATGGAAAAAGGTAAAGTTACAAATGAAAAATGGAAAATGAAAAATTAAAAACGGAAAATAGAAAATGAAACATGAAATGGAAAATAGATAATGAAAAATGGAGAATGCAAAATGGAAAATGAAAAATGGAAAATTAAAAATAAAAAATTACAAATGAAAATTAAAAAATGGAAAGTGGAAAATTAAAAATGAGAAATGAAAAATGGAAAATGAAAAATTACAAATGCAAAATGGAAAATGAAAAATGAAAAATGGAAAATTAAAAATAAAAAAGTGGAAAGTGGAAAATTAAAAATTAAATTTGAAAAATGAAAAATGAAACATGAAAAGTGGAAAATAGAAAATGCAAAATGGAGAATGGAAAATAAAAATGGTAAATGAAAAATGGAAGATGAAAAAGGAATATGAAAAATGGAATATGGAAAATGAAAACTGAAAAAAATAAAATGAAAAATGGAAAATGGGATATGAAAAATAGAAAATAGAAAATGAAAAACGAAAAATGAAATACGGAAAATGAAAAATGGAGAATGGAAAATGAAAAATTAAAAATGTAAAATAAAAAATGAAAAATGGAGAATAAAAAATGGAAAATGAAAAATTAAACATGAAAATGGGAAAATAGAAAATGCAAAATGGGGAATGGAAAATGAAAAATGAAAAATAGAAAATGAAAAATGGAAGATGAAAAAAGGAATATGAAAAATGGAATATGGAAAATGAAAACTGAAAAAAATAAAATGAAAAATGGAAAATGGGATATGAAAAATAGAAAATAGAAAATAGAAAATGAAAAACGAAAAATGAAATACGGAAAATGAAAAATGGAGATTGGAAAATGGAAAATGAAAAATGGAAAATGAAAAATTGCAAATGAAAAATGGAGATTGAAAAATTTGAAATGAAAAATGGAAAGTGGAAAATGGAGAAAGAAAAATGGAAGATGGAAAATGGAACATGAAAAATGGAAAATGAAAAATGAAAACTGAAAAATATAAAATGGAAAATTAAAAAAATGAACCCGAAAAATTGAAAACAGAAAATGAAAAATGGAGAATGGAAAATCGAAAATGAAAAATGAAACATGACAGTTAAAAATGCAAAATGGAAAATAAAAAATTACAAATGAAAAATGGAAAAAAAAATAAAAACTTACAAATGAAAATTAAAAAATGGAAAATGGAAAATTAAAAATGTAAATGATAAATGGAAAATGAAAAATTACAATTGCAAAATGGAAAATAAAAAATCAAAATTAAAAATGGAAAATGAAAAATGAAATTTGAAAAATGGAAAATGGAAAATGAAAAATGAAACATGAAAAGTGGAAAATATAAAATGCAAAATGGTGAATGGAAAATGAAAAAAGAAAAATGAAAAATGGAAAATAAAAAATGAAAAATAAAAAATTGAAATGGAAATTTGGAAAATGGAAAATGGAAGATGAAAAAAGGAATATGAAAAATGGAAAATGAAAACTGAAAAAAATAAAATGAAAAATGGAAAATGGGAAATGAAAAATTGCAAATGGAAAATGGAAACTGAAAAATGGAAAATAGAAAATGAAAAATGGAGAATGGAAAATGAAAAACGGGAAATGGAAATGGAACATGAAAAATGGAAGATAGAAATTGAAAATTGGAGAATGGAAAATGAAAAATGAAAAATTGAAAATGAAGAATGAAAAATAAAAAATTTAAAATCAAAAACGAAAAATTGAAAATGGAAAATGAAACATGGAAAATCGAAAATGAAAAATGGAAAAAGGTAAAGTTACAAATGAAAAATGGAAAATGAAAAATTAAAAACGGAAAATGGAAAATGAAACATGAAAAATGGAAAATAGAAAATGAAAAACAAGTAAGAGTGTTAAATTCGGCTGTGCCGAATCTTTGATACCCTCCACCTTGGTTTGAGTCTTGATAATAAATGTAAATGAAAAAGTAAACAATTTGTTAAACTTAATACCAAATTATTTCAGCATATTCTTTGGGTTGGTTTTCGTCTTTTCTATTATTTCGGATTTATTTCGGTGTTTGCTTTTTGGTCTTCGTGGCTGCTGATCGGCATGCATTTTGGTTATATACCTATTTGCATGCGTTTCCGGTTATATGACATAACTTCTCTTTTAATTTAGTTTTTGCTAATTAAATAGCTCGCCCTAACCTCCATTGCAAAGGTAATGGTTGTGTATGAAAAATGGAATATGGAAAATGAAAACTGAAAAAAATAAAATGAAAAATGGAAAATGGGATATGAAAAATAGAAAATAGAAAATAGAAAATGAAAAACGAAAAATGAAATACGGAAAATGAAAAATGGAGATTGGAAAATGGAAAATGAAAAATTGCAAATGAAAAATGGAGATTGAAAAATTTGAAATGAAAAATGGAAAGTGGAAAATGGAGAAAGAAAAATGGAAGATGGAAAATGGAACATGAAAAATGGAAAATGAAAAATGAAAACTGAAAAATATAAAATGGAAAATTAAAAAAATTAACCCGAAAAATTGAAAACAGAAAATGAAAAATGGAGAATGGAAAATCGAAAATGAAAAATGAAACATGACAGTTAAAAATGCAAAATGGAAAATGAAAAATTACAAATGAAAAATGGAAAAAAAAAATAAAAACTTACAAATGAAAATTAAAAAATGGAAAATGGAAAATTAAAAATGTAAATGATAAATGGAAAATGAAAAATTACAATTGCAAAATGGAAAATAAAAAATCAAAATTAAAAATGGAAAATGAAAAATGAAATTTGAAAAATGGAAAATGGAAAATGAAAAATGAAACATGAAAAGTGGAAAATAGAAAATGCAAAATGGTGAATGGAAAATGAAAAATGAAAAAAGAAAAATGAAAAATGGAAAATAAAAAATGAAAAATAAAAAATTGAAATGGAAATTTGGAAAATGGAAAATGGAAGATGAAAAAAGGAATATGAAAAATGGAAAATGAAAACTGAAAAAAATAAAATGAAAAATGGAAAATGGGAAATGAAAAATTGCAAATGGAAAATGGAAACTGAAAAATGGAAAATAGAAAATGAAAAATGGAGAATGGAAAATGAAAAATGAAAAACGGGAAATGGAAATGGAACATGAAAAATGGAAGATAGAAATTGAAAATTGGAGAATGGAAAATGAAAAATGAAAAATTGAAAATGAAGAATGAAAAATAAAAAATTTAAAATCAAAAACGAAAAATTGAAAATGAAAAATGAAAAATGGAAAAAGATAAGATTACAAATAAAAAATGGAAAATGAGAAATTAAAAACGGAAAATGGAAAATGAAACATGGAAAATCGAAAATGAAAAATGGAAAAAGGTAAAGTTACAAATGAAAAATGGAAAATGAAAAATTAAAAACGGAAAATGGAAAATGAAACATGAAAAATGGAAAATAGAAAATGAAAAACAAGTAAGAGTGTTAAATTCGGCTGTGCCGAATGTTTGATACCCTCCACCTTGGTTTGAGTCTTGATAATAAATGTAAATGAAAAAGTAAACAATTTGTTAAACTTAATACCAAATTATTTCAGCATATTCTTTGGGTTGGTTTTCGTCTTTTCTATTATTTCGGATTTATTTCGGTGTTTGCTTTTTGGTCATCGTGGCTGCTGATCGGCATGCATTTTGGTTATATACCTATTTGCATGCGTTTCCGGTTATATGACATAACTTCTCTTTTAATTTAGTTTTTGCTAATTAAATAGCTCGCCCTAACCTCCATTGCAAAGGTAATGGTTGTGTAGGATGGCTATATGCATTAAATCGTGCTAATTGGAGATGGCTGTATAGTTTCTTTTAACTGGCGAAATATTTTTTCATTGCGGTCATGTAGGTCGGATGGAGTAACAAATAATAACCAAAAAAAAAACTCTCTCAACTTTTTTATTAAAACATTGCCATATTTGGAAAACATAGAGAATAAATTTATAATAATAAATATTCAAATTAGGGATGCCAAATGCAAAAAACCAAATGTCCCAAACATTTTAAATAAAATAATTTGTTATCTTTATTTTCTGAAAAACTTCAAATTTTTATCCAAAAAAAATTGTGAAAATTTCTATAAAAATAACATTCTCATCAAATTGCGTTTATTTATGCAACAGTTTTTATGTTCGCAATTCTTAAATATCATTTGACGTTTTCTAAAATTCATTGAATTTAAATTAATATTTTCTGTAGTGTGATTCTGTAAATTTCAACGATCCGACAATCGCAAAATATATCGACAGCTATTGTTGTTTGCACTAAGGATTAAGTGATTCACTAAGTACATACATCTTAACGACAGTCGACAAATCTATTTTTCTATTTATTTAAATTGTAAACGAGTGGCATCTCTGTCAAAATAAGCGAAAAACACAAAGAAGAATAGAAAAAAACAAATTACTTCGTGTTTGACAGGATGATTTTATGTTGATGTTTAATATCTTTATTTTTTTACTAATATTTCTGTGTATTTATTTGAAAATGAAATAATGAATTGAATATGCTATTTAATTTTTTTATATATATAAAAAAGTTTTTTAATTAAAGCAAAATATTTTCACTATTTTATGATTTTTATTTATGTATGACGACATTTCAACCTAAAAATTTAAGTTTTTATCGATTGAATAAACAACACAAAAATGGTTGTCGTTTAGATAACAACAACATCTGACTTTAACAATAGCGAATATCGTTTAAAAATTTTACTGATAATTTTGCTATTTTCTTTTTTTTTAAAGATTCGACTATCGTTAAAAGAATTTACTGAATCGCGGTACTGAAAAGCTATTAATTTCTCCTGAATGTCAATCTTTTTTTTAAATGTAAAAATTTTTTAAATGTAAACACAGGTATTTGGTGTTTATTTTTTGGAATTTCAATTTGTGTTTAACGAATAAAATTTATATATTAAAGATGCAATTGCTGTCTTCTAAATTTAAAATTATAATTTCCGACGTTTTGATATGATTTTCTGAAATTCAATTAATTGTAATTTATAATTGGAAATTTTTGATTCTAGTTTTTAGAATTGATATTTTCTTAAATTTGAATGGAAAATTTAAAAAGTGCAATTTTGTATTTATGTGAATCATAATGCTTTAGTAATTATAAACAATTTTTAAAAATTAGATGTAATCGCAATCAGATATTTTGTAGCTAAAGCAGAATAATAATTCTATATAACTATGTAGAACTGTTTTGAAAGCAAAAAACTCATTGATGAACTCGGTAACTCTATTTTGTAAACACAAAACTTTAGATTGGTCCATGACATTTACTTTTTGAAGATAATTTCATTTAAATGTTGACCGCGGCTGCGTCTTAGGTGGTCCATTCGGAAAGTCCAATTTTGGGCAACTTTTTCGAGCATTTCGGCCGGAATAGCCCGAATTTCTTCGGAAATGTTGTCTTCCAAAGCTGGAATAGTTGCTGGCTTATTTCTGTAGACTTTAGACTTGACGTAGCCCCACAAAAAATAGTCTAAAGGCGTCAAATCGCATGATCTTGGTGGCCAACTTACCGGTCCATTTCTTGAGATGAATTGTTCTCCGAAGTTTTCCCTCAAAATGGCCATAGAATCGCGAGCTGTGTGGCATGTAGCGCCATCTTGTTGAAACCACATGTCAACCAAGTTCAGTTCTTCCATTTTTGGCAACAAAAAGTTTGTTAGCATCGAACGATAGCGATCGCCATTCACCGTAACGTTGCGTCCAACAGCATCTTTGAAAAAATACGGTCCAATGATTCCACCAGCGTACAAACCACACCAAACAGTGCATTTTTCGGGATGCATGGGCAGTTCTTGAACGGCTTCTGGTTGCTCTTCACTCCAAATACGGCAATTTTGCTTATTTACGAAGCCATTCAACCAGAAATGAGCCTCATCGCTGAACAAAATTTGTCGATAAAAAAGCGGATTTTCTGCCAACTTTTCTAGGGCCCATTCACTGAAAATTAGACGTTGTGGCAGATCGTTCGGCTTCAGTTCTTGCACGAGCTGTATTTTATACGGTTTTACACCAAGATCTTTGCGTAAAATCTTCCATGTGGTCGAATAACACAAACCCAATTGCTGCGAACGGCGACGAATCGACATTTCACGGTCTTCAGTAACACTCTCAGAAACAGACGCAATATTCTCTTCTGTACGCACTGTACGCATTCGTGTGGTTGGTTTAATGTCCAATAAAGTAAACTGAGTGCGAAACTTGGTCACAATCGCATTAATTGTTTGCTCACTTGGTCGATTATGTAGACCATAAATCGGACGTAAAGCGCGAAACACATTTCGAACCGAACACTGATTTTGGTAATAAAATTCAATGATTTGCAAGCGTTGCTCGTTAGTAAGTCTATTCATGATGAAATGTCAAAGCATACTGAGCATCTTTCTCTTTGACACCATGTCTGAAATCCCACGTGATCTGTCAAATACTAATGCATGAAAATCCTAACCTCAAAAAACTCACCCGTTACAATTAACATTGTTCTGTATGATATCTAGTTGAAAATATTAACATTCATGTTAAAATAGAAATAACTATTGCAAAGCTAATTAGAACAAACAAAAATTGTGCCGCCATCTACTGTGGCATAGTCACACTAAGCAAAATGAAGTGACACTCTGTTAATGCAAAAGAAATGTATTTTCCTCACAACAAAATATTGCAGAATTTTATGTAAATAAAATAATGTACCGATTTATTTCTAACATGCAGTTGTTATGGATATACATATATAATATATGTATATTATTGGTGTTATTTAATATGTTCATGTATGTATATGTAAATATTACACATAAAAAATACAACATCAAACGTTATTTTTGTGTTTTTCTCTTTAAATAAATTTATACATAACATTTTTTTTTTTGTTATATTTACATTGTTTTTTTTTTATTAACAACTAGGTATTTTAGCATTATTTGCTTTAGATGTTGGTGAATTTTTACTCCCTTTATATTAACTCGTAGTGTCTGCTTGTCGAAAAAATTTTGGATCGATTTTAACCAATTTCCCGTGAGCCAGGCTCGTGGTAATAACAGAAATGATCTAACAAATTTTTAGAGTGATGCCAAAACAATGGAAACTTTTAAATTTGTCTACCAGAGTTAATAAAAAAATGTACCAAGGGTTAGTTTTTATTATATTATTACCACAACGACCACAAAAACAACAAGTCCAGCTATGACAACAACACAACATTTAGAATAACAACAAGAACAATATAGAAACATCATATTTCTTATTTTTTTTTTTAATTTTTCAGAGATTTCCCTGCACCTGTTCCAACGATTTTAATGATTTTTGTAACAGAAATCTTCCCATGAATTTGGTGAATCATTCTCACTAAATATGATCACTGTAGCTGCACTATTGAGGGCGTGATCGTGACAAGAACAACATAGAAAATTATATTTTTTCAAAACTTTTTAGTTCTTCATTCAAATCTCGGGCCCTGATCGACCGATTTGGACGATTTTAAACACCAAACTTTTCAGGATGTTAGTGAATCATTTTTTATGTCAACGAGCACCCTAACTGCCCGATTGATGCCGTCATCGTGATTTCCACAGACGGACAGACGGACAGACGGACAGACGGACAGAGGGACATCACTATATCAACTCCGGTTGTTATAAGGATCACAAATATATATATTTTATGGGGTCCAAAATTTTTTTCTAATTATTACAAACGGAATGACAAACTTATATATACCCTCTGCACATTGGAGTGGAGGAGGGTATTGTTGCAAATGAAAATTAAAAAATGGAAAATTAAAAATGAAAAATGGAAAATGAAAAATTACAAATGAAAAATTGAAAATGAAAAAAGAAAAATAAAAAATGGAAAATAAAAACGAAATTTGAAAAATGGAAAATGAAAAACGAAACCTGAAAATTGGAAAATAGAAAATACTAAATGGAGAATGAAAAATAAAAAATGGAAAATGAAAAATGAAAAATTACAAATGAAACAAGTAAGAAAATTATAGTCGGTCTAGCCCGACTATACGATACCCTATACCATAGTTAAGATACCCTATCTCTTCGGTCCAACAAATAGGATATAGCAAATAAGCATAAACCAAATTTGAGTTTGCAGTTTTATTATTTTTTTTCGCTGCATATATGAAAAAGTTCATATCGGATACTATATTTATATGGGGACTAGGACGAAAAATGGACCGATCCTCACCATATTTGGTAATTATGGCAATTTATGTCGATTTATGTCTGAACATGGACCGATTCTCACCAATTTCAACAGCGTTCATCCCATGGCCGATGGTAGCTTATATATAAATTTCATCAAAATATATTCATATTTGCGACCTGTAGTTTGATTACAAGCTTTTCATGGACACACAGACGGACGGACGGACGGGCGGACATGGCTATTTCGACTTAAAAAGTGATTCTGAGTCGATCGGTATAATTAAAGATGGGTCTAGGACGAATATTTTCGGTTGTTACAAACAAAAGCACAAAGTCATTATAGCCAAACCACATAGTGGTAAAAATGAAAAATTAAAAACGGGAAACGGGAAATGAAACATAAAAATGGAAAATAAAAAATGAAAAATGGAGAATGGAAAATGAAAAATGAAAAATTACAAATGCAAAATGAAAAATGAAAAACGAAAAATGAAATATGGAAAATGAAAAATGAGAAACAAAAAATGGAAAATGGAAAATGGAAAAAGAAAATAAAAAATTGAATATGAAAAATGGAAAATGGAAAATGGAAAATGAAAACTGAAAAATGGAAAATGAAAATGAACAAGAAAGAAAATTATAGTCGGTCTAGACCGACTATACGATACCCTATACCATGCGTTTAGAGACCCTATCTCTCAGGCCCAACTAACTGGATATAGAAAATAAGCATAAACCAAAGTTGAGTGGGATTTTTATTAATTTTTTTGGCTGCAGATATGAAAAAGTTCATATCGGATGCTATATATATATGGGGACTACGCCCAAAAATGAACCGATCCTGACCATGTTTGGTAAAGTCTCTTGTACTTTGCAAAAATATATACAAACAAAATTTGAAAATAATCCGTGCAGTATTTTTGTTTTTTGATATATTTAAGTGAAGATCGGGAAGCAGCGCTATATAGGGCCTATGACTAAGAGTTGTCCCATAGGTATCACTTTTGGACTACTCATTAATGGATGTAATAAACACATACAAACCCAATTTGACTAAGATTTATATGATAATTTGGATCTTATGGCAATTTATGTTGATTTCATAGGGGTCATTTGTATGGGGGGCTAGTTCTGAACATGGACCGATTCTCACCAATTTCAATAGCATTCATCCTATGGCTAAAAAAAAGCTTATATACCAAATTCCATCAAAATATATTCATATTTGCGACCTGCCGTTTGATTACAAGCTTTACAAGGACACACAGACGGACGGACGGACGGACGGACATCGTTAAATCGAATCAGATAGTGATTCTGATTCGATCGGTATAATAAAAGATGGGTCTAGGTCAAATATTTTGGTAGTTACAAACAGCAGCACAAAGTCATTATACCCAAACCACATAGTGGTATAGGGTATAAAAAGGAATATGAAAAATGGAAAATGAAAAATGAAAAATGAAAACTGAAAAAATAAAATGAAAAATGGAAAATGAAAAATTGCAAATGAAAAATGGAATATGAAAAATTAAAAATTCCAAATGAAAAATGGGAACGAAAAACGAAAAATGGAAATTAAAAATGAAAAAAGAAATGGGAAATGAAAAATGGAAAATGGAATATGAAAAATGGAAAATAAAAAATGAAAACTGAAAAATGGAAAATGAAAAACGGAAGATGAAAAATGGAAAATGAAAAATGGTAAACAGAAAAAGAAAAATGGAGAATGGAAACTGGAAAATTGAAAAGAGAAAATGAAAAACTAAAAATGGAAATTGAAAATGAAACAAGAAAAAGGGAAAATTAAAAAAGGAAAAACGAAAAATTTTAAATGAAAAGTGGAAAATAGAAAATGAAGAATGCAGAATGGAAAATGTAAAATGAAAAATGGAAAATGGAAAATGAAAAACGGAAAAAGGAAAATGAAACATGAAAAATGGAAAATACAAAATGAAAAATGGAGAATGGAAAATGAAATATGAAAAATGAAAAATGGAAAATGAAAAATGAAAAATTGAAAATGGAAAATGAAAAATGGGAAGTGAAAAATGGAATATGAAAAATTACAATTGAAAAATGGAAAATGAAAAATGAATAATGAAAAATTAAAAACGGAAAATTGGAAATGAAACATGAAAAATGGAAAATAAAAAATGAAAAATGGAGAATAGAAAATGAAAAATGAATGAAAATGAAAAATTGCAAATGAAAAATGGAGAATGAAAAATGGAGAATGAAAAATTTGAAATGAAAAATGGAAAATGGAGAAATAATAATGGAAGATGGAAAATGGAACATGAAAAATGGAAAATGAAAAATTTTGTAAAATTAAACAGAAATAAGAAAAAACTTTTCACATATGTATTTTGTTATGTAAAACAATATTTTAACACTTACATGGAACAGTAAAGAAAAAGAAATATACAATTATAAATTAAAATTAACACACTACTAAAAATAACATAGATGAAGATTTTAATTTTTATTAAAATATAAATAAAAAACAGTATACATTAAACATAAAACAAAATATTACACAAACACATTTAACAATTACAGAAAACTAAAACAGATGACATATAAGAGATGGTAAAAACAAAATACATAGAATTTTTTTATGATAACCAAAAAGCGCACAGTGATGCCAAGTTTAATAAATACACTTGAAAAATTTATAAATGAAATTAAACATTTTTTTTTAACAATTTTATGATTAAATTATATTAATATTTTTTATATTTGAAAATGAAATACACCAAAAAGAGAAAAATTCTTTATTATTGAAATAAAAAAAAATTATCATTTAAAATTTAATTAACTTAATACTTTTAATTTGAAAATTATTGTATTCGGAAAATGAATTTTATAAAAGAATGTATAGATGAGTAAGAAAAGCTCAAATTAAATATAAAAAAGAGCAAAAATAGGATTTATGGACAAATATATAAAGAAAATAAATTAGAAATACTATTTTATTTAGAAAAGAGCGTAGAAAACTTTTTCAAAGCGAAAGAAAACAGCAACCTTAAGTTAGAATTTGAAATTTTACATAAAAATTGAAAATAATAATAGAAAACATAAACATAAAAAACAAAGATAGTGATCAAGATTATCAGGAAGGTGCTTTTACGAAAATGGATAATTTCGATATTTCAATGGTGGGTAAAAATCTACAAGTATTTAAGGGTAACTATAAATATTTAGAAGATTTCATTGCACAGGCAGAACTACTGCATGAATTATTAAAAGAAGAAGATAAAGAAATATTCATTAAATACGTCTATAATTGCAAGCTAACGACTCAAGTGCGAAGCATTCCAGGCCGTGCTAATCGACCATCAAATTTTAAAGATTTAAAAAATGCATTGGAAAACGCGTTTCCTAATCCACATGTTCTGACGGATTTGGGAACAATAAAACAAAATAACAAGACCATATCTGAATTTAGAGAAGAGATAGCTGAACTCTCAGACCAATTGAGCAGTTTTCAAATTAAAAATTTTACCAAACGTCACAAAAGACTGTAAAGACGCGATATATAAAATGAGCGATATCGTCGCACTTAATGTTTTTATGAAGGAGTACACATGAAGTATCAACAAATTTTATTAGCAAATATGCCGAAGACATTCAATGAGGCTGTTGAGAAATGCATAACAGCAGAAACTAATTTAGGGTTACGACATGAACTGTAAAGAAAAATTTTTCAATTCAAATCACAACAGAAATAACAATAATTATAAAAATAGAAATAATTACAATAATAATAACAATTATAATAATAACAATTACATAGTAAGAAACAACACCAGAAACGGCAATAATAGTTTTGGTAACTCCAGAAATAATAATCATAGAAGCACTTACGGGTGTTTCAACAATTATAACAACAAATACAACAATAATACCCACAATGTAAATAGAAGTTTCAACAGAAACGACAACTTCAATACAAATCACAATAACAAAAACGACAATGGTAGAAGTAGAATAAATAACAAAAATAACAATAACATACATAGATCTTTTCACTACACAACCGATGAGGGAAACTAAGAAACTAAGACACAAATCGTTGCCCAGAGAGCCAAAAATCACGAATATTCAAAATATCAAACAACATTAATACATTCATAATTATAAAATGCAATAATGTAAGCAAAAATTTTAAATTTCTCGTAAATACAGGAGCAGATATTTCTATATGCAAAATTAAAAATCTATCAAGTATTAATACATCAGATACAGTTAGATGGTCTGGCATAACAAACGAAGCCATAGATTGTATAGGTACGAAAAATTTGAATTTAACACTTTCGACAGAAACTGTGCAACACAATTTTCATATAGTAGATAATGATTTTCCAATTCAAACCAATGGAATAATCGGACGAGATATGCTAACGAAGTATATGTGTAAAATTGATTTCGAAACGTTTACAATTACTTTTAACATAAACGAACACGAAATAACGCTACCAATGAACCCAAAAACAATACATCAGACAAACATTGTCATACCAGCAAGGTCAGAGGCGATAATTCATCTTAATACAAAGGTAGACGAAGAGAGCATTATACTGAGTAAAGAAATAACTGAAGGTGTATATCTGGCAAAAAGCTTGATACCTGCATGAAAAATAGCACATGTTGAAATATTAAATACAAATGAAAAAGAAATTGTATTGAAGAGTTTGAACTACAAAGTAAAACCATTAAAACATTATAGTATATATTCTGCAAAAGCGGAAATAAAGAGAATTATCGTAGATTGAATACATTTTTAAGCAACGTTGATATTGGTGGAAATGACCAATATGCAAAAGAAACACTAATTGACATTTTCAAAGATTTTCAAGATATTTTTCATCTCCCTGGAGAAGAACTAAGTGTAAACAATTTCTACACACAACAAATACAAACTAAAGATTCAACACCAGTTTATATAAAGAATTACAGGCTACCATAAACTCAAATGGAAGAGATCAATAATCAAGTTGACCAATTATTAGCCGATAACATAATCGAGCATTCAATTAGCCCATACAATTCACCATTATTGGTGGTACCTAAAAAATCCGCAAACGATACAAAAAAATGGTGTCTTGTAGAAGACTTCCGAAAATTAAATGAAAAAATAGTTAACGACAAATTCCCATTAACAAGGCTTGAAGATGTTCTTGATAAACTTGGAAGGGCTAGATATTTCTCAACGCTTGATATGACAAGCTCTTTCCATCAAATACCGCTTCATGAAAATTCACGTCCGCTGACATCTTTTTCTACAGGAAACGGACACTATCAATTTAAACGGCTACCTTTCGGATTAAAAATATCATCAAATAGTTTACAAAGAATGTTGACATTCGCACTAAGTGGTTTAGATGCCAAAGCTTTCTATATGTGGACGACATCGTTATTTTTGGATGTAGTTTAAAGCACCACAATGATAATCTCATAAAAGTATTCAACAGATTGAGAAAATACAATCTCAAACTAAATGCAACAAAATTCAGTTTTCTAAAACCAGAAGTGGTATATCTTGGGCACCTCATAACAGATAAAGGTATAAAAACAGACCCAGCCAAAGATAATGTTATAAAAAATTATCCAGTTCCTAAAAATGCAGATGAAGTACGAAGATTTGTAGCCTTCTGCAACTACTATCGACGGTTTATACCAAAATTCGCTGACACTGCAAAAAATTTAAATTCACTACTAAAGAAAAACAAACCATTCACATGGGATGAAGAATGTCAAAATTCATTTGAAGAATTAAAAGATAAACTTATGAATCCACCAATACTTCAATACCCAGATTTTAACAAACCCTTTATTTTAACCACAGATGCGTCAAATTTTGCAATTGGTGCAGTCTTATCGCAAGGTGAAATTGGATCTGACTTACCAATATCATATGCTAGCAAGTCATTATCGAAGCACGACATAAAGAAACCCACAATTGGGAAAGAGCTACTAGCCATCCATTGGGAAATAAATTTTTTTAGGCCTTACTTGTATGGCAGAAAATTTTTAGTGATAACAGACCACAGGCCCTTAATTTCTTTGTTTTCACACAAAAACCCATCGTCTAAAATGACACGAATAAGAATGGGTTTGTCTGACTATGATTTTGAAATTAAATACAAAAAAGGAAAAATGAACACTAATGCAGATGCATTATCACGCATAATTTTAAACAGTGACACACTGAAAGCAATGATCCCGACCAGAAATGAATCAGATGAGAAAATATTAGCCATAACAAGAAATATGAAAAAACAAATAATTAATACAAATAACCCTGATACTACAGAAAATACGAAGTGCATATCCGAGCAGAAGTCTGATCAACTTTTTATATGGAACTGTACATCAATATCAGATATACGTAAAACAAAAAAACTTAAGTTTGAAATAAATAAAGATTTTAAAAGAAATTCAATTAAAATAACAAATAATGACATTATTGCAAGATGCAGCGATAATTCATCGATCACAAAGCTGACTTGGGGGAAACTGATATCAAAAATGCATGATTTAAGAATAAATGAGCTAGCTTTAAGCAAAAGTAGCCAATTATTAGATACTATGGCCATAGAAGAATTTAAAAATTTATACAACAATTTACAATTAAAAAGAAAAACAAATTTGAAAATATTATTACATAATGAACCAAAAAGAGTACTTTGCAAAGAAAAGCAAATGAAACTAATAGAAGAATATCACAACTCAAAACATGGGGGCCATTTAGGTGTCAGAAAAACTACTCTAAATTAAAACAACGCTACATATGGAAAAATATGAGCAAACAGATAAAACAATACGTAATAAATTGCAAACAATGTCAAACAAATAAACAAATTAAACACACAAAAGAAAAATTAATTCTAACAGATACACCGTCAACCAGTTTTGAAACAGTATCAATTGATACAGTGGGACCATTAAGATTATCCAACCATAACAAATACATTTTAACCATACAATGCGAACTAACAAAATATGTAGTAGCATATCCGATGGAAACAAAACAAGCGAAAACTGTTGCAAAAACATTAGTAGAACAATTTATCTTAAAGTACGGAAATTTCAAAATATTAAAATCAGATAAAGGCACAGAATTTATAAACCAATTGATGTCAGAAGCATGCAGTTTATTGGACATTAAACAAGTTTTCAGTGCACCGTACCATCATGAAACGTTAGGTTCAATAGAACGAAATCATAGGGTACTTAATGAGTTCATACTAAATTTCTGTAGAGATAATGAGTGGGACTTTTGGATCCCTTATTTTACATTCGCCTACAATACAACCCCACACGTAGAAACAGGTTACACACCATATGAATTAGTTTTTGGAAAACAACCATACCTACCGAATGATCAAATAAGAAAAGAAGAACCATTTTATGACCTAGAAAATTATGCTCAAGAATTGAAACAAAGGTTGAAATTCTCCTTACAAAAAGCAAAAGCATATCTAGAAATAGCCAAAAATAATAGAGTAAGGAATGATAATTATACAAATACATTGAACTTAGAAATAGGAGATTTAGTACTCATTAGAAAAATAAATAGAAAAAAATATCAGGCACCGTATCATGGGCCATATAAAATAGTAGAAAGACAGGGAGTCAATTCTGTTCTAGATATAAATGGCAATATAAAAAAATATCACAACAACATGTATATGTATCATTATAAATCTAAATTTTTAATTTTGTACAAAAATAATTTTTGTATTTAGAAATACAAATATTTAGAAATACAAAAATCATTTTTTTTAAAGGGTAAGGGTGTAATATACCACAATACCATCCCTAGTATTACACAGCTGTTAGCTTAAGTAAAGTGTTACACTATGTAAACAGCTGTAACTTAAAGCATAATTTATAACATATGATTAGGATTAAGTTTAGGATTAAAAATGTAAATAATAAAATAGCTTTAAGTCCCGTTAGTTTTATTTATAAGTAGGATTAAGTTTGTAAATAAAATTAATTATACAACTCAACTCAGTCGAGCAATTGGCTAATTTTAAATTCATTTAAAACCAGCACTAATAGAAAGTGCTTTGCCTTTGGCAACTTTTTATTGCCGGCAAAATTTTCCAAAAAGAACCAGTGGCGTTTGAAGCGCCGCACAGTGGACCATATTTTGAGAAGCGGCCAAAAATCATTTTTTTTGTTACCGATTTTAAAGTTATGTTATTTATTTGAAAGTAAATACTAGTAGACCTCGGGAGCCAAAAAATTGCGACTCTATCTCAACTATATCATAGCGAACAGGGTCTTCGAAAATGGGCTTTCTCAGTATTTTGCTAAAATTAAAAATTTCTTTGTAAAGTTTTATTTTTGAATGACTGTAACTTTTTGATTTAAAAGATTTTGAAGTGAAATAAGTTTTGTATAATTTTGCGGCTTCCATACTATTAACGTTAAAAACGTAAAATCACTGAGTCATTCCGAAATTTAAAAAAAAAAATTTAAAAAAGGTCCAAATTTTCCGAAAATCTCCTACCGGTGCACCAGAACAATTTTTCTGACCCAAGGTTAGATATTTTCTGCAAAATTTATGAATACAAAAGTTGTCCACTATGTGGTTAGGATATATTAAGTTTGAGGTGATGTTTGTAACTGCCAAAAATATTGTACCTTTATCCATCTTTTATTATACGGATCGAATCAAAAACATTTTCTGAGTCGATTAAACAATGTCCGTCCGTCCGTCTGGGTGTTATGAATACAAAAGTTGGTCGTACCGGTGCACCGCGGTGTATTTTTTAGCGTGTCGGTAGAGTTGTCAGGAGTTGTTATATACTTATAAAAAAGGGTTGAGATATAATGCGCTTATTTGTTACAGGTACATTTACATAGGTATCTTTCAAAAATATTAATAGTCTGAATTAGAGTTATTTAGTTTAAATACCTGACAAAATGGGAAACAATTTAAATAACAGGTTAATGGTAAAAAAAAAAACTATTACGACATAGCCCTTTAAGATTAGAGCAGGTATGCTTCACCTTTTAAAATGGGTTAGGGTGTGGGTTTTTTATGCTTCTAAAAGTGGCAATAAAAGATAAAAATTTGTAAATGGTAAAAAAAACTATTGCGACATAGCCCTTTAAGATATGAGCAGGTATGCTTCACCTTTTAAAAGGGGTTAGGGTGTGGGTTTCTTATGCTTCTAAAAGTGGTAATAAAAGATAAAAAATTTTATTTTACATAATTGCAAGATAGAGTATTTATAATAATGTTTCCACAATTATTATTCATTACAATTTGTGCAATGGATAAGTACTGTTACAGAGATCTGGCAGATATTTATTTTCAACGAAATGATGTAGACGATGTAATTTTGCACATAGTGAGCAACGACTTGTTTAAGAATTGTAACCTAGAAGACATGGAAATGCACAATGCGCCGCACTGTGGTCAATATTTTGAGATAGCGGCCAAAGCTCCTTTTGGTTTTTGTTCTCCGATTTTAAAGCTATTAGACTCATATGAAAGTAGACAGTAGTAAACCTCGGGAGCCAAAAAATTAGAACTCTATTTCAACTATTTCACTGAGAACAGGGTGGTCCAAAATGGGCATTTTCAGAATTTAGTAAATTTATGATATTTTTAGTTAATTTTTAAAGTTTAAATGACCATAACTTTTTTGTTTTTCAAGATTTGTGGACGAAATACATTTTGTGTTATAACATAACTTATTTCCTATTACAGGTAAAAAAATTGAAGCTCTACTGTTTTCAGAACAATTTAAATTTTTTTTTTTTAAAAGGTCAAATTTCTCGGAAATTTCCTACTTCATAGAGCACAACTCCTGTGAGTCAAGCTGAGTCAAAACACAAATTCACTATTTTGTAGTCCTAACTCTCCCCTACATTCCTGTATACATGTACATGCATCGGGATTGCACTTTTTGAGCTACAGCAATTTTTCTGACCCAAGGTAAGATATTCGGTACAAATGCACGTCATATTTTTTGAGAAGTTATTTGTATGTGAAAGTGGCTATTATGCATATATTTTGATGAAATTTTGTACAAGAGTTCTTATTGACCCAAAAAATAATTCCGTTGAAATTAGGAGAAGTAGGCCCATATTTGGACCTAGTCCACATAGAAGGGTGTATCAAAATTTTGACAAAAATGACAATAGAACTCTCAAATTATGTGGTATCTGGCAATTCATTTGGAAAAGGTAAAAAAGATTTTATTGCCATCTAATATTACACATCATAAATACGTGAAAATTGCAAATAAATTTAAAACCAATGGAAATAACTGGTAAAACCAAGTACCTTTTATATTATTGCCAGTACCTGTTAACTCTCAAATTATGTGGTATCTAGCAATTCATTTGGAAAAGGTAAAAAAGATTTTATTGCCATCTAATATTACACAACTTAAATACGTGAAAATTGCAAATAAATTTAAAACCAATGGAAATAACTGGTAAAACCAAGTACCTTTTATATTATTGCCAGTACCTGTTAACTCTCAAATTATGTGGTATCTAGCAATTCATTTGGAAAAGGTAAAAAAGATTTTATTGCCATCTAATATTACACAACTTAAATACGTGAAAATTGCAAATAAATTTAAAACCAATGGAAATAACTGGTAAAACCAAGTACCTTTTACATTATTGCCAGTACCTGTTAACTCTCAAATTATGTGGTATCTAGCAATTCATTTGGAAAAGGTAAAAAAGATTTTATTGCCATCTAATATTACACAACTTAAATACGTGAAAATTGCAAATAAATTTAAAACCAATGGAAATAACTGGTAAAACCAACTACCTGTTATATTATGTTTCAAAGAGGTAAAAAAGATCATGTTGAAACTTCGAGCAATAGTATATTAATCCATGCATTCATTTTTTTCTTCATTATTGTTTAAACAATGGCTAAATTCAGTTATAGTGTTCTATCTGATATATATTTTGAACGGAAAGATGAAAACGACATTATTTTACATATAATGAATAATCCATTCTTCAAAATATGCGACAAACAAGAAATTAAAATTCATAACTTACAAATAAAAAACTTTTTAAATACTTTAAGAAAACGGTACAATCAATGTTCCAGAAACAAGAAATTGTTTTACTCACGCAACCAAGAATGGCTAAGAAATAAACTTATTTTTAAAAAGCCATCAGTAACTACCACGGAAACTGGAAAAGGTGGTCGACCAGCAAAGCCAATTGATAATTGTAGTGAAAGATCACGAAGACGCAAGCTTAAACATATCAATGAAGAAGTTTCTTGTAGCATCATAAAGGATTCATTTCTGCATCAAATTCAACCATCGATAACTAAAAAGGGTAAAATTGCTATCATTGAAAAAATAGTGGAAGCAAGCCCCAGACGCACAAAAAGCATTTTAGAAAGTATGCCGACACCAACTGAAGAAAATAAATTTACTCCAGAAGAAGCATTTGCACTATTTTTGGATTTGAAAATGACTAAAAACCAATATACAGAATTGCGGAAGCGAACCAATGAAAAAAAATGGTGGAATTTTCCATCATATCGAGATATAGTTTCTGCCAAAAAAGATTACTTACCTTCACCAACTGCTATTAGTGTAACTTCAAGTTCAGCAGAAATAAAATTGCAGGATCTTCTTGAACACACTGCAGAACGATTATTAAAGACATTTGATGCTGACTATTTAAAGAAGTTTAAAAATTGCAGCATGACTTTAATTTCTAAATGGGGATGTGATGGGTCATCTGGCCAGAAACAATACAAACAATGTAATGCGGAAAACTCATCAGATGCCAATTTATTCATGATTTCTTTCGTTCCATTACGTTTAACAAAAACTTATATTGGTTCAGAGCCGTCAAATAGTAGTAAATTTTGTAGACCAATAAAGTTTGCTTACAAAAAGGAGACTCAAGATGTCATAGATGAAGAAGTTCGAAAAATAAATGATCAAATTAAAGAACTTCAACCAGTAACATTTAAATTTGATGGCCAAGACATTGAAGTAAATTTTAAAATGTGTCTCACAATGATTGATGGAAAAGTTGCACAAGCTTTAACCAAAACAAAGTCATCGTCAAGCTGCACCATATGCCAAAAAACATCAAGTCAATTGAGCCAACCACCAACATAAGACGATAGTTTTAATGAAGCATATGAATTTGGAATGTCACCTCTTCATGCTAGAATTCGTTTTATGGAGTATATTCTTAAATTGGGATACGATTTGGAATTTGGCCCGTTAGGCGAAACAGTGAGAAACAACAAAGAAAATTTGGAAAAAAGAAAGCAAAAAAAAAAAAAAGATATTCAAGAAAAATACCGTGAGATAAGCCTTATAATTGACCAGCCAAAGCAAGGAGAAGGAAATTCTAATGATGGAAACACAGCAAGGAGATTTTTTTCCGATCCAGAAACTGCAGCTTCTATAACTGGAGTAGATTATGATTTAATACGACGATTCCAAATCATATTACAAGTTAAAGCATGTAGCAAAAAGATAGATGCAAAAAAATTTGGTCAGTATGCTAATGAGACAGCAACCCTTTATAACCAAAAATATTCTTGGAGACATATGCCAACCACAGTTCAGAAAATTTTGTTCCATGGGGAACAAATGATTTAGCACAATATGCTTCCAATTGGAGATCTCTCAGAAGAAGCCCAAGAAAAAAGGAACAAAGACTATAGATTCCTTCGCGAGCACAATACAAGAAAAATTTCCAGATATTGTACTAATGAAGATCTTATTAATATTTTGTTGTGCACATCAGACCCATATATGTCCAGTATTCGACAAAAATGGAAATCAACCTCATTAGAGTTAGATGAAGAAGCTAAACAACTACTGCAAAATGAAAATCAAAGCTATTTGGAAGAAATTTGTACTAATATTGTTTAATTAATACTAGTTTAAAGACTATAATTTGTTTCTAATTTTAGTATAAATTTTTATTAATACATTTAAATAAAATATATGTGCACTTTAAATCAATAGTAAAAGTTTACTTAAAATTTTATCGATGTTGTGTTCTGTATATGTATAATATATCCAAATGGTATTGATATTGTTGGGAATTTCAGTGTTATTTTTCAGTTTAATCCTCACAAGAATTAGCTTTCTTCCAAAAAAACCAACCTTTGGCCCCTGTGAATATTGAGACTAAATAAATGTCAGGGGCCAAATGTTGGCATTTTCCGACCAAAATTAAGTTTAGGAATAATAAATAAGTATTGGTTGTAAAATACGATTGAAAAAAATAAGAAATTATAAAAAAAATACCTATTTAAAATGCATTTTTAACTCCAAATTACTTACGTTCCTATCAGTCGATTTTTACGTTTGAACACGCAAATTGAAGCCTAAAGTCCCTCCTATTGAACAAAACAAATTGCGTAAAAAAATACCAATCCGGTCAAAAGTTATAGAGTTTTGACCGCTATCTCGCGAAATTGACCACTGTGCGCCGGTCACTTTTCAGTATTTAATATTTGAAAAATCTACAACTTACTAAATACTTTATACCTTTCTTTCCTTATGCATATGAGTTTTGAATCCCTTCGTGACTGTGCGTGACTATATTAAAATTAATCTTTGATCACAACAACTCTATGGACAAAGTTTCTGATCGATCGGATGAGGGGAAATGGGGCTTAAATCACACCGTGACTGTGCGTGACTATGCCGCAGTTAATCTTTCTTTACAGCAAGTATATCGACCAAGTTTCAAATTGATTGGATGAGGGGAAATCCGTTTTAAATCTCTCCGTGACTGCGCGTGACCATGCGTGACTAAGTCAAAGTTAATCTTTTTTCACAACAAGTGTATGTACCTAGATTCAGATCGATCGGATGAGGGAAAATGACATTTAGATCACTCCGTGACTGTGCGTGACTATGCAAGACTACCCCAAAATTAATCTGTAGTCACAAAAAGACCATGGGCCAAGTTTCAGATCAGTTGGATAAGGGGCGATGGGATTGCCCCGCGACAGACAGACAGAGACTATGAGTTAAAAGAAAGAGTAAAACATATATTTCCATTTAAAGGTAACATAAATTCATTTTATTAAATAAAACAAATATTTTGAAATTAAAAACTAAAGGATAAACTAATTAAAAAAAACAAAAAAAGAAAATAATTTTTATTGCCTTTGGTACAATTCCGCTATTAAGCCTATGACATGCATTTGCGCCTCATGCTGCATTTCTGGGGACAATTTTTGAATCTTTTTATTATTATTTTTTTAAATTTATTTCAATAAAAAAAAATATACAAAAATATTCATGAGTTGTTACCATTTTATTTCTTTGATTAACCAAATGAAATCCAAGGCATCATATCAAATCCCACCAGTGGCATATGTAATTTCTTTTTTTTTATTAAATTTTTTTTTTTCATTTTTCATTTTCCATTTTCCATCCTCCATTTTTCATTTTCTATTTTCCATTTTTCGTGCTTCATTTTCCATTTTCCGTTTTTAATTTTTCATTTTCCATTTTTCATTTGTAACTTTACCTTTTTCCATTTTTCATATTCCATTTTCCATTTTCCATTTTCAATTTTTCGTTTTTAATTTTCCATTTTTCATTTCTCATTCTTCATTTTCAATTTTTCATTTTCCATTTTTCATTTTCCATTCTCCATTATTCAATTTTTATTTTCCATTTTTCATTTTCCATTTTCCCTTTTTCATTTTCCATTTTTCATTTTCCATATTCCATTCTCCATTTTTCATTTTCCATTTTCCATTTTTCAATCGCAATTTTTCATTTCCCATTTTCCATTTTTCATTTTATTTTTTTCAGTTTTCATTTTCCATTTTTCATATTCCTTTTTTCATCTCCCATTTTTCATTTTCCATTTTTCAAATATCATTTTCCATTTTTTATTTTCCATTTTTTATTTTTCATTTTCCATTCTCCATTTTGCATTTTCTACTTTCCGTTTTTCATGTTTCATTTTCCATTTTCAAAATTTCGTTTTTCATTTTCCATTTTTTATTTTCATTTGTAATTTTTCATTTTTAATTTTCCATTTTCCATTTTTTAATTTTCACTTTCTATTTTTCATTTGTAATTTTTCATTTTCCATTTTTCATTTTTCATTTTTCATTTTCCATTTTCCATTTTCCTTTTTTCATTTTTAATTTTTCATTTTTAATTTGTAATTTTCCATTTTTCATCTGTAATTTTTCATTTTCCATTTTTCATTTTTCATTTTCCATTTTTTATTTTTCATTTTCCATTTTTCGTTTTTAATTTTCCATTTTTCATTTTTCATTCTTAATTTTCAAATTTTCATTTTCCATTTTTCATTTTCCATTCTTCATTTTTCATTTTTTATTTTCCATATTTCATATTTCATTTCCCATTTCCCGTTTTTACTTTTTCAATTTCCATTTTCCATTTTTCATTTGCAATTTTTCATTTCCCAATTTCCATTTTTCATTTTATTTTTTTCAGTTTTCATTTTCCATTTTCCATTTTTCATATTCCTTTTTTCATCTTCCATTTTTCATTTTCCATTTTTCAAATTTCATTTTCCATTATTTTTCATTTTTAATTTTTCATTTTCCATTTTTTATTTGTAATTTTTCATTTTATTTTTTTCAGTTTTCATTTTCCATTTTCCATTTTTCATATTCCTTTTTTCATCTTCCATTTTTCATTTTCCATTTTTCAAATTTCATTTTCCATTATTTTCCATTTTTAATTTTTAATTTTCCATTTTTTATTTGTAATTTTTCATTTTCCATTTTCCATTTTGCATTTTCTATTTTCCACTTTTCATGTTTCATTTTTCATTTTCCACTTTTCAAATTTCGTTTTTCATTTTCCATTTTTTATTTTTCATTTTCAATTTTCCATTTTTCATGTTTCATTTTCCATTTTCCGTTTTTAATTTTTAATTTTCCATTTTTCATTCTTCATTTTCAATTTTTCATTTTCCATTCTCCATTTTTCATATTTTATTTTCCATATTTCATGCTTCATTTCCCATTTCCCGTTTTTACTTTTTCATTTTCCATTTTCCATTTTGAATTTTTCATTTTATATTTTCCATTTCCATTTTTAATTTTTCATTTTCCATTTTCAATTTTTTATTTTCCATTTTTCATTTTCTATTTTCCATTTTTCATTTTTCATGTTTCGTGTTTCATTTTCCATTTTTAATTTTTCATTTTCCATTTTTCGTTTTTCGTTTATCATTTTACTTTTTTCATTTGTAGTTTTTAATTTTTCATATTCCATATTTCATTTGCAATTTTTAATTTACAATTTTTCATATTTATTTTTTCCAGTTTTAATTTCTCATTTTCCATTTTTCATATTCCTTTTTTCATCTTGCATTTTTCATTTTTCATTATCCATTTTCCGTTTTTAAAAATTTATTTTTCATTTTCCAGTTTTTATTTTTAATTTTTCATTTTTTAGTTTCCAGTTCTCATTTTCCATTTTTCATTTTCCATTTTTAATTTCTCATGTTTCTTTTTCCATTTTTCATTTCCCATTCTTCATTTTCCATTCTCCATTTTTCATTTTCTATTTCCCATTTTTCTTGTTTCATTTTCCATTTTGCGTTTTTCATTTTCCATTTTCCATTTTCCATTTTTAATTTTCCATTTTTCATGTTTCAGTTTTCATTTTCCATTTTTCAAATTTCGTTTTTCCTTTTCCATTTTTTATTTTTCTTTTTTCATTTTCCATTTTTCATTTCCCATTTTTCATTTATAATTTTCCATTTTCCATTTTTTAATTTTCGTTTGTAATTTTTCATTTTTCATTTTCCATTTTCAATTTTTTATTTTCCATTTTTCATTTTTCATTTTCCATTTTCCATTTTCCATTTTCCATTTTCCATTTTCCATTTTCCATTTTTCATTTTTCATTTTCAATTATTCGTTTTTAATTCTCCATTTTTCATTTTTCATTCTTCATTTTTAATTTTTCATTTTCAATTTTTCATATGTAATTTTTAATTTTCCATTTTGTATTTTTCAGTTTTCATTTTTCATTTTTCATGTTCCATTTTCCATCTTCCATTTTTAATTTTCTATTTTCCATTTTTCATTTCAAATTTTTCACTCTCCATTTTTCATTTGCAATTTTTCATTTTCCATTTTCAATTTTTCATTTTCCCTTCTCCACTTTTCATTTTTTATTTTCCATTTTTCATGTTTCATTTCCCATTTTCCGTTAATTTTTCACTATTCATTTTTCATTTTCCATTTGTCAATTGTAATTTTTCATTTCCATTTTTCATTTTCCATTTTTCATTTTTCGTTTTCCATTTTCAATTTTTCATTTTCCATTTTTCAATTTTCATTTTTCCATTCTCCATTTTTCATTTTGTATTTTCCATTTTTCATGTTTCAGTTTCCTTTTTCTGCTTTTCATTTTCCATTTTTCATTTTGCATTTTACATTTTACATTTTACATTTTACATTTTACATTTTACATTTTACATTTTCCATTCTCCATTCTTCATTTTCTATTTTCCACTTTTCATTTTAAATTTTTCAGTTTTCATTTTCCATTTTTCATTTTCCATTTTTCATATTCCATTTTTTATTTTCTTTTTTCATTTTTCATTTTTTATTTTCCATTTTTCATGTTTCATTTCCCGTTTTTAATTTGTAATTTTTTATTTTCCATTTGTAATTTTTCATTTACCATTTTTCATTTTTCATTTTACATTTTCCATTTTTTATTTTCCATTTTCCAATTTCCGTTTTTCATTTTCCATTTTTCATTTTCCATTCTCCATTTTTCATTTTTCAATTTCCATTTGCAATTTTTCATTTCCCATTTTTCATTTTATTTTTTTCAGATTTCATTTTCCATTTTCCATTTTCATATTCCTTTTTTCATCTTTTCATTTTCTATTTTTCATTTTTCATTTTCCGTGTTTCATTTTTCATTCTCCATTTTGCATTTGCTATTTTTCACTTTTCATGTTTCGTTTTTCATTTTCCATTTTCCATTTTTCAAATTTCGTTTTTCATTTTCCATTTTTTATTTTCCATTTTTTATTTTTCTTTTTTCATTTTCCATTTTTCGTTTGAAATTTTTCATTTTCCATTTTTCATTTTTAATTTTCCATTTTCCATTTTTTAATTTTCATTTGTAATTTTTTATTTTTAATTTTCCATTTATCATTTTCCATTTTCCGTTCTCCATTTTTCATTTTCTATTTTCCATATTTCATGTTTAATTTTCCATTTTCCGTTTTAATTTGTCATTTTCCATTTTTCATTTGTAACTTTACCTTTTTCCATTTTTCATATTCCATTTTCCATTTTTCATTTTCAATTTTTCGTTTTTAATTTTCCATTTTTCATTCTTCATTCTCAATTTTTCATTTTCCATTTTTCATTTTCCATTCTCCATTTTTAAAATTTTTATTTTCCATTTTTCATGTTCCATTTCCCATTTCCCGTCTTTCATTTTCCATTTTTCATTTTCCATTCTCAATTTTTCATTTTCTATTTTCTATTTTCCATTTTTCAATTTCCATTTTCCATTTTTCATTTGCAATTTTTCATTTCCCATTTTCCATTTTTCATTTTATTTTTTTCCGTTTTTATTTTTCATTTTTCATATTCCTTATTTCATCTCCATTTTTCATTTTTCATTTTTCAAATTTCCATTTCAATTCTTTATTTTTCATTTTTAATTTTTTATTTTCCATTTTTCATTTTCCATTCTCCATTTTGCATTTTCTATTTTCCACTTTTCATGTTTCATTTTTCATTTTCCATTTCCCATTTTGCATTTTTAACTGTCATTTTTCATTTTTCATTTTCGATTTTCCATTCTCCATTTTTATACCCTATACCACTATGTGGTTTGGGTATAATGACTTTGTGCTGCTGTTTGTAACTACCAAAAATATTTGACCTAGACCCATCTTTTATTATACCGATTATACCGTCCGTCCGTCCGTCTGTGTGTCCATGTAAACTTAGTAATCAAACTACAGGTCGCAAATATGAATATATTTTGATGAAATTCGGTATATAAGCTTTCATCGGCTATGGGATGAGCGCTATTGAAATTGGTAAGAATCGGTCCATGTTCAGACCTAGCCCCCATACAAATGTCCCCTATGAAATCGACATAAATTGCCATAAGATCCAAATTGTCGTACAGATCCTAGTCAAATTGGGTTTGTATGTGTTTATTACATCCATTAATGAGTAGTCCAAAAACGATCCCTATGGGACAACTCTTAGCCATAGGCCCCATACAGAGCTGCTTCCCGATCTGCACTTCAATCTATCAAAAAACAAAAATATTGCACTGATTCTTTTCAAATTTTGTTTATATATATTTTTGCAAAATACAAGAGACTTTACCAAACATGATCAGGATCGGTCCAATTTTAGGCCTAGTGCCCAAATAGATATAGCATCTGATAAGAACTTTTTCATATCTGCAGCCAAAAAAATTAATAAAAATCCCACTCAAATTTGGTTTATCTTATTTTCTATGTCCAGTTAGTTTGGCCTAAGAGATAGGGTCTCTAAACGCATGGTGTAGGGTATGGTATAGTCGGTCTAGACCGACTATAATTTTCTCACTTTTCATTTTCAATTTTCCATTTTTCATGTTTCATTTTCCATTTTCCTTTTTTAATTTTTCATTTTCTATTTTTCGTTTGTAATATTTCATTTTCCATTTTTCATTTTTCATTTTTCATTTTCCATTTTCCTTTTTTAATTTTTTATTTTTTCATTTTTAATTTGTAATTTTTAATTTTCTATTTTTCAGTTTTCATTTTTCATTTTCCATTTTTCATGTTCCGTTTTCCATCTTCCATTTTTATTTTTCCATTTTCCATTTTCCATTTTTCATTTTCCATTTTCCATATTTCATTTAAAATTTTTCATTCTCCATTTTTCATTTGCAATATTTCATTTTCCATTTTTCATTTTCCATTCTCCATTTTTCGTTTCTCATTTTTCATTTTCATTTTTCGTTTTTCATTTTCTATTTTCTTTTTTTCATTTGCAATTTTTCATATTTCATTTTCCATTTTTTGTTTTCAATTTTCAGTTTAAATTTTTCAGTTTCAATTTTTATTTTCCAGTTTTCAATTTCCATTTTTCATTTTCCATTTTTAATTTTTCATGTTTCTTTTTTCATTTATCATTTTCCATTCTCCATTTTTCATTTTCCGGTTTTCATTTTCTATTTTTCAGTTTTCATTTTCCATTTCTAATTTTCCATATTTCATATTTCATATTCCGTTTTTCATTTTCTTTTTTCACTTTCCATTTTCATTTTTCGTTTCTCATTTTTCATTTTCCATATTTCATTTTTCGTTTTTCATTTTGCATTTGTAATTTTTCATTATTCATTTTTCATTTTCCATTCTCCATTGTTCATTTTTTATTTTCCATTTTTCATGTTTCATTTCCCGTTTCCCGTTTTTAATTTTCCATTTGTAATTTTTCATTTACCATTTTTCATTTTTCATTTCATATTTTCCATTTTCCATTTTCTGTTTTTCATTTTCCATTTTCCATATTTCATTTTCCATTTTCCATTTTCCATTCTCCATTTTTCATTTTCTATTTTCCATTTTTCAATTTCCATTTTCCATATTTCATTTGCAATTTTTCATTTCCCATTTTCCATTTTTCATTTTATTTTTTCAGTTTTCATTTTCCATTTTCCATTTTTCATATTCTTTTTTCATCTTCCATTTTTTATTTTCCATTTTTTATTTTTAATTTTTAATTTTTCATTTTCCATTTTCCATTTTTCATTTGTAATTTTTCCTTTTTCATTTTCCACTTTTCATTATTCATTTTCCATTCTCCATTTTGCATTTTCTATTTTCCACTTTTCATGTTTCATTTTTCATTTTCCATTTTTCAAATTTCGTTTTTCATTTTCCATTTTTTATTTTCCATATTTTATTTTTCTTTTTTCATTTTCCATTTTGCATTTGTAATTTTTTATTTTCCATTTTTCATTTTTTATTTTTCATTTTTAATTTTACATTTTCCACTTTTTAATTTTCATTTGTAATTTTTCATTTTTAATCCTCCATTTTTCATATTTCATTTGTAATTTTTCATTCTCCATTTTTCATTTTCTATTTTCCATTTTTCATGCTTCATTTTCCATTTTCCGTTTTTAATATTTCATTTTCCATTTTTCATTTGTAACGTTACTTATTTCCATTTTTCATATTCCATTTTCCATTTTTCATTTTCAATTTATCGTTTTTAGTTTTCCATTTTTCATTTTTCATTCTTCATTTTCAATTTTTTATTTTCCATTTTTCATTTTCCATTCTCAATTTTTCAATTTTTATTTTCCATTATTCATTTTCCATTTTCCATTTTTCATTTTCCATTCTCCATTTTTCATTTCCTATTTTCCATTTTTCAATTTCCATTTTTCATTTGCAATATTTCATTTCCCATTTTCCATTTTTGATAATCCTTTTTTCATCTTCTATTTTTCATTTTCCATTTTTCAAATTTCATTTTCCATTTTTTATATTCCATTTTTTATTTTTCATTTTAATTTTTCATTTTCCATTTTTCATTTGTAATTTTTCATTTTCCATTTTACATTTTCCATTCTCCATTTTGCATTTTCTATTTTCCACTTTTCATGTTTCATTTTTCATTTTCCAAATTTCGTTTTTCATTTTCCATTTTTTATTTTCCATTTGTTATTTTTCTTTTTTCATTTTTCATTTGTAATTTTTCATTTTTACTTTTCATTTGTAGTTTTTAATTTTTCATATCCATTTTTCAATTGCAATTTTTAATTTTCCATTTCCCATTTTTCATTTTATTTTTTCCAGTCTTCATTTTCCATTTTTCATATTCCTTTTTTCACCTTGCATTTTTAATTTTTCATTATCCATTTTCCGTTTTTAAATTTAATTTTTATTTCTCATTTTTTATTTTTAATTTTTCATTTTTCATTTTCCATTTTTTATTTTCCAGTTTTCATTTTCCATTTTTAATTTCTCATGTTTCTTTTCAATTTTTCATTTCATTTTTCATTTTAAATCTTTAATTATTCATGTTTCTTTTTCCATTTTTATTTCCCATTCTTCATTTTCCATTCTCCATTTTTCATTTTCTATTTCCCATTTTTCTTGTTTCATTTTCCATTTTCCGTTTTTCATTTTCCATTTTTCATTTTCCATTCTCCATATTTCATTTTCTATTTTCCATTTTTCAATTTCCATTTTTCATTTGCAATTTTTCATTTCCCATTTTCCATTTCATTTTATTTTTTTCAGTTTTCATTTTTCATTTTTCATTTTCCATTTTTCATATTCCTTTTTCATCTTCCATTTTTCATTTTCGATTTTTCAAATTTCATTTCATTTTTTATTTTTCATTTTTCATTTTTAATTTTTCATTTTTCATTCTTCATTTTTCATTTTCCATTCTCCATTTTGCATTTTCTATGTTCCACTTTTCATGTTTCATTTTTCATTTTCCATTTTCCATTTTTCAAATTTAATTCTTCATTTCCATTTTTCATTTTCCATTTTTCATTTGTAATTTTTCATTTTCCATTTTTCATTTTTAATTTTCCGTTTTCCATCTTTTAATTATCATTTTCCATTTGTAATTTTTCATTTTCCATTTTCCATTTTTCAAATTTCATTCTTCATTTTCCATTTTTCAATTTCCATTTTTCATTTGTAATTTTTCATTTTCCATTTTTCATTTTTAATTTTCCATTTTACATCTTTTTTTTTCATTTGTAATGTTTTATTTTTCAGTTTCCATTTATCATTTTTAGTTTTTCGTTTTCCATTTTTCATTTTTAATTTTTCATTTTCCATTTTGCATTTTTAACTGTCATTTTTCATTTTCGATTTTCCATTCTCTATTTTCCATTTTCCATTTTTCATTTTGAAATTTTCGTTTTTAATTTTCCATTTTTCATTCTTCATTTTCAATTTTCAGTTGTAATTTTTAATTTTCCATTTTATATTTTTCAGTTTTCATTTTCCATTTTTCATGTTCCATTTTCCATCTTCCATTTTTGGTTTTCCATTTTTCATTTTTCATTTAAAATTTTTCATTCTCCATTTTTCATATGCAATTTTTCATGATTCATTTTCCATTTTTCATTTTCCATTTTCCATTTTACATTTTCCATTCTCCATTCTCCATTCTTCATTTTCTATTTTCCACTTTTCATTTTAAATTTATCATTTTTCATTTTCCATTTTTCATTTTCCGTTTTTCATTTTTCATTTTCCATTTTCCATTTTCCATTTTCCATTTTTCATTTTCCATTGTTCGTTTTCCGTTTATCATTTTCCATTTTTCATTTGTAATTTTTAATTTTTCATATTCAATTTTTCATTTGCAATTTTTCGTTCTCCATTTTTCATTTTATATTTTTCAGTTTTCATTTTTCATTTTTCATTTTCCATTTTTCATATTCCTTTTTCCAACTTCCATTTTTCATTTTCAATTTTTCGTTTTCAATTTTCAGTTTAAATTTTTCATTTTCCATTTTTTATTTTCCAGTTTTCATTTTCCATTTCCCATTTTTAATTTTTCATGTTTCTTTTTCAATTTTTCATTTCCCATTCTCCATTTTTCATTCTCCATTTTTCACTTTCATTTTCCATTTTACAGTATTCATTTTCCATTTTTCATTTTCCATTTTCCATTTTTCATATTCCATTTTCTTTTTTCATGTTCCATTTTTCATTTTTCGTTTCTCATTTTTCATTTTCCATATTTCATTTTTCGTTTTTCATTTTTCATTTTGCATTTGCAATTTTTCATTTACCATTTTTCATTTTTCATTTCATATATTCCATTTTTCATTTTCCATTTTCCGTTTTTCATTTTCCATATTCCATTTTTCATTCTCCATTTTTCATTTTCCATTTTTCAATTTCAATTTTCCACTTTTCATTTGCAATTTTTCATTTCCCATTTCCCATTTTTCATTTTAATTTTTTCAGTTTTCATTTTCCATTTTTCATATTCCTATTTCATCTTCCATTTTTCATATCCCATTCTCCATTTTTCATTTTCCATTTTTAATTTTTATACCATATACCATTATGTGGTTTGGGTATAATGACTTTGTGCTGCTGTTTGTAACTACCAAAAATATTTGAACTAGACCCATTTTTTTAGTATACCGATCGAATCAGAATCACTATCTGATTCGATTTAACGATGTCCGTCCGTCCTTCCGTCCGTCTGTGTGTCCATGTAAAGCTTTTAATCAAACTGCAGGTCGCAAATATCAATATATTTTGATGGAATTTGGCATATATGCTTTTTTTGGCCATAGGATGCACGCTATTGAAATTGGTGAGAATCAGTCCATGTTCAGACCTAGCCCCCATACAAATGGCCCCTATGAAATCGACATAAATTGCCATATGTTCCAAATTATCATATAGATCTCAGTCAAATTGGGTTTGTATGTGTTTATTACATCTATTTATCAGTAGTTCAAAATTACTGCCTATAGGAAAATTCTTAGTCATAGGCCCCATATAGAGCTGCTTCCCGATCTTCACTTAAATCTATCAAAAAACAAAAATATTGCACAGGTTTTTCTCAAATTTGGTTTGTGTATATTTTTTCAAAGTATAAGTGACTTTACCAAATACGGTCAGGATCGGTCTATTTTTCGACCTAGTCCCAATATAAATATAGTATCCGATATGAACTTTTTCATATCTGCAGCGAAAAAAATTAATAAAAATGCCACTTAAATTTGGTTTATGCTTATTTGCTATATCCAATTAGTTGGACCGAAGAGATAGGGTCTCTTAACCATGGTATAGGGTATCATATAGTCGGGCTAGCCCGAATATAATTTTCCTACTTGTTTATTTTCTATTTGTAATTTTTCATTTACCATTTCCCGTTTTTCATTTTCCATTTTCCATTTTTCATTTTCCATTCTCCATTTTTCATTTTATATTTTCCATTTTTCATTTTCCGTTTTTCATTTCCCATTTTCCATTTTTCATTTTATTTTTTTCAGTTTTCATTTTCCATTTTTCATATTCCTTTTTTCATCTTCCATTTTTCATTTTCCAAATTTCCATTTCAATTTTTTATTTTTAATTTTTCATTTTTTATTTTCCATTTTTCTTTTTTCATTTTCCGTTCTCCATTTTGCATTTTCTATTTTCCACTTTTCATGTTTCATTTTCAATTTTTCAAATTTCATTTTTCATTTTCCATTTTTTATTTTTCATTTTTCATTTTCCATTTTGCATTTGTCATTTTTCATTTTCCATTTATCATTTACATTTTTAAATTTCCAATTTCCATTTTTTAATTTTCAATAGTAATTTTTTATTTTTCATTTTCCATTTTTCATTTTCAATTTTTAATTTGTAATTTTTAATTTTCCATTTTATATTTTTCAGTTTTCATTTCTCATTTTCCATTTTTCGTGTTCCATTTTCCATCTTCCATTTTTATTTCTCCATTTTCCATTTTCCATTTTTCATTTCAAATTTTTCATTCTCCATTTTTCATTTGCAATTTTTCATTATACATATAAATATGTATATACGTATTATCTTTAAGTTATTAAATAAATTATATTATTTTATTTTAATACAAAAAGCTGAAGGCCTACGATGCTATTGCTCTCAACTACGTTTTCTTATAATTTGTAATTATAAGTTAAACGAACAATAAATAAATAAAATAAATATCTTTCATTTTTCATTTTCGATTTTCCATTCTCCATTTTTCATTTTCTATTTTCCATTTTTCATGTTTAATTTTCCGTTTTTAATTTTTAATTTTTTATTTTTCATTTGTAATTTTTCATTTTCCATCTTTCATTTTTCATTTTCAATTTTTAATTTGTAATTTTTAATTTTCCATTTTATATTTTTCAGTTTTCATTTCTCATTTTCCATTTTTCGTGTTCCATTTTCCATCTTCCATTTTTATTTCTCCATTTTTCATTTGCAATTTTTCATTATACATATAAATATGTATATACGTATTATCTTTAAGTTACTAAATAAATTATATTATTTTATTTTAATACAAAGAGCTGAATGCCTACGATGCTATTGCTCTCAACTACGTTTTCTTATAATTTGTAATTATAAGTTAAACGAACAATAAATAAATAAAATAAATATTTTTCATTTTGCATTTGTAATTTTTCATTTTCCATTTATCATTTACATTTTTAATTTTCCATTTTCCATTTTCTAATTTTCATTTTTAATTTTTTATTCATCATTTTCTATTTTTCATTTGTAATTTTTCATTTTCCATTTTGCATTTTTAACTGTCATGTTTCATTTTTCATTATCGATTTTCCATTCTCCATTTTTCATTTTCTATTTTCCATTTTTCATGTTTCATTTTCCATTTTCTGTTCAACCTTCGCAAATAATTTCTTTCAGATGTACATGAGTGTGTACATATTCCTGCATAAAATACAAAACGACAGCATTTAATTGCTATCGTTAAATATTATGTACAAGTATATCACATCTTAGAACTTATTATGTATGTATATTTCCAAGTTTGTCATACACATTTTAAAATTATTGTGCATTTTAAAATTATTTGTTCTCGCTATAGGTCATTGCCCAGTTTTTAAAAGCAAACACACCAAAATCGAACACAATTTAATGTAAAATATAATTCAGCAATAATTTGGCAAAAGTAAATAAACTAAACAGAAATTAATGTAAAAATGTTAATCAGCAATAATTTAGTATTTAAGAGTCAATCAATTCAATAAAAATTGTGAGAAACATTAAAACCATTGTTGTGTTCATTTCTTCACTTCCCCGGCTAACCAAGTTTCAAGCGCTTGTGTTAACTTTTACATTACCTTGGTGTATCGCCTTGATAATAAATAATAAAAACTAAAACAATTAAATCGGCAAAACAGCCTTCCAATTAAGTCCTTATCCTGGTGCATTCGCTTGGACAAGGCATTCAACGACAGTTAATTAATCGGCAAAATAGCCTTTTATTAACATTTTCCGTTTTTAATTATTCATTTTCTATTTTTCATTTGTAATTTTTCATTTTTCATTTCCCATTTTTCATTTTAAATTTTTAATTTGTAATTTTTAATTTTCCATTTTATATTTTTCAGTTTTCATTTTTCATTTTCCATTTTTCATGTTCCATTTTCCATCTTCCATTTTTATTTTTCCATTTTCCATTTTTCATTTTTCATTTCAAATTTTCCAATCTCCATTTTTCATTTTCCATTTTTCATTTTCCATTCTCCATTTTTCGTTTCTCATTTTTCATTTTCCATATTTAATTTTTCGTTTTCTATTTTCTATTTTTCATTTGTAATTTTTCATTTTCCATTTTTCGTTTTTAATTTTCAGTTAAAATTTTTCATTTTCCATTTTTCGTTTTCAATTTTCAGTTTAAATTTTTCATTTTCCATTTTTAATTTTTCATGTTTTTTCCATTTTTCATTTCCCATTCTCCATTTTTCATTTTCCATTTTTCAGTTTTCATTTTCCATATTTCATTTTCCATTTTCCATTTTTCATATTCCATTTTTCATTTTTCATTTTCTTTTTTCATTTTCGATTTTCCATTTTTCGTTTCTCATTTTTCATTTTCCATATTTCATTTTTCGTTTTTCATTTTGCATTTGTAATTTTTCATTTTTCATTTTTCATTTTTCATTTTTAATTTTTCATTTTCCATTCTCCATTTTTCATTTTTTATTTTCCATTTTTCATGTTTCATTTCCCGTTTCCCGTTTTTAATTTTCACTTTTTATTTTCCATTTGTAATTTTTCATATCCCATATTCCATTTTTCATTTTATTTTCTTCAGTTTTAATTCTCCATTTTTCATACTCCTTTTTTCATCTTCCATTTTTCATTTTCCATTCCCCATTTTGCATTTTCTATTTTCGCATTTTCATGTTTCATTTTTCATTTTCCATTTTCCATTTTTAATTTTTCATTTACCATTTTTCATTTTCCATTCTCCATTTTGCATTTTCTATTTTCCACTTTTCATGTTTCATTTTTCATTTTCCATTTTTCAAATTTCGTTTTTCATTTTCCATTTTTTATTTTTCTTTTTTCATTTGTAATTTTTCATTTTTAATTTTCCACTTTCCATTTTTTAATTTTCATTTGGAATTTTTTATTTTTAATTTTCCATTTTTCATTTTCCATTTTCCATTTTGCATTCTCCATTTTTCATTTTCTATTTTCCATTTCATGCTTGATTTTCTATTTTCCGTTTTTTATTTTTCATTTTCCATTTTTCATTTGTAACTTTACATTTTTCCATTTTTCATTTTCCATTTTCCAATTTTCATTTTCAAGTTTTCGTTTTTAATTTTCCATTTTTCATTTTTTATTCTTCATTTTTCAATTTTTATTTTCCATTCTCCATTTTTCAATTTTTATTTTCCATTTTTCATGTTCCATTTCCAGTTTTTCAATTTTCAATTTTCCATTTTTCATTTTCCATTCTCCATTTTTCAGTTTCTATTTTCCATTTTTCAATTTCCATTTTTCATTTGCAGTTTTTATTTCCCATATTCCATTTTTCATTTAATTATTTTCAGTTTTCAGTTTTCATTTTCCATATTCCATTTTCCATTTTTCATATTACTTTTTTCATCTTCCATTTCTCATTTTCCATTTTTCAAATTTCCATTTCAATTTTTTTCTCATTTTCCATTTCTTATTATTCATTTTTCATTTTCCATTCTCCATTTTGCATTTTCTATTTTCCACTTTCCACTTTTCATGTTTCATTTTTCAAATTTCATTTTTCATTTTCCATTTCTTATTTTTCATTTTTCATTTTCCATTTTTCATTTGTAATTTTTCATTTTCCATTTTTAATTTTCCATTTTCCATTTTTTAATTTTCATTTGTAATTTTTTATTTTTCATTTTCCATTTTTCATTTTTAATTTTTCATTTTCCATTCTTCATTTGCAATTTTTCATTTTCCATTTTTCATTTGCCATTTTCATTTTCTATCCTCCATTTTTCATTTTTTATTTTCCATTTTTCATGTTTCATTACCATTTTCCGTTTTCAATTTTTCATTATTCATTTTCCATTTTTCAATTGTAATTTTTCATTTTCCATTTTTCATTTTCAATTTTTCATTTTTCATTTTCCATTTTTCATTATGCATTTTTCATTTTTCATTCTCCATTTTTCATATTGTATTTTCCATTTTTCATGTTTCATTTTCCTTTTTCCGTTTTTCATTTTCCATTTTTCATTTTACATTTTCCATTCTCCATTCTTCATTTCCTATTTTCCACTTTTCATTTAAAATTTTTCGTTTTTCGTTTTTCCTTTTTTCATTTTCCCTTTTTCTTGTTTCATTTTCATTTTCCATTTTTCATTTGTAATTTTTCATTTTCCATTTTTCATTTTTAATTTTCCATTTTCCATTTTTTAATTTTCATTTGTAATTTTTTATTTTTATTTTAATTTTCCGTTTTTCATTTTTCATTTTCCATTTTCCATTCTCCATTTTTCATTTTCCAGTTTCCATTTTTCATGTTTCATTTTCCATTTTCCGTTTTTAATTTTTCTGTTTCCACTTTTCATTTGTAACTTTACCTTTTTCCATTTTTCATTTTCCATTTTCAATTTTTCGTTTTTAATTTTCCATTTTTATACCCTCCACTCCAGTGTGCAAAGGGTATTTATAAGTTTGTCATTCCGTTTGTAATAATTAGAAAAAAAATTTTGGACCCCATAAAATATATATATAACAACCGGAGTTGATATAGCGATGTCCGTCTGTCTGTGGAAATCACGATGCCGGAATCAATCGGTCATCTAGGGTGCTCGTTGATATAAAAAATGATTCATTAACATCCTGAGAAGTTTGCTATTTAAAATCGTCCAAATCGGTTTTTTAGGGCCCGAGATTTGAATGAAGAACTAAAAAAAGTTTTGAAAAATATAATTTTCTATATTGTTCTTGTCACGATCATTCCTTCAATAGGATAGTCATCATTTTTAGTGAGAATGATTCACCAAACTCGTGGGAAGATTTTTATTTCAAAAATCATTAAAATCGGTGGAACAGGTCTAGGGAAATCTCTGAAAAAGTAAAAAAAAATGAAAAATATGATATTTCTATATTGTTCTTGTTGTTATTCTAAATGTTGTATTGTTGTCGCAGCTGGACTTGTTGTTTTTGTGGTCGTTGTGGTAATAATATAATTAAAACTAACCCTTTGTACATTTTTTTATCAACTCTGGTAGAAAAATTTAAAAGATTCCATTGTTTTGGCATCACTAAAAAAATTTATTAGATCATTTCTGTCATTGCCGCGAGCCTGCCTGCAAAGTTTCAGATCGATTGGGAAAGGGGTAAAAATCGACCCAAAATTTTTTCGACAAGCAGACACTACGAGTTAATATAAAGGGAGTAAAAATTCACCAGCATCTAAAGCAAATAATGCTAAAATTCGTAGTTGTTATTAAAAAAAAAACAATGAAAATTTAGCAAAAAAAAATTTTATGTATTAATTTATTTAAAGAGAAAAACACAAAAATAACATTTGATGTTGTATTTTTAGTGTGTAATATTTACATATACATACATATGTACATAGAGATATTAAATATTACAAATAATATACATATATTCTATGTATGTATATCCATAATAATATATATTTGTATATCCATAATAACTGCATGTTAGAAATAAATCGGTATATTATTTTATTTACATAAAATTCTGCAATATTTTGTTGTGGGGAAAATACATTTCATTTGCATTAACAGAGTGTCACTTCATTTTGCTCAGCGTGACTATGCCACAGTAGATGGCGCCACAATTTTTGTTCTAATTAGCTTTGCAATAGTTATTTTTATTTTAACATGAATATTTTCAATATTTTCGACTAGATATCATACAGAACAATGTTAAGAGTATACACGGGCTGGTCTTTTATTTCATACGTTTTTTCATTATTCTTTTACAAATTTGAAGTTTGGCATATTAACTTTTTGTTGTCTTCACAAAATAGAGTTACCGAGTTCATCAATGAGTTTTTTGCTTTAAAAACAGTTCTACATAGTTATATAGAATTATTATTCTGCTTTACCTACAAAATATCTGATTGCGATTACATCTAATTTTTAAAAATTGTTCATAATTACTAAAGCACTATTATTCACATAAATACAAAATTGCTCTTTTCAAATTTTCCATTTAAATTTTAGAAAATATCAATTCTAAAAACTGGAATTAAAATTTCAAATTATAAATTAGAAAATCATATCAAAACGTCGGAAATAATAATTTCAACTTTAATATATAAATTTTATTCGTTAAACACAAATTGAAATTAAAAAAAAAAAAACACCAAATATGTTTACATTTAAAAAATATTTACATTTAAAAAAAATATTAGCATTGGCATAATAGCTTTTCAGTAACTTCTTTTAACGATAGTGAATC
Organism: Cordilura impudica; assembly: GCA_963682025.1. Taxonomy (NCBI): domain Eukaryota; kingdom Metazoa; phylum Arthropoda; class Insecta; order Diptera; family Scathophagidae; genus Cordilura; species Cordilura impudica. The sequence continues at coordinate 5,533,764 of OY821522.1, forward strand.
GTTAAAAAACTGAAATAGCAAATTATCAGTAAAATTTTTAAACGATATTCGCTATTCTTAAAGTCAGCTGTTGTTGTTATTTAAACGACAACCATTTTTGTGTTGTTTAGTCAATCGATAAAAACTTAAATTTTTAGGTTGAAAAATAATAAAATAGTGAAAATATTCTGCTTTTATTAAAAAACTTTTTTATATAAATAAAAAAATTAAATAGCATATTCAATTCATTATACCATTTTCAAATAAATAAACAGAAATATTAGTAAAAAAATAAAGATATTAAACATAAACATAAAATCATCCTGTCAAACACGAAGTAATTTGTTTTTTAATATTCTTTGTGTTTTTCGCTTATTTTGACAGATATACCACTCATTTAAATAAGTAGAAAAATAGATTGGTCGACTGTCGTTAAGATGTATGTACTTAATCACTTAATCCTTAGTGCAAACAACAATAGCTGTCGATATATTTTGCGATTGTCGGATCGTTGAAATTTACAGAATCGGACTACAGAAAATATTAATTTAAATTCAATGAATTTTAGAAAACCTCAAATGATACTTAAGAATTGCGAACATAAAAATTGTTACATAAATAAACGCAATTTGATGAGAATGTTATTTATAAATGGTCCGCCATCTAACGTTTTTTTTTTAACTAGTGCTTTTTTCGTGAATGGTAACACTCATGTCTGATTTGACAGATAATTAGTTTTATCCTTCCGAATATGGTTGTGTATACTCTTGAACAATGCTGGGAAATATTGCGACATTACTTTGAATATCATGGTAATGTTGCAGAATGTGTGCGAAAATTGCGTACGGATTTTGGAAGAAGAGAAGCACCGGCAGCTTCGTATGTTCGTTATCTTGTGAAAAAAGTGAAAGAAACTGGCATCCTCATCGATAAACCAAAGCGTGAAAGGCCAAAAACAGTGCGTACACCCGAGAATATTGCTGCTGTGGCAGAAAGTGTGCGTGAAGCGCCATCAACATCAATTCACCGTCGTTCTCAAGAATTGAACATTCCGGAGGCATCATTGAGACGAATTTTGCATAAAGACCTTGGTATGACGCCATACAAAGTCCAATTGGTTCAGGAGTTGAAGCCAACTGACCATCTAATGCGTTTTTGCTTCGCTAAGTGGGCTTGCGATCGACTTACAGAAGATGCCGATTTTGCCAAAAAAAAATCATCTTTTCAGATGAAGCACATTTTGATCTTGGCGGGTATGTAAACAAGCAAAATTGCCGCATTTGGGGCACAGAAAACCCGCACGCATACATTGAAAAGCCGATACACCCAAAACGAGTCACTGTTTGGTGCGGATTTTGGTCCAGAAGCATAATTGGGCCATTTTTCTTCGAAAATGAGCAAGGAGTGGCCGTTACAGTCAATGGCAATCGTTATCGGGCCATGTTGAACGAATTTTTATTCACAAAAATTTAAGAGGAGGATATTGGCAACATTTGGTTTCAACAGGACGGCGCTACGTGCCACACAGCCGAAGCTACACTCGATGTTTTGCGCCCTGTTTTTGAAGATCGCATTATCAGCCGCAGATCTGATGTCGTTTGGCCACCTCGGAGCTGCGATTCGACACCGTTGGACTATTATTTGTGGGGTGCCCTCAAAGATAAGTGTTACGCCAACAAGCCAGAGACAATTGACGCTTTAAAGGACAATATTCGTGAAGCCATTGGTGAAATACAGCTGCACACAATCGATAATGTGCTTAAAAATTGGACCGATCGTGTAGGCTACTGCATGGCCAGACGAGGCAGCCATTTGAATGAAATTATTTTTCATTATTAACCGGAAGGATTGTGCTTTCAAATAAAAAAAAAATTTGAGATAATATTCAGTAGTTTTTTTTTTTTTTTTATAGCATTTTCAAAAAAAACAAGTAAGAGTGTTAAATTCGGCTGTGCCGAATCTTTGATACCCTCCACCTCGGTTTGAGTCTTGATAATAAATGTAAATGAAAAAGTAAACAATTTGTTAAACTTAATACCAAATTATTTCAGCAAATTCTTTGGGTTGGTTTTCTTCTTTTCTATTATTTCGGATTTATTTCGGTGTTTGCTTTTTGGTCATCGTGGTTGCTGATCGGCATGCATTTTGGTTATATACCTATATGCATGCGTTTCCGGTTATATGACATAACTTCTCGTTTAATTTAGTTTTTGCTAATTAAATAGCTCGCCCTAACCTCCATTGCAAAGGTAATGGTTGTGTAGAGTGGCTATATGCATTAAATCGTGCTAATTGGAGATTGCTGTATAGTTTCTTTTAACTGGCCAAATATTTCTTCATTGTGGCCATATAGGTCGGATGGAGTAACAAAACAATAACCAAAAAAAAAAGCTCTCTCAACTTTTTTTTAAAATATTGCCATATTTTGAAACAATAGAGAATAAATTTATAATAATAAATAATCAAATTAGGGATGAAAAACGCAAAAAACGAAAAGTCCCAAACATTTTAAATAAAATAATTTAATGTTATCTTTATTTTCTGAAAAACTTCAAATTTTCATCCAAAAAAAATTGTGAAAATTTATATATAAAAAATAACATTCTCATAAAATTACGTTTACTTATGTAACAATTTTTATGTTAGCAATTCTTAAATATCATTTGAGGTTTTCTTAAATTCATTGAATTTAAATTAATATCGACAAATCTGTTTTTCTATTTATTTAAATTGTAAAGGAGTGGCATCTCTGTCAAAATAAGCGAAAAACACAAAGAATAGAAAAAAACAAATTACTTCGTGTTTGACAGGATGATTTTATGTTTATGTTTAATATCTTTATTTTTTTTACTAATATTTCTGTTTATTTATTTGAAAATGAAATAATGAATTGAATATGCTATTTAATTTTTTTATTTATATAAAAAAGTTTTTTAATTAAAGCAAAATATTTTCACTATTTCATGATTTTTATTTATGTATGACGACATTTCAACCTAAAAATTTAAGTTTTTATCGATTGGATAAACAACACAAAAATGGTTGTCGTTTAGATAACAACAACAGCTGACTTTAACAATAGCGAATATCGTTTCAAAATTTTACTGATAATTTTGCAATTTTCTTTTTTTTTACAATTCGACTATCGTTAAAAGAAGTTACTGAATCGCGGTACTGAAAAGTTATTAATATCTCCTGAATGGCAATATTTTTTTTAAATGTAAACATTTTTAAATGTAAAGATATTTCTAAATTTAAAATTATTATTTCCGACGTTTTGATATGATTTTCTGAAACTCAATTAATATTTTCTAATTTATAATTGGAAATTTTATTTTCAGTTTTTATTATAATTGATATTTTCTTAAATTTGAATGGAAAATTTAAAAAGTGAAATTTTGTATTTATGTGAATAATAATGCTTTATTAATTATAAACAATTTTTAAAAATTAGATGTAATCGCAATCAGATATTTTATAGGTAAAGCAGAATAATAATTCTATATAACTATGTAGAACTGTTTTGTAAGCAAAAAACTCATTGACGAACTCGGTAACTCTATTTTGTAAAGACAACAAAAAGTTAACCCCCCAATCTCACATCACACTGAAATTGTAAAATCGTTGTGTACGTATTATCAACGAAAAATTGTTCGAATTAGTCGAATCCATCGCCATTAAATTTTATGCTCAAACATCTGACTGCAATCTCATTTTTAAAATGTTGTCGAAGTGTAAACTTGAAAAAATTTGTATACTTCTCTCTCTTATTTTATTTTAAGTAGAGTTACCAAGTTTATTATACAGGCACATGTTTGAGGGAAAATGTTTACATTTATTATTATTAGTATTATTGTAATAATAGTTAATAATATTTATGCTCTATAATTAACAAACTTGCGTTTTTGTATGCGCATTTCAAAAAATAAATCATTATAATAGATATGCCAAACTTATGTTCATATTTGTAAAAGAATAATGAAAAAACGTATGAAATAAAAGACCAACCCGTGTATACTCTTAACATTGTTCTGTATGATATCTAGTTGAAAATATTAACATTCATGTTAAAATATAAATAACTATTGCAAAGCTAATTAGAACAAACAAAAATTATGGCGGCATCTACTGTGGCATAGTCACGCTGAGCAAAATGAAGTGACACTCTGTTATACAAAAGAAATGTATTTTCCCCACAACAAAATACTGCAGAATTTTATGTAAATAAAATAACCGATTTATTTCTAACATGCAGTTACTATGAATATACATACATACATATATATAATATATGTACATTATTTGTATTATTTAATATGTGTATGTATGTATATTTAAATATTACACACAAAAAATACAACATCAAACGTTATTTTTGTGTTTTTCTCTTTAAATAAATTAATACATAAATTTTTTTGCAAAATTTACATTTGGGCAATTCACAACAGGTGTTGTATATTGTATGTTGTATTGAAATACACAATACAATCATTTGTTGTGAACACTCAGTTGTATTTTCATATTGTAAAACGCTTTCTTTAGTAATTTTCGATCCAACGAGGAAAGATCGCTTCGTCGCTTCTGCTATTTTGTATAAGAGAAAACACTTGTCAGTGTTTGCTTTTTGGTCGTGAGATATACCCTGGAGTTTTAGTTACGTACCTCTTGCATTTTAATTTATAATAAAAAAAAAAAAATGTTAAATGTTTTGGTTGGTACTGAAAGAGAAAATACATACTAACAGTCTAATTCATAAACGCTTTATTGCAGCTTTATAAGTCATTAATAAGCAAAAGTAGACAAAAGAGTATTCATAAATGTTTAATAGCCTATTAAACGTTTAATAAACCTTTAATAAATTTGAGATATTTATTGTAGCCTTTACCATACTTTAAGCGTTTGATAAAGTGACATTTCAATGTTTGTTTACATAACATTTTAATAATTGCGCGAAATATTTTTACTTTTTTATTTATTTTAATAAAATCGTTTTATATAAATAAAAATAAGCAAAAATAACAATGGATATAATAAATTTGATTTCCAGAATTGGTGAGTATAATAAATTTATGCAATTTATTACATCATTTTTATAAAAACGATGATTTTAGAATCCATCGTCGAAACATCGAGTGCAAGACGTCCCAAAACTTTTAGGAAGAGAATCGATCCATTTACAATTCCGGAGGAGCTATTCAAATCAAGATACCGGTTCAACAAATCAAGCGTTAAAAAAATTATTGAAATGGTTAAGCCGGAAATTGAATTAGATAGAAGAGGCTGCGGTACCTCAGCCGACTTGCAAGTTTTGGTAGCATTGCGATATTGGGGTCGAAGAGAGGTATGAATGATTGTAGAAAAATTGCCGTTTGTCCAAAATAATCAAAAATAAAGTTTTTAAATTTATAATTTCATAAATTTAAAGACTGAATTTTAGCAATTCCCAAAAAGCGCTAATAACAATTAATTAAAGTTAAAAAAAAACAATTTGTAGATTCAGGATGATGCGGCCGATCTTCATGGATTATCTCAAGCAACAGTGTGTAGAATTTCAGTCAGAGTGGCTCGTGCCTTAGCTCGCTGGGGCAATACGAAAATTAAAATGCCTTCATCTCTAATAGAGGAAGAAATCCTAATGAGGGAATTTAAAACAATTAAAAATTTCCCAGGCGTTATTGGAGCCATTGATGGTACGCACATACGTATCAAAAAAACCGGCGGGGATTTAGCCCAATATTATATAAACAGAAAGGGATACTATTCCCTGAATGTTCAGGTAATAAATGTTTTAAAAATAGATATGTAACTAATAAATCATATATTATACATTCTTTGATTTGTTACAGGTAGTTTGCGATGCCAAACTGAAAATTAGAGACATAGTTGCAAGATGGAGAGGAAGCACTCATGACTGCCGTATTTTTAATGAGTCAACTATAAAACAGCGGTTTGAAAGCGGAGAGTTCAAAGGTGTTTTGTTGGGAGACTCAGGCTATAAGCTTCAAACTTATTTATTCACCCCACTATCCAAACCACAAAATGAAAAGGAGAACAAATATAATGCTGCCCAGATAGGCACTAGGAACTGCGTTGAACGTTGTTTCGGGGTTTGGAAGCAACGATTTCGCTGCTTGTTACATGGGTTATCGGTTAATCTGGCAAACGGAAAAACATTGATTGTCGCCCTAGCAGTACTTCACAATATTGCTATTGAAGAAAATGATATTGTTCCAGGTAAGAACATTTGAACCTAAAATATTTTGGCAGTTTTATGTGGCTAAAAATGTTTTGTTTAAACCTAAGGGGTTGCATTTTCAAAACATGCGTAATGTGTAATAAAAATTGGTTACATTTCGTTTATTATATCGAGAGCCTATATTCAAAATATGCTATCTAAAAAAAGCTAACTTTTCTGGAGAGCTTATGGCATCTCTGAAAAATATTTTTTTTGAGATAGCATATTTTGGTCGATCAAAAAAAAATATTTTTCGGAGATGGCATATTTTGCCGAACAGAAAATAAAAAATTTTGAATATAGGTTCTCGATATATAAAGCTGTATTATCTCTTTTTGAACCTACAGAGTTTAAGCAAGAAATTTGCTATAAATGATTTACATATTTCACAACTTTTTTAATAGTATGTATTTTATTAAGAAACGAAAACATAAAATTATTTAAAATATTACGTTTTAAAAAACAAAAATTCATTTAAAACTAAAAAGCTCAAACAAACAATAAATTAATTTAAAATTTGACTTAAAAAAACAAAACATAAAATTCATTTAAAATTAACAAAAAAAAAAATAAATTACAAAAAATTTAACTTAAAAAAAAAAACAAAACAGAAATTCATTTAAAATTTAAAAATAAAAAACAAAAACAAAGCATAAAATTATTTTGAATTTAACAGAAATCTGAACACTTCATGTCATCTTTATCGGTATCTGCAAAAAAAGAAAATGTAAGTAAATATCTACATATGTATATTTCAGATGAGTACACCGTAGAGGAACATACAGAAGAAAACGAAATAGAAGAAAATGATAGTTTTAGTACGCAAGTAGAAGGAAGAGGAGCTGCAATTGTTTTAAAAACTTTCATTAGAAAACATTTTTAGTTGTTATTTTACTTTGGTAATCAAACATACAACAGTGAGCGCCAAAAAAAGAACCACCACCTTTTAATTTTACTTAAAAAAATATTGCAAATAATTAAAATATTTTTTAATCTGTAATATTTTTAATCAATTTAGTTTTAATTCGAATAATAAATAAAATCATAATATAATTTTTCATTTTGAATTATTTCTTTAAGTACAATACAAATTACAATAAAAGATGATGATTATTTTTCTTTATTTTGACGGTGACGAACTGTTTTTATATTTACATATAACTATATAAATAGTTTAAATAAAAAGTACATACCAATTTGTTTATTTTTTAAAAGCTGGTTCTCTTCGTACTTCTCCTTTAGAATTTTATATTGGAGGTCAAGGTATGTTGCTTTTTTTTTTTTCATTTATTACTTGCAGGTGGTGCAGGTCATCACGGTATTGGGATTCCCGCTGTTGATTAGCTACCTGTAGCTGGTGCAGTTCTTTACGGCACTTTATGTCAAATTCAACGACTTCTGTAATTTTTTTCTCAGCTACTTTGTGCGTTGCAATGGGTCTCATCTAAGCAAAAAGAAATATACTTATGTATGTATGTTTGTTGGTTCATTTCTCATTAAAAAAACATTTTCTATGTTTAAAACAAGTAAGAAAATTATAGTCGGTCTAGACCGACTATACGATACCCTATACCATGCGTTTAGAGACCCTATCTCTCAGGCCCAACTAACTGGATATAGAAAATAAGCATAAACCAAATTTGGGTGGGATTTTTATTAATTTTTTTCGGCTGCAGATATGAAAAAGTTCATATAGGATGCTATATCTATATGGGGACTAGGCCCAAAAATGGACCGATCCTGACCATATTTGGTAAAGTCACTTATACTTTGAAAAAATATAAACAAAAAAAATTTGAGAAGAATCAGTGCAATATTTTCGTTTTTTGATAGATTTAAGTGAAGATCGGGAAGCAGCTCTATATGGGGCCTATGACTAAGAGTTGTCCAATAGGGATCATTTTTGGACTACTAATTAATGGATGTAATACATATATACATACAAACCCAATTTGACTAAGATTTGTATGATAATTTGGATCTTATGGCAATATATGTTGATTTCATAGGGGTCATTTGTATGGGGGCTAGGTCTGAACATGGACCGATTCTCACCAATTTCAACAGCGTTCATACCATGGCCGACAAAAGATCAAATACCAAATTTCGTCAAAATATATTCATAGTTGCGACCTGCAGTTTGATTACAAACTTTACATGGACACACAGCCGGACGGACGGACGGACGGACGGACATCGTTAAATCGAATCAGATAGTGATTCTGATTCGATCGGTATAATTAAAGATGGGTGTAGGTCAAATATTTTTGGTTGTTACAAACAGCAGCACAAAGTCATTATACCCAAACCACATAGTGGTATAGGGTATAAAAACACACACATTCTTTCATGAAAATGTTCACTTTTACTAACCTTTTTTTTCCCTAATGGTTTTGTTGGTAATACTTTTAATTTTGCTTCATTGCCGCCTTTTACTTCAACTTCATTGGGCTTTACTTCATCGTTGGTAGGGCTAGCAATGTTCACTACTGGAGAGATCTTAAAAAGAAATACATATGTAAGATTAATTTCATTAAAATTTATATTTAAATTACCTCGGGCACTAAGTCTGAGTCGAATTCATTTGAGTCCACAATGAATTCATTCGGAAGCCACACACTAATGTCATTTTCCGACGGCTGCATTTCCGATGGCTGCGGTCCTCCACCGGTTTTATTTATCTCCATTCTATGAGTGGAGACTTCTTTCTTTGCCTGCATTTTTGTGATAGTCCACTGTGATTTAAGCTGTGGCAAACTTCTTTTGCTCCCTTTGCACAGATTATTGAAGCTGAAATAAAATTAAGGTTGTAATAACATCAATACATACGTATTTAGAAAAAAATTAAACGAACCTTTCCTCCAGCTCAAGCCATGCTTTCTTATTCCTCTGGTTTGTATTTGTGTCGGTGTTTTTATTTTCTATGTGAGAAACCCTCTCTTTCACCAGTTCCTTCAGTAATATCTGTTTGGAATAAATGAAATTAATATTATGTTCTAAAACCCATTAATACTTGTATGTACTTACTTTGTCTTCTTCCACCCAGTTGCTTGTTCTTTTACGCTTTACTTCTTTTTTAATATTTCCAGAGCAAGAAACCTCCATAGCACTTTGTTTACGTTTGTAAAATATAATAAAATTAAATAAAAGAATATAGTGATGCAAAAACCACTACATTAAAGTTGGTATTTGACTACCTGTTGTAGTCGGCGGGGAAAAAACGTGTTTAAACGCAATCTTTTACAACTTCTTATTTTTTTTTAACTTTGTATGGTAATGAAAAGTGTTTAAAATATTTTTTTTTTGGCTATTTTAAAATAATGTTACACGCAATAATTTTTTTTTTAACTTTTAACAGACTACCTAGATAATCGGTTGTTCTTTGTATGCATCACTAGACAAAAATGACAATTAAAATAACATGGAGTTGCCAACATAAAAATACAAAAGTAATAAAACCGTTTAATTGTTAATTCACTCTTATTAAGCGATTATGAATCAGACTTTTTATTAAAGGTTTATAAAACAAAAAGTGTTTCATAACTATTGCACACATTAAAGCTGAAATAAGAAATTTTTATGAATTAGACCGTAAAAATATAAACATTAATTTTTATATAAATAAACTTATCGATGTATTTGCGTTATTTGCATTATTTGCCATATTTTATTTTATAATTATTTATGCTGATAATATTCTATGTATTTGTTTTTTCTTTTTCATAAAAACTGGCATTCACTTGGAACTGATATGTTATGATACAATATACAACATTTACTAAACATAGCAAATGAAGTTGGATCGTGTATCAGATTTTTCAGTGAAAATTACCAACAACAATTTTACACTATTGTAAAGTGATACACGATACAAGAGATACAACGATACATTACCCATTGTGAATTGCCCAATTGTATTTTTTATTAACAACTAGGTATTTTAGCATTATTTGCTTTAGATGTTGGTGAATTTTTACTCCCTTTATACTAACTCGTAGTGTCTGCTTGTCGAAAAAATTTTGGATCGATTTTAACCACTTTCCCGTGACCCAATCGATCTGAAATTTTGCAGGCAGGCTTGTGGCAATGACAGAAATGATGCCAAAACAATGGAAACTTTTAAATTTTTCTACCAGAGTTGATAAAAAAATGTACAAAGGGTTTGTTTTTCTTATATTATTACCATAACGACCACAAAAACAACAAGTCCAGCTATGAAAACAATGCAACATTTAGAATAACAACAAGAACAATATAGAAATATCATGTTTTTCATTTTTTTTTTATTTTTCAGAGATTTCCCTGGACCTGTTCCACCGATTTTAATGATTTTTGAAGTAGAAATCTTTCCATGAATTTGGTGAATCATTCTCACTAAAAATGATCACTGTAGCTGCACTATTGAGGGCGTGATCGTGACAAGAACAACATAGAAAATTATTTTTTTTTCAAGACTTTTTTAGTTCTTCATTCAAATCTCGGGCCCTAATCGACCGATTTGGACGATTTTAAATAGCAAACTTATCAGGATGTTAGTGAATCATTTTTATGTCAACGAGTACCCTAGCTGCCGGATTGATGCCGTCATCGTGATTTTCACAGACGGACAGACGGACAGACGGACATCGCTATATCAACTCCGGTTGTTATAAGGATCACAAATATATAAATTTTATGGGGTCCAAAATTTTTTTTCTAATTATTACAAACGGAATGACAAACTTATATATACCCTCTGCACACTGGAGTGGAGGGTATAACAACTCTACAACAGCAACAATGACAGTCATATGTTTTTCAAATAGGAAAAAACTGTTTATGTGTTAGTTTCTGTCATTCCCCAGTATGCATTGAAATATTATTTCTCCAATGTTGGAGAAAAGTTAAGTTCTTAAATTGATGTCAAATGTAATTCTCAACTTGGGTTGAACAAGTTTTCTCCTTGTTTGCTTTCAACTTGACATCAAGTTGAGATTTAACATTTTTTCCAATCTTTGAGAAACATTTTTACTCTCAATTGGATATCCAACACTTTTCTCCACTTGAGACCAAACATTTTTTCAACTTGAATACGATTTGTGTTAAGTCTGAGATATTATTTAAATATGTCATAAATAATAAATTAAATTAAAAAAAGTACAAATAAATCATTGATATATTTTTAATTATTTTTGCTTTTTGTCGAATTTTTCAAAAAATGTACAACTAATTAATTCATTTATTTTTAATTCTAGATTTTAAAAAATGTACATAATATGTACATTTAATGTTAAATATGTACATAGTAATGTTAAATATATAATGAAATTAAATTGAAACATTAAAAAAAGTACATTGTTTTCATTTCTAAAATTAGTATAATATTTTTTAATATGGCAATTCCGTACCTTCCATTTGATACCGATTGGAAATATTTCTTTGCTATCAAGTTGAGAATCACAAATTTCTCAATTTGATAACTATGAAAATCGCCATATAAAAAATGTGCCTTTTAAGTTGAGAAGACTATATTCGAACTATTGAGGGCATTTGAGAATTAACGTTGGAGATTTGAGAAATGTATTTGATCTCAAATGCACCTCAAGTTGATAGCAAACAAAAATGTTTATTGGGACATTTATTGTAGGGTCGTTTGCACACACACAAAAAATAGAAAATAAATTGTCACTAAGCAAAGCAAGTGGCTTCGAAATTCGATGATGCCAGTTAATCATTTTTTGTTCACGCGGAATTTATAATTGGAGGAATTTTTTTCTCGAGAAATGTATTTTCCGTGAGAAAGAAATTCCTTGAGAATATTCATAATTGGGATGAATAACTTTTAATTGGAACTTTTTAGTCGGAATAAATCATAATTCTAGTTAGATATTGGTTAATATTTAATTAGAAAAAATATTGTGGTGGCATCTACGCAATTATTGAGGCAGTCACGGAAAAATTAAATGCAAGTCTGTTTTTTTAAATATAACAAAAATGGATTTTCCCTTTAACAAAATATGGCAGAATTCTTTATAAATGAAATGCAAAATGGAAAATCAATTTTGTGCTAATTCTTAACAAAATTAATAATATATATATATATATGTATTATTATATTTATTATTATTTGTAATTTTGTTTGACACAATTTCACACACAGTTTTACAGATCAACTGTTTTCAACTGATTTAGAAGTTTTCTGTTTTTGAAACAGTAGTGCCAATTTGTAACATTTTGTGATGTAATGAAAATCGCAGATAATAAGTTAATACACAATAAAAAATATTAAATTTTTAAGTTTTATATACATATTGCAATAAAAAAAACTTTGGTAAATTTACATTGAAGATGGTCAGAAATGAATGAGAAAAAATATATAGACATTTTAGAAAAGCACATTTAATGTTAAACTTTATGCACAAAATATATGGGTTTTTGTTGTTTCGAATTTAACTGTGGCTCTAAGTGAAAAGTTTTAGACCGATCGTATATTACATCTTGAGGATCCTCACCTAATATTTTCAAATATTTTAAATTCTTTTTAACTCATTTAACCTCATTACGAAAATAGTAAAACAGTAAATATGGAAAATCCACGCACCTCAAAAAATTGTTTTCTATGAAATAAATTAAAGACATTTCATATTATACAATTTTCTTTCAAAAATGTATCAATTATTGCAAATTTGAAATTTGACATATAGTATTTGTACATATATTTGTATAGATTTCGCAGTATGAAAAGACCTATTATTTCTTTATTTAGAATATATGTAAGTATTGCTCGCAAAAAAATGCAACATCATGAATGAAACACATAGACGACTGCTGGCAGCAGCATTTGTAGTCGTATAGTCAGCTACTTGATTTTTCTGAATACGACAGCAACATATAATACAAATGAATTTTTATTTAAATATACAATTACTTTTACTTATTTAAAATGCATTAGTACAACGTAAAAATAAATAAATTAGTTTAACGCCTTTTGATTATTAATGGAATTATAGCCTTTCATTTTGCGATTTTTTTTTAAACAAAATAAAATATTTCATAGCACTAACTTCTTTTACATATTTTGTTATATTGTCAACACTATTTTTGTTTTGTAGCCAACAAAACACACTTGCAGTTTTTTTTTCTATTTGAAGAACATATGACTGCCATTGTTGATGTTGTAGAGTTGTTTTTTTTTTTTGATTTTGTTTCGTTAACTCTTTTGTATTAAAGCACCTCCAATATATGTATCCATTTTAGTTTGCAAATTCAGTATATTTATAATTTATTACTTACAGCAAAAAATAATAGAAACAATTTTATCAGTTATGCTTACGAAACTATATAAATAGACTTGAAGTTGGCTGCAAAAGCAGTAGCCTGTGTAAAGAACAAGTTAGCGACATGTAACTGTTACGTAACGTGTCAGCCTTTTTTTCACATGAAAAGTATTGGGACGTTCCGGTTACGTTCGGTAACTGTTTTAAATGATTTTCATGTAAAAAAAAACAACTGACTCGTTACGGTTACGGTTAGAAAACATTGACCTTTTATATGTATTATAATGCTATGAATGCATTTATCTTTATTTTATTTTATTTATATATTCTTTTTTTTTGTATTGTATATTATTTTTTTTTATTATTATTACTATTTCATTTAATTATTTTTTTCATTAAATAAATTAATACATAAAAATTTGTTTTTTAAATTATTGGTGAACTTTTACTCCCTTTATTTACTGCCTTTATATTAACTGGTAGTGTCTGCTTGTCGACAAAATTTTGGATCGATTTTTAGCCCCTTTCCCGTGAGCCAATCGATCTGAAATTTTGCATGCAGGCTCGTGGCAATGACAGAAATGATCTAACAAATTTTTTTAGTGATGCCAAAACAATGGAAACTTTTAAAATTTTCTACCAGAGTTCACAAAAAAATGTACAAAGGGTTCGTTTTTATTATATTATTATCACAACGACCACAAAAACAACAAGTCCAGCTATGACAACAATGGAACATTTAGAATAACAACAGGAACAATATGGAAACATCATGTTTTTCATTTTTTTTTTAATTTTTCATAGATTTACCTGGACCTGTTCCACCGATTTTAATGATTTTTGAAGTAGAAATCTTCCCATGAATTTGGTGAATCATTCTCACTAAAAATTATCACCCTAGCTATCCTATTGAGGGCGTGATCGTGACAAGAACAACATAGAAAATTATATTTTTTCAAGACTTTTTTTAGTTCTTCATTCAAATCTCGGGCCCTAATTGTCCGATTTGGACGATTTTAAATAGCAAACTTTTCAGGATGTTAGTGAATCATTTTTTATGCCAACGAGCACCCTAGCTGCCCGATTGATGCCGTCATCGTGATTTCCACAGACGGACAGACGGACAGACGGACATCGCTATATCAACTCCGGTTGTTATAAGGATCACAAATATATATATTTTATGGGGTCCAAATTTTTTTTTCTAATTATTACAAACGGAATGACAAACTTATATATACCCTCTGCACACTGGAGTGGAGGGTATAAAAAAAGTTATTTGGCGGACCCTTTATATACTTTGTCCTTTAGTTTCCAAAGTAAAACAAAATTTTCTTGCAGATAGCATGCGAGATGATATAATATTAATATTTACGTTTAAATCATATGAACATAATTTCGTGAATTCTTTTTTGGCAACATTTATATTTTCAACCTTTAATCCAGTAACCACAACATTTGAGGACCGACATTTTCGATCAATAAGTTCTAGACGAGGAGTAAGTTTTTTAACATCGTTCTTTAATTTCAAATTTTCTTCCTTTAGCTCTTCAATTTCACTTTTTTACTCAACTAAATCAGATTTTCTGGTGACATCTTTCAATTTTTCATCTAGGAGGTAGCATAATTTATCCCATGAGTAAACATCTTGAGGTGTTTAAGGCAGACATACTTTGACAAGAATAGTATTTTTTGTAATTGTTTTTATCAGTGTATTCAAGAGATCAAATCATGATCAAATTTCATATATTTACAAAGGATTCCCACCTCAAAACTCCATCGACAAACTGTAATCCATAAAGGCACCAAGATTCACGTCTTACAGACACTAATTTTATGATTAGAGCTCTTCCAATTCAGTTCATCAGCAATACCACAATTGAGACATCACATACCAGCACAAGCACTTTAAGCATAGATTGCGAATATAGTGTTTATATAAAATTTATTAATACAGTACTTGAATTGTGTACAGCTCTATCTATAAGCTTATGGCATTTAATAAAATTTAGTCTACTATTTAGGCAATTAAACTTTATTTTTCTTATTTTAACGCAACACTAGCAAATATATACGTTCTGACACTTCACGACCAGGGCTGCCAATCAATAAAAATATAAAATTAAATAAAAGGTTCATATCCTCGTGTTAAATCTAAACTGGAAATACTTCAATTTAGACACCGTCACCTTATATACGTTTGTTAATAATTTAAACGACTTCCGTTAAATGCTTGTAAGACACTCAACTTAATAATTTAAAAACTACCGTCTCTTTTGAGTATTTGTATGATACTAACTTTATTTAATAAATTTAAATCTTAACTACTATATACAAAAATCTTAAAACTAATCTAGGCTACCTGCAAATACATTTTCATCCGCTTGACGGATATGACACACTGTTACATTATCAGTGTGTCTAACATGTGTTTGCCAGATGTCTTTACTAAAACACATCTTCAATTTGGGAATTTACTATAACCAAGAAATATAATGATTTTAGATTATATTACCTATACTTAATTGTGGGATTTTTCCACAAAAATACCCATAGAAATATAAAGAATTATTTATGATTATACTAACTACGAAGTAACATTCCAGTATACTAATCTAATCGTGTTCATATTTGAACATTCTGCCAGGCCTGAATAGGCGCAGGAGGAGAAAAATCTAGCTTAACTACAGTCTTATTTTTATAATTATGCACGGAAAAATAGATGCAATCATTTAGCCAATTGCAGATTGGAATATGATTTCTTAATTGATACTGTTGCTTTAATTTTCTATCCATGGTGTACCTCAGCTACTGCCAATACTATAATATTGAAGTTGGTTTTGTTTTTGTTGTTGTCGCTGTGGTGGTGCTTGATACTGTTGCTGATGCTGCTGTGGAAGGTTATTCGACATCTAACTTTTTTGTGGTTGATCTTAAGACGTTGTCTTGTGCTTTTCGTTAAACTCGTAACGTTTTTCGTAAACATCTTCATCTTCGTCATAATCTTCTGTCTTACTTGATGCTTAAACCTGTTCATTTGTGAACACCTCGTAACATATGATTCTATTAAAATCACGTAAAAAGTTTTCAATCTTTGCTCTCAGTGCCATGTTATTTCTTCTCTACTAGCTTGTACTAAAAACAACATTTATATATATATATATATATATATATATATATATATATATATATGTATATATATATGTTGAGGGTTCTATCGTGGACACTATCAGTAATAAATTAGTACCATCAACAGCAAGCTTTAAATGGAAGAAAATTTTCAATTACATAATATAGTTTGAAGAATGGAAAATTTTCCAATAGCTATAGTCTTCAATTCTAAAGAGTATTATAATATCATCATAAAGCCACCCTTGGATCAAAATACGTATTACCACAAAAGCAGAAACAAGCAAAATGGTTGATTAAAATCACCATCATTAATAAACCGAACATAAGCTTGAAATCTAAGTGGAAGCTTTTTCAATCAGTCTGCCGATCTATACAAGCATATGCGGCTCAGGTCTGGGGTTACTATTTATTCGAGGAGGTAGACAAGTTACAGAGGTATTTCTTGAAAAGAATTCTAAAACTACCAGATTTTACACCCAATTATGCTTTGTATTTGGAAACAAAAGTAGAGTGCAGTCATTTTTACACATTGAATTTACATATGGACTATATCTACAAAACGCTATTTCAGTACAACCAAAACAGATTACCAAACAAATTATCACTAGTTGCGTTACGAGATAATATATTTTGGGCAAAGAAAATCAATGAAATAAGTAGAGAATTTGGGGTTCAATTTAACTTTGAAAATAATAGTCAACAACAATGGAATCGAAATGGAACGATTTTGCTTCAAGAAATGAAATCAAGGTCAATTATGGAAATGCAACAGCAAGCTCTAAATAGTACATCAAGAATTTATAAATATTTGAACCATAGTATGGACAGAAACTATATCGAAAACTTGAGGAGTCAAAGGCAAATCTCAACCATTTTTAAAGCGAGATGCGGTATATTACCGTTAAATTCAAACAGTTTTAATACAACTGGAAACCATACATGCACTTTATGCAACACCGGCGAAAATGAAACAACTCAACATTTCATGGCAAGATGTCCAATATTTAAAGATTTCCGAAACAGATTTTTTGGTAAACCCATTCTTAATGACAATGATGTCATAAATATTTTGAATGGAAGAATATGTAACGACTGGAATTCACTTTATAATTATGTTGAAAATGCTTTAAATTATAGAAAACTCATTATAGAGGAATTTATCTAAATTTTATACATACCTATAAATATTAGTTATTTTTTATAAACATGTCTAGAATACTTTATATATTTATGTTTATAACAGACGACATACATATGTCATTGTTAAATATTTATTCTCTTTCTTTATTTAAAAATGTTATTTTATACTTGTAAATAAAGATACATACAATACGATAGTGGGAAGACTGAAATCTATCACTTGAGAGTGTCTGTAAATTAATTAACGCAAATACCAATTTTCGCGATTATGTCAAGGGTTTGGCTTGAGGGGATGTTGCAGAAAAATGTATTCAATATTGAAAATAATGTTGCCACAATTTAAAGCGTTTCGAAAGAGAATATCCAGATTGCATCCGTTGCTGTTTTCACAACTATGGAACTTGTGCTCTGAAAAATGCCCTTTTACTTCAGAATTTTTTAGCTCCGCCCATAAATGCAGCTCTTTTATAAATATAGTACCCTGATTTCTAAAACAATATTGAAAATCAACTAATACTACACTTTATCTGTTAATTTGGACATTTTTCAAAAAAAAATAAAATACAATAAAACAGTAAACATTTGATAAAAATTGGTCCAGTTTATATTTTTTGGACAACTTAGTTTAGTTTACCTCCTCCGTTGAAATGGATCATACCTATTGTGAAATAGAAAAAGCAAAACTATCTAAAAGGAAACAAGATTATACACTTATTTATCATCTGGAGTACTTACTAAATTTAAAATTTAAATTAAGGTGTGGATTTTCTACAACAAATAATTTTCAACCTTTCCTTTGGATTCATAGCAACAAAAGGATGATAAGGACTACACTCAGATGAGACTTGATCAGTACGAATTTATCGACCTATATGAAGCATTGGATCATCCCACATTAAGCAGAATTTGTTGTGAATTTAAATACAAAAGAGGCGGACATTGTGTATTAGTTATATTACAAAATGGTCATAAGATTAAAATTGATGGTGAATCTTGGAGAAATATTATTCGAGTTGGAATTTTTTTGACGTTATTTCTGTGTTGGAATACAATATTATAGAAACAAATATCTCATTTTTATCGCACCTATTTCACATTCAGAACTCAATAAAACCGTTATTCAATTAACGGATCTTGATACATCATACGATAAAGATGTGCAAGTGCACTTGATGCGGCTATGTTTTGAAATTAGTAAAAAAATGCCTGACAAAATAGAGTCGGATATTAAAATACATAAGTAATTATTAAGTACTAAAAATAAGTAAAAATTAAAGATGATTAAACAGCAAAGTATGTTGTTTGTGGGGGTTCTAAATCACTTTTCGAGTAAATATGTGCACATCAAGTTATTTTAGAGTGGCAGCACTGGTTTTTGGGCTGGCAAGACTATTTTTTAGCAAATTCACAAATCTAAATGCAGTTTTTCATACCTTTTAAATAGGCAGGACATATTTTTATTCATTATTTATTAACAGATTCAGTTAGCAGATTCCCGACCTTTTACCCATTATTTAAAAGATTCGTAACTCTCTTCCCGTTATTTAAGCGTTATTTTAACAGATTTACCAATTTTTTTCGTTATATAAAAAGTTACCAGATAAGGAAACAAATTTTCCTTTTAATACAGTTTGGGAGTTACTGCATAATAATTTTAAAGCTTTTTTCTTCTTTAACCAATAAGTTGGTGGCAACATTATGATATATTGAAGCCTAAAAAGTCACTATCATTGTTTTTTATTTAAAAAAGTTACCAGATAAGGACAAATGTGTACTGACAACACTATATTTTAACAAAGTCACAATCCTAAATGCAGGTTTTCATTCAGATTTGAATCGCCCTCTGGCTATTATTATTTTATTAATGTTCAGAAACCTAAAGGCGGTTTTTCATGCAGTTTGACTGTTTTCATACTATTTGAATCGCTCACTAACTATTATTATTAACCTGTATAACAAACCAAAAGCTTAACTTAAAATTGTTTACTAACAAAAACTCACACCCACATTCGCTTTACTTATAGTTACAATACTATTAAATTTTTTTTCGTTATTTATTAGTATATTTGGTAGAGGTGGCAACATTGTGATTTATTGAAGCCTAAAAAGACACTATAAAGTAATTCAATGCAAAAAATTTATCATATATAAATTTTTATTTCAAAATATTTTTGAAATCATATTTCACATCATCAAATTTTTTAACTATTTTTTATTTTCAAATATCTTTCAGTTAGTTAGTTACTATAGTTCTTTTACATTTCCAATACATTTTAGTTTTTTTTATTAAGTAAAAATATATCCGTTAACTTTGAATTTAAATACATTTTATATATTCTATTGAGGTTTTTTAAGGCTAGCAACATATTTTTCATTCACAAAAATCATTTTTTTAGATTTATTTGAGAAAATATTCGTTTATTCAAGTTTATATGTTCGTTTCTATTGAATTATTCCAACATAATTTTTTTTTTGTTTCTTATTAAGTTAAATTATAACCAATTTTAATATCACTTTTCAGACCTTAATATTTATTTACTAAATTTGTTATTACATCAGACCAAATTTTTATTTTTTTTTTTCAAATATTAACGATTTTCAAACAATTTTTTTTATTTGCTTTTCAATTTATAAATTTAAGTTTTCAGTTTTCAGGTGGTGGCAACATTAGGATTTATTGAAGCCTAAAAAGGCGCTTTACATTTTTTTAATTTAAAAAAATTACCAAATAAGAAAAAATGTGTATTTATTTGCTATTGACAGCATACAATTTTTTTTCGTTTATATATTTCGTTTATATATTTTTTTAGTAAACAGAACCACCGAGTTCACTGTCTGTTTAGCAAAACTCACCCCTATATTCGCTTTTCTTATAGCTAGCAATAGTTATGATGCAATACAGTTTTTGAATTTAGAGGTGGAAACTTTTTTTATTCTGTTAAATTTGATTATTTAAGGATGACACTGTTTTGCATACAGTTTTAATTTATATCTTTTTCAAATATTAACGATTTTCAAACATTTTTTCATATTAAAGTTTTAATAATTTTATTTTTTTTCTTAGTTTTTGTCTTAATTAAAAAATTTTTAAAATTTTATAAAACGATACTTTTTACGTCTAAAATAAATGAATTAAATATTTAAAACGTAGTTACATTGAATTTTTTCTTAGAACATTTCAATGTAGGATAGATAGGTATCTTTCAGTTAGTTATTTCTAGTTTTATAAAGAATACTATATTTAGAAAATATTCTTTTTTAATAGTTTAAATTTTTCATTTATAGAATTATGTATATGGTTTTATTAAACCTATAAGTAATTCAATGAAAAAATTTTATCATACCTAAATTTTTTATTTCAAAATATTTTTGAAATCATATATCACATAATCCAATTTTTTAACTATTTTTTTTATTTTCAAGTATCTTTCAGTTAGCTTCTTTATTAAGTAAAATATATCCTTTAACTTTGAATTTAAATACATTTCACATATTCTATTGAGTTTTTTTTAGAGCTGAAAACATATTTTTCATTCATAAAACCCATTTTTTTTTCGATTTATTTGAGAAAATATTCGTTTATTCAAATTTGTATGTTTCTTTCTATTGAATTATTCCAATAAATTTTTTTGTTTCTTGTTAAGTTAAATTATAATCACTTTTCAGACCTTAATATTTATTTACTAAATTTGTTATTACATCAGAACAAATTTTTATTGTTTTCAAATACTAACGATTTTCAAACCATTTTTTATATTTGCTTTTAAATTTTTTAATTTAAGCTTTCAGTTTCCAGGTTTTCAATTTTTAATTCAAGTTTTTAGTTTTTAATTTTTGAATTTTCAATTTTAAATTTTTAGTTTTTAGTTTTTATATATACTTTTCAATTTTTTAAATTAAGTTTTCAGTTTTTAGGTTTTCAATTTTTAATTTAAGTTTTTAGTTTTTAATTTTTAATTTTAATTTTTGGCTTTTAATTTTTAGCTTAATTTATGAAACATTTTTAAATACTTTTATACTTTGAGTTAATTTTGATTAAATATACAAAATTAGGAACGTGGAACAAAAATTTTTACAATTACCCCAAACAATATTAGAAGTTAATTTGAGGAAGTCCTATATTTCTTGCAATATCGTGTTTCTTCTTAATGAATAGATGATAAAAATCCTTACTTTTTCATACATGAAAATCTAACTAACGGGAATTACAAAATTCTTAGAGAAGCACATACCCTGAAGAAACAAAAACTACTGCAATCTGCCTACTCATTTTTTTAACTTTTATTGTAATTCCTTCTTACATTTTTATTAATTTTTATAATTTTAATTTTCTCAAATTTAAATTAATTTATATATTTTTTAGTTATTCTATCAACAACTTTATTTATATTAAAATATATTGCGTTGCGTTTAGGATTGGTTTTTATTGTGACTCTAATTTTATATTTTATTTGAATGAATAATCGAAACAGTTTAAAAGCGAATTCCAATGATGTAACAAATTTGTCACTTAAATGCTCAGAGCTTAAAGCCTAAAATTGATGATTCAGATGGACCTTTGAGAACTCGAATATTGATATTGTATGCGTCTCAGAGACATGGTTAGATAAGTCAACCCCGGATGGGCTTATAACTTTACAGGGCTATAAAATATTTAGATCCGATAGATAGACTGGAGGTGGAGGTGGTGTTGCAATATATGTAAGAAGTAATATAACATGTAATTATTGCTCTAAAAATGCAGCAACGGACAAAATAGAGTATATTTTTCTTGAAATTTCATCTTTAGGAAGAAAAATGTTAGTTGGTTGTGTATATAGGCCAAACAACACTATTGATTATACTAGTTTCATCATAAAAATTGAAACTTTAATCACGCCATACAACGACGTAGTACTAGCAGGAGACTTTAATTCTAATCTTCTAACTGAATCCTCGTTCAGGGACCATATGGAATCGATAGGTCTTACACCGACTAACACTACATTACCTACTCATTTCACGAAATATAATAGCACGCTACTGGACCTTTTGTTCGTGGGTGATACATCTAAAATATTACTTTATGATCAAATTTCTGCATCATATTTCTGCAAACATGATCTGTAAGGTGGCCCTTCATTGTATGGGCAAATTTAAAACTCATCTGTTCCAAACACGCAGGTCATTTTTGTGTGAGGTTAGAAGAAAATAAATTTTGACAAAAATTTGGGCTCGATCGGTTGAAAATTTGCGTGCCGCACGAGGGTTAAAGTTCGTGAGAACGAGCAAAATTTATAAAAAGAAGCTCATAACTACTCAGGGGTCACCCCTATGGAGGTAAAAAGTAAGAGCGACCCCCATTATTTTTGTATCCCAAATATTTCTCTAGAACAAACTTACCCTCTATCTCCAAACCTTAAGGGGGTTCCCATACAAAAAAAAAAAAAATGCACGAAAATGTACCAAAATAGAACAAACAAAATATATGAGCATTTCAACGAGAATTATTTCTATGGTCTCCGATTTTGATAAAATTTGGTGAGTGTGCTTGGAATCGAACGCATATTTCCAAAACATTTTTCTTTTTTTTTTTGAAAACTGTGGCAACCCCGAATCTTTGAAATATTGTAGAATTAGTTGTTAGGACATCATTCAGAAGGCAATAACTTGTGTAAGGGATATTTAAAAAATTCTTTTTGTGTAAAAATAGGGTTCTGATATTTTATAAAATAAAATATATAAAATGGAAAAAAAATGTTTGTGAAATATGCGTTCGATTCCAAACATACTCACCAAATTTTATCAAAATCGGAGACCATTGAAGTAAAATGGAAGTGTTCATATACAATTATTGCAATAAAATAAAATGGTTTATTGATGCTATTAATAGGTTTATTTATGTATAACATAATTATTAATGTTTTAAATTAAATTACTTTTGCCACAACTCGGATATTTTTTGCGATAATCACTGACAACTTGAATTAAATATTGCTTCTCCTCTTCGTTCCTGCACAATATTTTATTGTAGTCCTCCATCATTTTCACACCTCTCTCAGCGGTGTCGTTTACAACGTGAATTTTGTCGACAATTTTCAATGCTTGCTGCTAATCTTCACGCTGTGGCCACGTTTCCGGTGGATATCGTAAAAATTCATGCGGCAACTTGAAGCGTTGGAAAAAGTTTTTAGTTTTTGAGGTTACGAAAGCGCTCAAGTTATTCGACAAAAATTGTTCATTTACTTCTGCAAATTTAAGCACAATTTTTCCTTACTACGGATAGGGCCCTCAACATCTTCAGAGCCATCAGAGGTACCACAATCATCATCTTCTTCTCCAGTTTCTTCATCAGTATGTTTTTGTAGTTTGACTTCCCTTTCTTTTATTTCAAGGCTTTCTTCTCCATCCTCTATGTACATAATAGCCAACATTTTTCGTTTTATGTCACACGAAACATCTGAATCAAAGAAGGCTAGAGCTATAGCCTCCTCCGCTAGATACCACAAATGTCTAATAAACTTTGTTACCATTATTTTCGACAATTTCTCATCTAAGTCTGCATATGAGTGAAGAGCTTTCAAAAAGTTCAAGTCCTGATTCGGCGCTTTGACAGCTTCAGTACAGTTATACCAGACTTTTACGTACAAACAAACAGTAAATATACAGACATCTCGAATTCCATCCAATTGTGACTTTGACAGTTTAAATTGGTCTCTGAACATAAATTTTTTCAACGAGTAGATTGCCTTGGACATCCATCGTGCGTGGTGAATGGGTATGAGTTGTTTAAAGTTATATGCGCTCAAATCACCGCCAAGGAATAAAACAACCAATTCCAATAGTTCCTTATAGTCGTTGCGACGTTGTCTTTTCTGTAGTTCGGCCATGCAAAATGTAATGATGTCATCTGGTGCAGGTATTAATTTCGAAACAACGATTTCATCGCTTACTCCAGTTTCAAATGACTTTTGATTAACATTTTCGCAATTTAGCTGGAAACGCCGAAACAGGCCAACATCTGGTGCAGAACTGTTTCCAATTTTTTCTTCGAAGACTGCTCTTAGCACCAATTCGTATATGTGATGTCGACACTGTAGATATATCAAATCTCTCTCTAATAACTGTTCAAGTAAAATTTCAGCTCCTTCGAATTCACCAGTGTTTGACGATGTCGTGTCAAAAGACATTGCTTGAACTCGATTCGAAATCTTCCATTCTACCAGTAGGTGGTGAACTGCCGCTGCGATATTTTTACCTTTTCCACAATCTAGTTTTGGAACGCCTAATATTTGTTCCATTTCTCCATTAGTAACAATAACTGGAAGGCGATCAATCTTCTTCTTTCCTGTAATGTCTTCCAGTATTTTGCCATCCC
Organism: Cordilura impudica; assembly: GCA_963682025.1. Taxonomy (NCBI): domain Eukaryota; kingdom Metazoa; phylum Arthropoda; class Insecta; order Diptera; family Scathophagidae; genus Cordilura; species Cordilura impudica. The sequence goes on from OY821522.1 coordinate 5,558,863, forward strand.
AATGCACTACAAAAAATGCTGCTTCCTTTAACTGTAATGAAAAAATATTTATATTAATATTGAAAATAAATAGGTATGAGAAGAATAATATTACATATAAGTTCTCCTTTACAAAACCAGCTATTTTTTGTCGATTTGCATTACGGTATCTTTGAATTGACGAGCGATTCAATACCAAATTTGATACGTTGTGGCCAAGCCCTTCAGCTACTGCAGTCATTAAATGCATTGCATTTCGGTCTGATATCATGCATTTGTCCAAAGCAGAAACGATCCGTTCATTGATAAATGACTGTGTTCCTCTTTTTACAATTTTCGAAGTCGACGGTAGAGCGTCCACTTCCCTTTCCGTTCCACCATTGTCTGACGATTCGGTAGATGATGTTACTTGCACTGTAGTTGAATAAATATTGAGTACAAATAATAAAATTGTGCGTCTTCTGCAATTTACAATACTTACCCGTTGATAATGTATTAATTTCAGTAGTCGCTCGTAATCGCCGTCTCTTCTTTTGTCTCTCCTCGTTCCATTTTTCTTTTTTCATTGCCAACTAGAGCCATGTCAATGCCAATCATGCTGCCTGGGCGGCCTTTTTCCTCTGCGCAAGCAAAAACTTGTAACGATGAAAGTCGTGAACTCGTTTTCATCAACACATCTTATATTATTATAACATTATTATTTACATTTTTATGCTTGAACTGCCTTAAGTTTGTCAACAAATGAATTATAGATTATATATTTTATCATTCTTGAATTCACCATTAAACAAAACATTACTTTCTTTCATTTACGAGGTACCTACATATACACCGCTACCTAACGGAACCTATAGATAGTCGTCACATGTTAAAACGAGACAGAAAACGAACACACCACACAGAGGTGAGTTCGACAGGTTCACCACCGTAGAACGACATCCTATAAAAGCTGAAACAATTTCGAAACTCGAGGAGTCGATCGTCGGCGGTGGTCGAGTACACATCGCAGTACTAGTGCGCGTGTTTTCATCATAAGAGAAGTGCCTTCGCAGGTTTCTCCCCGTAGTTTAGAGAAGTGCCTTCGCAGGTTTCACTCCGCAGTTTAGAAGTGTGCCTTCGCAGGTTTCTCCCCGCAGTTCTGAGAAGTGCCTACGCAGGTTTCTCAACGCAGTTTAGAGAAGTGCCTTCGCAGGTTTCTCCCCGCAGTTCTGAGAAGTGCCTACGCAGGTTTCGCCCCGCAGTTTAGAGAAGTGCCTTCGCAGGTTTCTCCCCGCAGTTCTGAGAAGTGCCTACGCAGGTTTCTCCCCGCAGTTTAGAGAAGTGCCTTCGCAGGTTTCTCTCCGCAGTTTAGAGAAGTGCCTACGCAGGTTTCTCCCCGCAGTTTAGAGAAGTGCCTACGCAGGTTTCTCTCCGCAGTTTAGAGAAGTGCCTACGCAGGTCTCTCCCACGCAATCAAACTAAGTGCCTACGCAGGTTTCCCCCGCAGTTTAGAGAAGTGCCTTCGCAGGTTTCTCTCCGCAGTTTAGAGAAATGCCTCCGCAGGTTTCTCCCCGCAGTTTAGAGAAGTGCCTACGCAGGTCTCTCCCACGCGATCAGACGAAGTGCCTACGCAGGTTTCTCCCCGCAGTTTAGGGAAGTGCCTTCGCAGGTTTCTCTCGGCAGTTAAAGAAGTGCTCTCTCCAGGTCTCACTATCCAACGACAAGGGTCCAGGATTTTTGAAACTAGAGAAGTACCTACTCCAGGTTTCTCGCTCTTCCCCAGGAGGAGTGCCAACCTACCATTATATTTAGTAAAATTATAAATTACCATTATTATTTGTAAATCATTAGTTATAATCGAAAATAAAATAAAACAAGCCACGACACTCTAAACATTGAAAGAACTCGTTTTTATTCCTCTCTGTCCCGTGCAAGAATATAAATTTCTGCAACGACCCTGACCCCCGCGAGCTATACCCCAGCAACCGGAGGAAAACTCGTCGTTACAGTGGCGCCCGAGCAGGGACATTGGAGAGGAAAACGGATATCTTTATAACGAGTCCCGAGTTCTGGTTAAAAAAAAAAAAAAAAAAAAAAAATTTTTTAAAAAATTATTGTTATTAAGTTCAAAAAAATATATATATATATGGACAAAGTCAATAAAAACAATCGTAGTAGAAAACAAGAAAAAAAAATTCTTAAAAAAAAAACATGAAAAAAATTTAAATTTAATTAAAATAAAATAAAAACACTAACATAACGTCCTTTTAGGACAATTGTCCCAGAAAACAAACAACAACAACAACAACATCGGTGGCAACCACACAGACCGATTACGGTAAACTAAGCGAACACTACAGACAGCGTCACCACTTCATATAGTGGTCAGTTGAACTCAGCGGTCAGTCGTATCGTGACCATCAACTTGTGCGGACGTATCAACGGAAAAAAAAGTGAACAATTAAAACGAATAAAAATAAATAACTAAATAAATAGTTAGATTCAGTGGCAAAAATATATATATAAAAAACATATATAATAAAAAATTAAAAAAAAAAAATAAAATCAAGTTTATCTTAAAAAAAAAAAAAAAAAAAAATATTTATTTAGATATATATATTTAAATAAAGATATTCATAATTTCAACTGGTATAGCAAGGAGTGAGTTAAAAAAAAAAAATTATTTATTTCGCTTTAAACATTACTAACCCAGAATAGAACACCGGGAAACCCTTAAAAGTTTATAAAAAAAAAACAAAAAAGGAAAAAAAAAAGTTATTAAAAGAAAAAAAATTTTAATTTAAAAAAAATTCCACATAACAATGTTGCGAGTTTCATGGGCCTACTCACTGAAAAAAGAGGAGCTTGTGATATGTCTGGCTGACTTTGGTTTCGGGACCGCCGGAAGCGTAGAAGAATTACGTAAACGGTTCGCCCAATTCCTGGGAGGAGAACATAAACCCGAAGTATGAGAGAAGCTGCTACAGCTCCAGGCCAAATATGAAACGGTGCGTCGGGCAGTTCCCCACAGAGAGTACCAAAGATTCTCGTTACTACAGGAGATAAGCAGCCCATCACCAACACAACTGAGTTAGATGAAGCGCGGAAAATGCAAAGCAGTGACCTAGCCACGAAAACCGCCGTCAAGCCCCCAACTAATAGACTGGAGAATGGTCACCGACCAGGTGCGTAAATGGGGCATAAAGTTTGGAGGAGACCAGAGCCCACTAGAATTCCTCGAGAGGCTGGAAGAATTGGCTAACATGTACTCCATCGAGGTCAATGCATTACCCAAGATGATGCCTGAAGTCATGACCGGAAGAGCATTGACTTGGTTTCGCAATAATAACCGCCAATGGAGCGAACTTTCAAAAGGGACTTTCTAAAATTTTTCTTACCACCACGATATTTTGAGCGTCTCGAAGATGAGATCCGGAAAAGGCAGCAGAAAAACAGGGAATCATATAAAAATTATATTTTGGCGATGCAAGACCTAATGCGGCATACGAGTTACACCGAAGAACAAAAGGTAGAACGAATCTTTCGGAACTCGCTGCCCGAATATCTTTTGTATATTCGCCGAAAGGATTTCCGGACTCTAGACGAACTTATAGAACTAGCAGAAGACCTAGAAAGCATACCCACCCCAACGAATCCCCGGGAACAACATCGCCTAATTACGTCCCCAGAAGTACACTCCCAAAATGACACGTTACCTCCGATAATCCCACGAACTGCGTGTCGAAAATGTGGCCAGGAGGGTCATTTCAAAATACACTGTCGGAATGAACAAATCCTTTTCTGCTGGGAATGCGGACGTCGTGGTATCCGCACAATCCAATGCTGCCGTCGACAGTCGGGAAACGACGGATGGGCTCGTACCAACCGAGGGAATACGAGTCCAGTCAAAATTACCCCTCATCACTAAATACTTCAATTACCTTATCTTCGAGCCGACTCATAGCCAACATTAAATTAAAAGGAAGAAGTATCAGTGCAACGATCGATACCGGCGCCACCAGCTGCTTTATTAGTGAAGCGTTTGCACACACCATTGAGCCAACGCACAATTGGCACCCACATCATTCCAGCGTAATACTCGCAGATGGGTCATATAAGCAGATCTCACAGGCAATCCAAACAACGATAGAGCTATGTAATCGCCAAGTCGCACACCAGTTGCTGATCATGCCGAATACCACGGAGGATATAATTCAGGGTCTAGATTTCCTTCGTCAATGTGGTGCCACTCTCACGTGTGCTGGACTCTCATGCGAATTTCCTCGCTTACCACGTAAAACTCCAAACGTGCATGAAGTAAACCGTCACGTAGTATCGTCAACGTCATCTGGTAGCACCATCGAAATTGAACCCGGTCAGGCAAAGGGGGAGACAGTCAGTGTAAACTCAGGACAACTCCAGGATCCTTCCGAAGCATTACCGGTAAGTGAAAATTTCATTGAATTACCTAGTAAAATAAGAAGATTTCTAGAAGAAGAGCTACAAAAGTTCCAAGAATTAAACGGGGTATCAACAGCTGTAAAACACCGTATTGTTATGAAAGATGACAGGCCATTTAAGTTAAGATATGCGCCCAGAAACCCAGCAATGCAAGCGATTATTGATAACAAGATCAACGAGCTTCTCGCAGCTGGCTGCATCGAGCCATCCCGAAGTCCCTATAGCTCTCCGATCACACTAGCACAAAAGAAAAACGGATCCTGGAGACTGTGTATGGACTCAACAGTAAATTTGAGCCTGACGCGTACCCACTGCCAAGAATTACTACCATCTTAGACCGATTAAGAGAGGCCAAATATGTAAGCAGCCTTGACCTGAAGGATGGGTATTGGCAAATACCTCTAGAGCAGGAAAGTAAGAAATACACCGCATTCACAGTCGCTGGACGAGGACTATACCAATGGCGAGTTATGCCATTCGGGCTACATTCGGCACCAGCCACCTTTCAGAGGGCATTGGACAGCGTCATTGGACCAGAACTGGAACCATCAGCCTTTGTCTACCTAGACGACATCATCGTTATCGGAAGAACTCTGGAAGAACACCTCCACAACCTAACCAAGGTATTCCGAAGACTTCGCGACGCAAATCTACGCATAAATCCCGAAAAAAGTTAGTTTTTCAAGAAAGAAACCAAGTACCTCGGGCATGTTATTAGTGAACAAGGCATTCATACCGATCCAGATAAAGTCGCTGCCATTAGAGAGATGACCGCTCCCACATGCGTACGTGAGGTCCGAAGATTTCTAGGCGTAGCTTCGTGGTACCGTCGTTTTGTCCCTGACTTTGCCGCGATCTCACAGCCACTAACATCAATGCTAAAAAAGGGTAAACATTGGAAGTGGACGGATTCACAACAAATGGCCTTTGAGACTCTAAAGAATAAACTAACAGAAGCTCCGGTACTTGCAAGCCCCAATTTCACCGAAGTATTCACCCTGCAGACGGACGCCAGTGATCACGGTTTAGGAGCGGTGTTGACGCAGGACCTTGATGGAGCCGAACGAGTGATAGCGTACGCCAGTCGAAGTTTAAACGCAGCCGAGAAGAATTACTCCGCCACAGAAAAGGAATGTCTAGCTATTATCTGGGGAATACGAAAAATGAGGCCATACTTAGAAGGATATAAGTTCCATGTCATAACCGACCACCTTTCCCTCAAATGGCTCAATTCCATCGACAATCCCACCGGCCGCCTCGCTCGCTGGGCACTCCAGCTACAGCAATACAACTACAGTGTCCAGTATCGCAAAGGAAAGCACAATGTGGTTGCCGATGCACTTTCCCGGAAGCCAATGGAAACGTTGCAGAGAGCCATCGAGCACAATCAAACCGATGACGACTGTGACTGGCTGAAGAGAAAGAAGGAAGAAGTCAAGAAAAATCCCGAGAAATATGCCGACTACGCCATTATCGGAAGACAGCTATTTCGACATATTCCCCGGACCACCAACACTGACGATAGCACTCCATGGAAGTTATGTGTCCCCACACACCAGCGTCAACGCGTCCTGGAAGAAAACCATAGTCAGTCAACTGCCGGCCACGTCGGAATCATGAAGACGAACATCAGAGTAAACCAGCGTTACTACTGGCCCGGAATGTATCGCGACATTGCGCAATTCGTCCGTAACTGTAAGTCTTGCCAACAGTACAAGCCTAACCAATTCGCCCCAGCTGGGGAGATGCTCACACAAATTCCAGAAGAACCGTGGTCAATCGTCTGCTCTGACTTTGTAGGGCCCCTACCACGGTCCAAACATGGCCACACTATGCTACTAGTGCTTTTCGACAAATTCACCAAATGGGTCGAACTCACACCTCTTCGAAAAGCTACAACTCAAGGAGTGATAACAGCATTTCGACAAAAAATCATCGCTAGATTCGGAACGCCAAAAGTATTTCTCACCGACAACGGGAGTCAATTCACCAGTCGTGTCCTCCGAAAATACCTTGAATAAATCGGCGTCAGTCAACAATTTTCGGCCCCTTACTGCCCACAAGAGAATCCCACCGAACGAGGCAACCGAACCATCAAGAGAATGATAGCCCAAATCACCCGTAATCATCACAATACTTGGGACGAGTATCTCCCTGAACTTAGCTTGGCTATCAACACGAGTGCCTTCGAGTCTACAGGATACAGCCCCGCCTATCTCGTTCAGGGCAGGGAACCGCGACTACCGAAAGCCCTCTATGATGAGTCGAATCTGGGCACTGGCACTACAACTAGTAGCCCCGAAGACAAATCCAAGGCACTACAGGAAGTCTTTAAAATTGTACGACACCAACTAAGTAAGGTAGCTCAGGATCAACGGCGCCATTACAATCTCCGCAGAAGAATCTGGAAACCGAAAATCGGGGATTCTGTTTTAGTGAAAAATCACCCACTTTCCAGTGCTGTGGAGAATTTCAACGCAAAGCTTGCACCAAAATTCATAGGTCCATATGAAGTCATAAATTTCACTTCACCAGTCATCGTCCAACTTAGGGACCACGAAAATAACACCACTAAGACTGCCCATATCAGTGAATTAAAAACTTTCCTAACAATAACAGCAAATATCTAACATAATTTTACTAATCACCTCATTCTCTGATCTGACTAAATAATTTCATTCATTTATACCTCTTACACAGATACATTAACATCACGTACACCCACCCACCATCACACACCCATTAAACTATCCATCACACCAGCTATCATTCATCCCCATCACATTATGGCAGAATCCGATAAGTTCCAGCAAACCAAAGCCAAATTCCGAGCTCAGCTGCTGGCACAACAAGCACAGGGTAGACGGACCATATTACTCCATAGCCCTCCAACGCCGTCCATTTCGGGACAACGCCGCCATTCCCACTCTGCCGAGGGTCTCCACCATCTAAAACCACAAGGAAACGCTATTGGCCAACTAGGTTTCGTTTCGTAACCAACTTCCTCGTTGCGTCGTGAAGTTGAAGCGAACAACGATAATGAATGCCCAAAAACTTATAGAGGACGAAAAACGGCGCCACAACTCCACCGATTCAGCAAAGCAGATCATGGCCAACACATCCTATTTACAACTCCCTCGGTATGTCATTCGGAAGAGGTTGATGACCGCTACGATGGCCCATACCTTAGTACAGCAGGGTAAGGGGAACCGAACTCACTACCGACCAATAACATCATCTATCTCTGATGGTAATGACGAACCGATCACCCCAGCAGACTTGGAGAGCTCGGAGGACGAAATAGACAAATCAGAGATCCCCACCATCATAATTTCGAGTACGGACGAAGAAGATGAATCCAACCCACCTCAACTGCAATTAAACCGAAGTGCAGGAGACTTAATCGACGATGGATACCGTTCATGTCCATCACCAGCAGTCTCAGATATCTCCGAATCATCCTCGCTGACACACCTGGTACTCACTCCACGACCACGAACTTCTGGTATAGGACACTTGGTGTACCCATCATCCTCCGAGACCTCGCCAGCCGCTATTGGCCTAACCATACGACAGCGCACCTCGTCATCACCATCATCGTCATCATCATCATCATCATCATCATCATTATCATCGTCATCATCCTCATTAACAACATCAGCATCAGCCTCACCACCATCACCATCAACATCCTCCGTACCATCATCTTCACTAGCGTCCACTGCTACAAAAGAGGGTACCAAAAGTCATACCCCACGGCGGACAACCTCTACCACCGATACCGACAGTACCAGAACGAGAGTCAACCCTCGATTGACCGCTACCCGTGACACCATCGTATAACCGGGCGCGTATACCTGTCATCACCCAAGATGTGCTATCAGCAGAAGTACAGAGGCAAGTTGATATCACCACGCAAAAGATGATCATGGCCGCAAAGATGCCAAAATATACGCAACGGACAATAACGGTGGAAGGGGAACGCTACCGTATCACCATGAAGCAATTCGGAAGTATCTTTTTGGTGAAACGGCTCAACACCTCCCCCCGAGAATAGCAGGAAGTGTAACGATGAAAGTCGTGAACTCGTTTTCATCAACACATCTTATATTATTATAACATTATTATTTACCACGCACCATTTAAATTATTATTTACATTTTTATGCTTGAACTGCCTTAAATTTGTCAACAAATGAATTATAGATTATATATTTTATCATTCTTGAATTCACCATTAAACAAAACATTACTTTCTTTCATTTACGAGGTACCGACATATACACCGCTACCTAACGGAACCTATAGATAGTCGTCACATGTTAAAACGAGACAGAAAACGAACACACCACACAGAGGTGAGTTCGACAGGTTCACCACCGTAGAACGACATCCTATAAAAGCTGAAACAATTTCGAAATTCGAGGAGTCGATCGTCGGCGGTGGTCGAGTACACATCGCAGTACTAGTGCGCGTGTTTTCATCATAAGAGAAGTGCCTTCGCAGGTTTCTCCCCGTAGTTTAGAGAAGTGCCTTCGCAGGTTTCTCTCCGCAGTTTAGAGAAGTGCCTTCGCAGGTTTCTCCCCGCAGTTCTGAGAAGTGCCTACGCAGGTTTCTCCCCGCAGTTTAGAGAAGTGCCTTCGCAGGTTTCTCCCCGCAGTTCTGAGAAGTGTCTACGCAGGTTTCTCCCCGCAGTTTAGAGAAGTGCCTTCGCAGGTTTCTCCCCGCAGTTCTGAGAAGTGCCTACGCAGGTTTCTCCCCGCAGTTTAGAGAAGTGCCTTCACAGGTTTCTCTCCGCAGTTTAGAGAAGTGCCTACGCAGGTTTCTCCCCGCAGTTTAGAGAAGTGCCTTCGCAGGTTTCTCCGCAGTTTAGAGAAGTGCCTCCGCTGGTTTCTCCCCGCAGTTTAGAGAAGTGCCTTCGCAGGTTTCTCCCCGCAGTTCTGAGAAGTGCCTACGCAGGTTTCTCCCCGCAGTTTAGAGAAGTGCCTTCGCAGGTTTCTCTCCGCAGTTTAGAGAAGTGCCTACGCAGGTTTCTCCCCGCAGTTTAGAGAAGTGCCTACGCAGGTTTCTCCCCCGCAGTTCAGAGAAGTGCCTACGCAGGTTTCTCTCCGCAGTTCAGAGAAGTGCCTTCGCAGGTTTCGCTCCGCAGTTTAGAGAAGTGCCTCCGCTGGTTTCTCCCCGCAGTTTAGAGAAGTGCCTACGCAGGTCTCTCCCACGCAATCAAACTAAGTGCCTACGCAGTTTTGCCCCCGCAGTTTAGAGAAGTGCCTTCGCAGGTTTCTCTCCGCAGTTTAGAGAAGTGCCTACGCAGGTCTCTCCCACGCAATCAAACTAAGTGCCAACGCAGGTTTCCCCCGCAGTTTAGAGAAGTGCCTTCGCAGGTTTCTCTCCGCAGTTTAGAGAAGTGCCTCCGCAGGTTTCTCCCCGCAGTTTAGAGAAGTGCCTACGCAGGTCTCTCCCACGCGATCAAACGAAGTGCCTACGCAGGTTTCTCCCCGCAGTTTAGAGAAGTGCCTTCGCAGGTTTCTCTCGGCAGTTAAAGAAGTGCTCTCACCAGGTCTCACTATCCAACGACAAGGGTCCAGGATTTTTGAAACTAGAAAAGTACCTACTCCAGGTTTCTCGCTCTTCCCCAGGAGGAGTACCAACCTACCATTATATTTAGTAAAATTATAAATTACCATTATTATTTGTAAATCATTAGTTATAATCGAAAATAAAATAAAACAAGCCACGACACTCTAAACATTGAAAGAACTCGTTTTTATTCCTCTCTGTCCCGTGCAAGAATATAAATTTCTGCAACGACCCTGACCCGCGCGAGCTATACCCCAGCAACCGGAGGAAAACTCGTCGTTACAAACTCTATATCCTCCGGTATTGTAATCGTTGTAAGTGCATTAACATGGGCAATATCGAAGAGGTAGACGACAAAGTTTTCTTCTTTTACCTTATGAGAAGGTCCTCCTCTTGTTGCGCTCTTGTTTAATTTCCTCTTATCCTGGTACAATTTGCCAATTTGTTTTATGATGGCAGATTTGTCTCGCGTCGGAATTCGTGCCTTATCCCAGAAAACGAGCACTTCGTTTGCAGCCATTATTATATTTTTTCGCACTTCCAATTTTAGTGTACGAGTGTGAAAAAAATACACCAAGAACTTCTTTTTTAGACAGCAATTTTGATCCCAACAGCTGCGGAATAACATGTTCAATCAAATAAATGCTGGGCTGTTGCGATCTCAAATTACTTTTTTCATATATGATGCCATTGAAAATCAAATGCGCACCTGCTATTTTTTTAATGTAGTTTTTATCTTTTAGTTCTAAATGTTTTATTTTCCTTTTATTTCACTTGTTTTATTATACATTTTCCTGGGTTGCTTTTAGTTTAACTTGAAAAGATGAATTATTCACTATCACAACACATAAAGAAACTTTAAAATAACACTGCTTAGCTTTAATTTTCCGCTCACAGCTTGTATGTTTTAATTGCAAATGTCATAAAACAACTGGAAGGTCAATACGTGTACATAAAAAACGTATCTAACATAAACAAAAAATTTAAACTATAATTCGGGGATTCCACGAACTAAAAAAACATAACAATAAATTTAGCGATAATTCAAAGCTTCTGGGTTGCCACAGATTTCAAAAAAAAAAAAAAAAAATGTTTTGGAAATATGCGTTCGATTCCAACCACACTCACCAAATTTTAACAAAATCGGCGACCATAGAAATAATTCTCGTTGAAATGCTCATATATTTTATTTTTCTATTTTTGGTACACTTTCGTGCAATTTTTTTTTTTGTATGGGAACCCCCTTAAGGGTTGGAGATAGAGGGTAAGCTTGTTCTAGAGAAATATTGGGGATACAAAAATAATGGGGGTTGCTCATACTTTTTACCACCATAGGGGTGACCCCTTAGTAGTTATGAGCTTCTTTTTTATAAATTTTGTTCGTTCTCACGAACTTTAACCCTCGTGGGGCACGCGAATTTTCAACCGATCGAGCCCAAATTTTTGTCAAATTTTTTTTTCTCCTAACCTCCTAACCTTGTTAGGAAAATCGAAAAAAATAAGGGCCACCTTAATGATCTGGTTTTTGCATCATATGACTTCTTACTCGATCAAAGAGATCAAACCTATTCTTATCGCGATTTTAAAAACATAAATTATACCCTTCTTAATGAGAACTATCTTCGAGTTAATTGGAATAGAATCTACGACTTGATTTCTGTTGATGATCAACTATCGTTCCTAGAGTATAATATTCTGAAGCTTTACGATGAAGCAGTTCCTTTGAGGACAAAAACAATTTCGGCAAAAAAAAACCGTGGTTCAATTTTTATATTCTAAATTCAATACAATGAAGAGATTTAGCTTACTCTAGATGGAAGCATTTTAAAACACCAGAACTAAAAGTTGAATTTCGTTCTGCCCGGAGGGATGCTAATAATCGAATTAGAATGGCCAAAACTGAGTATTACTCTAAGCGATTCGGTACCGCCCTTGAATCCAAACACACATGGAAAACTATTAGGGACATTGGTATTGGAAATGTGGATAAAAGCATGAACTGCTCCATTAATGTTGATGAACTCAACAACATATTTACTTATACTTCGCTTCTTGTAGCGATGGACAATATGGCACAAAGCGAAAATTCTCTTTATAATGACAATGATACGCTTGACCAGGACATATTTGAATTTTCATGTGTCAATCAATTTGATGTTTTCTCTAGTTGTTCTCAATTAAAATCCCATGCAATAGGATATGATAATCTTGATCCTAAGTTCATCAGAATAATTCTGCCATCTATATTGCCGTATATTACTCATTTATTTAATACCATCATCACAACTAGCGGTTTTCCTTCGAAATGGAAGCATGCGAAGTTAATTCCAGTCCCTAAATCAAACAGTGAGTACCGGCCAATATCTATCTTAAGTTTTCTTTCAAAAGCTTTAGAAAAAATTTTACACCACCAGATAAGTATTCACGTTTATGAAAATCACCTAATGTCTGACCGACAGTCAGGTTTCCGACCTAATCACAGCTGTGGAACTGCTTTAATTGACGTATCGGAGAGTATAAGGCGTGAACTAGGTGATGGTAAGATTAACTTCTTGATGCTACTCGATCACTCCAAGGCTTTTGACACAGTTAACCATCAAATATTATGTGCTAAGCTAAGGTCACATTTTAAATTTTCATCAACATCATCACAACTTGTATCATCTTACCTCACTGATCGCATTCAGTTTAAACGGCATTGAGTCCAATCCCCTTACACTAAAAAGAGGCGTACCTATTTATGCTAATGATTTGCCACAACATTTACAATTGTATTTAACGATGTACAATTGTATTTAAGTAGTCCAGTTCAATCTATCAGAGAAAACGTTAATAAACTCAATCATGATTTAAACAACATATCTAGGTGGGCATCAGCAAACGGCCTGTGTTGAAATCCAATAAAATCCAAATGTATCGTAATTCACAAAAAAACGTTAAATCCAATCATTCAAGATGACATCATTAGAAACAACGAGAAAATGATATTGTACGAACGGCAAAAAATTTGGGAATAGTGTTTAACAATAACTTAACTTGGTCAAATCATATCAATGCGCTGGTTGTGCAAATATATGTCAAATTAAGAACGTTGTGGTCTGTGCAGTACTTTACGCCGTTAAAAGTAAGAATGCTACTCGCGAAAGCTTATTTGATTCCTAGTCTTACTTACGGTTGTGAATTGTTTTCTTATTGTGACTCCATAAGTAAGAAAAAACTTGAGATTTTATATAATAATATTATACGATATGTTTACGGACTTAAAAAGCGAGATCAAGTATCGTCCTATTCGAAGACTCTCTATGGAGATTCGTTTGAAAACTTGTTAAAGATTAGAACTTTAATATTTTTTCGAAAAATTATATACTCTCAAAAACCGAAGTACCTTTTACAAAATATACGCTTTGCTAGATCGTCAAGAGCAAAAATGTCATAATTCCCAAACTCCGATGTCTCGTTTCTGAATGGCAGTTCTTTGTAAATGCTACTCGTCTTTGGAATGCTCTTCAACATAGCCAACAAATAAACAGCAACGCAATGAGTTTTAAAAAATGTTTAAACACAAATACTTAATTTTGTATATATTCTTCAATTTATAACATTTTTAAACGGTGAGTTTTTACACAGATTCTAACTAGTAGAACCGTTAACGGTACTTGTAAACATTGTTTGTCACCCTCTTACATCCTTAACTCATAATAATTAGTCTAGTCTATTTTCGGCTTTGCATCGTAGCATTACGAGAAAACTGCGACTTTTTCTTCTCTATATCACTTTTGTACAAAAGGTAATATTTTAATAAATAAATTTGAGAACTTTTATCTCAATTTTAAGTAATTGAAAAATTTATGTTTTTTATTTATATATTTTCGCATTTGACGGTAAATTGGAATTTAAAAGTTTTCTTCTTGCAGACTCCAACAACCAGCCATCTTGTTTCAACAGCCCTTCATCTTTCTTACAAATTCAGCTTTAACAATATTTATTTATTTCTTCAAATTAAAAAAGGTACGTATAGTTCAATTTTAATGTGAGCTCTAGTGAGTTAAAATCGCGTTTTTTTTTTTTTATTAACAAAATAAATTTCGAAAATAAAAATTAATATTCATATTAAAAATTATTTATTTAATACTTTTTGATTCATTGCGATCGTCTTACAACCCCTCGAAAGTGTTAGTTTATACAGTACCTTTGTTTGACACCTTGTCATTCCTTTGGTTTTTTGGTACAATTTTGATCAACAGTGCGTTTGTTTACATGGACGGACAGATTTAATTTTTTTCCTTATAAAAATTTCTTAAATCAATTTGTTTTCGGTATTAAAGTAAACTTTACACCGTGTAAAAATAAAGTGAGCGTGTAAATTATAAAGTGAACTTATCTCTTTAATTTTATTGTGAAAAGCAAAAGCCGTCGGGTTTGTTAAAGTGATTATTTTTTAACACTTTACATACATACACACAGTGTTTTTTTTACTTATTGTTTTCTTTTGTGCTTTATTCGCGAGTAATACATTGTTTTTTTTTTCCATACGCATCTCACAAGCTGTTTTATTTGAACAAACCATAGCTTTTTATGAATATAGTGTTGTTGTTGGTTTTTTATTAAATTACATATTGTCACCCTACTGTCCGTCATAGTCGCGACTTATTTAGTGTGTTTTTTAAATTTAATATTATTTTTAATATTTTTATATCGGCATTTTTTTGTGAAATTCATTTACGAATTTAAAGTTGATAAATATTTTTCGTGGATTTTCGGAAATTTTCGTTTGTTTAATTTTTTTTGATTTTAATAATTTTTTTTTAAATTTATTTAATAAAAAATGCCTGAAACCGCGTTGAATATTTTCATTGATGATTCGGATGCTCTCGTTAAATATGAAGCGAGATTTAATGATATACGCGAAGAGCTTCATTCGGTTTTCCATCTTGAGATAAGAGGGAAGGAAGTAAACTTGTTATGGGAACAAGCAAAATCTTCTTATCGCGCTTGTCTCAGTTATTTAAAAAATGCGAAAGATACCGAACCTGACGATATTGACGCCGCGGAGGCAAAATACGAAGCCAGTTTTAACGCGTTCGTTAATTGTTTATCGCGTATTAATGAAAAATTACGTAATTTGGAATCACATTCCAAGCTTCACGAGCAGCCGCCGGCTGTTAATGGCAGTTCGACTGACAATTTTTGCCATAATTTATCGCTTCCACCTTGTGACACTGACATTTTTGAGGGTGATTATTTGTCTTGGCCCACTTTTAGGGATCTTTTTACCGCGGTCTACGTTAATAACTCCCGTCTTAGCAACATCGAACGCTTATGCCATTTGGTTCGTAAAACCAGTGGTAAGGCGCGGGATATAGTGTCGAAATGCCCTCTTACCAATCAAGGGTTTGATGTGGCATGGAAAAATTTAAGGGAAGCATATGATAATCCTCGTATGCTTGTCAATAATCAACTCAAAACACTTTTCGGGCTTCCTTTTCTTGATAAGGAAACCAGTGTTGGGTTGAAATCTTTACAGCGCGGTATTAATAGTTGCCTACAGCTATGTCTACTTATGACATTTCGACAAATAGCTGGGATCCGATATTAGTATTTTTATGTATTCAACGGTTACCGACCAATACTGTTAATCTTTGGGAGCAGAGTATAAAAGACAAGTCGGCCTTGTCTCTATGGAAAGATTTGGATCAATTTCTGACGGAAAGATCACAAACATTGGACTGTCTTCGGGAATTGAGAAGTTCAGAACCTCCCAAACGGTCGACAGATCATAAAGTTAAAACGCATCATACAAATGCTGCTTCATCTTCTTCTTCGAATGCAAATTGTATTTTGTGCAAAAACCAGGTGCATTTCTTACCATCTTGTCATCGTTTTAAAAGTCTATCTGTTTCCTACAGATATTCTACCGTGAAAAAGTTTCATTCTTGTGTCAATTGCCTATCAAGGACACATGAAGAGAAAAATTGTAGAAGCACACATAATTGTTCGATTTGTAATAAACGTCATCATACAATGCTACATCGTGAGTTGCCACAGTCTGACAGCTCAGCTTGGGAAAACAACAATTCAAATTTCGGTGCGAATTCGGCTACGACCTCTCGACTGACCAACGCCTTACCTACGAATTATTTTCCCTCTACTTCAAATGGTCATAATAGTGCTCCTTTAAATCGCCAGGTATTTCATACCTCGGAAAATAGGACCGTGCTTTTAGGGACAGCAATGGTGAATCTCGTTCATCAGGGTATTACGTACCCAGCCCGGGCACTTATTGACCCGGCTTCTGAAGCGTCGTTTATTTCTGAACGGCTTCAAAACCGCCTGAAACTTTCGACGCATTCTACGAATGCTCAAATTTCAGGTGTGAATCAGGCTGTCTCTGCTACTTCACGGAAAATTTGTCCTATTAAAATTGGGTCTCCTATAGACTCATCATTTATATTGGAAACTATGGCACGCGTTTTACCAAATATATCGGGTAACTTGCCATCCTTTATAGTTCCTTCGTTTATTAAGGAAAAATTGCCAAACCTTCGGTTAGCTGATATCAACTTTTATGATAGCAGACCTGTCGATCTGTTATTAGGTGCTGACTTGTATCCGAAAATTTTGTTTGGAGAAATTCGTCGAGATCTTTTGGGTTCATTATAAGCTCAAAATACGATATTTGGTTGGATTATTACTGGTCCAATATACAAACCCCAAGTTCAAGTCTATTCTACTAAGATAGAATTTTCGGAGGAAGATTGCCTGAATAGAAATCTTCTTAGATTTTGGGAACTGGAGGAGAATTTTGTTTGTATATGATTTGCATAAAATTAGTGACCTTCCGAAATTTGGTCAGGATCGGTTCATTTTTCGACATAGACCCCACACAAATATAGCATCCGATATTAACTTTTTCATATCTGCAGCCAAAAAAATTAAAAACAGTGCCACTCAAACTTGGTTTATGCTTACATTCTAAATATATGCAATTAGTTGGACCTAAGAGATAGGATCTCTAAACGCATGGTATTGGGTATCGTATATTCGGTCTAAACCGACTATAATTTTCTTACTTGTTTTCTATTGTCAAATATTGAAATCTAATCATAAATCAAGAATATTAAACTCGGTCTTGTAATGAATAGTTTTTGTAATTACAATTTTGTTGGTTCCTAAATTCACCTACGTAAAAGTTTATCGAGATAAATTTTTTACCCAAACTAAAATTGTTACCCATTTTTTCGTATAGCCGATTCGTCTATCGTCGTCGAGATTTGTAGCTATTTATACTCACCTAAGAATCAAATCAATTTATTAACATAATATTTCTTTTAAATATTTGTTTTCAAACAAAAGTTAGTAATATATGAATGTTTTTATACAAAAAAAAAATAAAATTCATCCAATTTCATGAAGTTAGGAGTATTCCATCAGTTCCCCACTAAAATTCCATAACATGCCTCTTTATTAAAATTTCATATTTTTTCAATTTCTTCTCTGCATGAATGGGTTTTTTTTTAGATTCAATAGAGTAATTAACGGTCCATTTTATTTTGAAAGCCAATATTTTTTTCTGGGACTCTGATAAAAAAAAATTTTTGTGATGTGGTTTGCAATTTAAAGGGTCAAAAACCTACCCCCACCACTGTCGCTAGCTCAACAGATGGGTCCCACCGACCTGAAGCAATGCAAACATGAGTGTTAAAAATAACAATTTTTATAATATCAGGTTAATAAATGTAGTGATTAGGACTCATTGCGATGCTGGTAGTTTGGGTTTAAATGCACGATTTTTTTTTCGGTAGTGACTCAAATTTTTCACTGTTGTGAAATCCTTTTTTTTTATCTAGTCACCCTCATTCACTCATAAATATTCTTGCTCGTGTCACAAATTGTGCTGACGTATGAATTCCTTGCCTGACTAAACGGTGGGAAAACAACATTATTAAACAAACCAAAAATATTAAGTATAAATATTTTTGCTCGTGTTTAATTGTGTTGACGTATGAATTATTTGCCGACCAAACGGTGGGAAAATATTGTTGCTGAACAAAACCCAAACATTCATTTAATTCCATTGAAGATTCGTTGTCTTAAACGAATCATAAGGAATTAACAAATATTATCTACTTCTGATAAAATTTGTGAGGAGAATTTTAAGAAAACTACGCGTCGCGGTTCAGATGGTCGTTATATTGTGACCCTTCCTTTTAAAATTGAATTCCCTCAACATTTGAATTTAGGTATATCTCGTACGAATTTGCTGAAACAATTTTACAGAACTGAAAATACCCTCCTACGAAAACCTGAAATTAAGGAAATGTATGCCATTCTGAAGCTGAATACCCTTTGGCATCACACATTTTACGAAAGTGTATGTACGTTGACGACGTTTTGACAGAGACTCACGACATTTCAACTGCTTTGATCGCTCGTGATCAACTTATAGCGGCTTTGTCTTCTGCTAGATTTGAACTACGGAAATGGACATCTAACGAACGGACAATTTTGGACAGATTTCCTCCTGATCATTTAGTCGAGGCTAAACTTTTAACGTTTGTGGAATCTAGTAGTTCTAAGACTTTGGGCATTCAATGGAACGCTCAACTGGACTCCTTTTATTTTAGTGTAAATCCTATTGCACATA
The DNA here is from genome assembly GCA_963682025.1 of Cordilura impudica. Classification (NCBI taxonomy): domain Eukaryota; kingdom Metazoa; phylum Arthropoda; class Insecta; order Diptera; family Scathophagidae; genus Cordilura; species Cordilura impudica. Next base: position 5,577,502 of record OY821522.1, read on the forward strand.
AATCGAGCCATACTAAAAGGGAAGTTTTATCTATGATCGCGAAGTTATTTGACCCTGTAGGTTGGTTAAGTCCAGTTGTTTTTGTTGCAAAGATGATTATGCAAAAAGTTTGGTTGGATAATATCAACTATGATGATTCTCTTCCACTTTCAACGGAAAGCGAGTGGCAAAAGTTTGTGACTTCATATCATGAAGTCAACAGTATGCAAATTCCGCGCTGGGTTCATTATACACCTGATTCGTCCGTTGAACTTCATGTCTTTTCTGATGCCTCGGAAAAGGCATACGCGGGGGTGACTTATATTCGCATCGAAACCTCCAGCGGCAAAATTTATACCCACATGTTATCTTGTAAGACGAAAGTGTCACCTATAAAATCGATTTCAATTCCGCGGCTTGAACTTTGCGGAGCAGTTTTGGCTTCAAAACTTTTGAAGACAGTGCTTAGCGAAATCGATATACAACTTAACCAGGTTTATTGTTGGACTGATTCTACGATAGTCCTTTCGTGGTTAAAAAAGGACCCTTGTTCTTGGATCAACTTCGTTGCGAATAGGGTGTGTAGAATTCAAGAAAATGTAGGCAAGCATAATTGGTACCATGTTCGATCTGAGGACAATCCTGCCGATTTGGGTAGTCATGGTATCTCTTCTTCGGAGCTTGCAGATAATGACCTTTGGTGGCATGGGCCAAACTGGCTTCGTCAGAAAAAGACAAAATGGAATATCGCTGATCTCTCTACTCTTGATACTGATATTGAAGGTCATCGTGTAAAGACCCCTGCTTCGTTCTTTACTGACTCAAAAGGAAAGGATATATATGTTGATATTCTTGACGATTTTTCCCGTCTTGATCGAGTGCTTCGCGTTTTTCATACATATTTAGTTTTTTCTATAATAGTCATCCAAATCATAAATCAGGTCGTCATTTATATAAGGATCATACTCTGTCTAGGTGTGAGATTAGAAAAGCTAAATTACGTTTAGCCATCATAGCTCAAAAGTATCATTTTGCGAATGAGTACAAATGTTTGATAGGGAAAAAACCGTTATGTTCGACAAGTTTTCTGATTCCTTTGAATCCATTTATTGATGAGGAGGGTGTCATAAGGTTAAATGGTCGGTTGGTTAAGTCCCCATCTTTATCTTATACTGAACAGCATCCAGTTGTTTTACCATATTCTAGCAGATTTACTCTACTTTTGACTGAATATGTTCATCTAATTTCCATTCACGTTGGAAATAACTTAATGTTGCGAATACTTCGCATCGAATATTGGGTACCACGTTTAAAATCGAAAATTCGTGGAGTCATTGGTCGCTGCAGACGGTGCCTAATTGACAAAAGACGGTCATATAGTCAGATTATGGCGGCACTCCCCCCTGAAAGAACAACTCTTGATAGGCCCTTTACTACAACTGGTGTTGACTTTGCAGGCCCTTTTGATATTAAAAGTTTTACTGGCAGGGCTTGTAAGATTACTAAACGCTACGTTTGTATTTTTGTATGCTTTTCTACGAAAGCCATTCATTTACAAGCGATTTCAGACTTATCTTCGGCTACATTTTTATCGGCGTTTCATCGATTTATATCGCGCCGGGGATGTCCAAGTACTATTTTCTCCGATAATGGTACAAATTTTGTAGGCGCGTCGCGTGAATTGGAAAAAGATTTTCGAAATTTTCTTCGGGAATGCCAGACCACCATATGTTCTACATATGGTATCCAAGGCCTTACATGGCGTTTCATCCCTGCAGGCGCTCCTCATATGGGTGGCCTATGGGAAGCCGGGGTAAAAAGTTTTAAGATTCATTTTCGAAAAGAAACGCAATCTTATAAATATACGTTTGAGGAACTTTCGACGGTTCTTACGAGAATATAAGCGTGCCTTAATTCGCGTCCGCTCCGTCCTATGACCGATAATCCTCAGGAACCGGTTGCGTTGACCCCTGGTCATTTTTTAATTGGCTCGCCAATACTTGCTCCCCCGGAACCAAAAATTGACGAATCGCCTATAAGTTTATTAAATCGGTTTAGAAAAATGAAGGCAATTTCTCAGCATTTCTGCCAACGGCGGAAAGAGGAATATTTAATGACCTTGCATAAACGTTTTAAATGGCAACATCCGAATTGTAATATTCAAGAAAATGATTTAGACGTAATTCGTCATGAACAATTAGCTCCAACTTCGTGGAGATTAGGTATCATCGTAAAAGTTTACCCAGGTAGTGACGGACATGTAAGAGTGGTAGACGTATGCACTGCGAATGGAATTGTAAGAAGACACATCGCGAAGCTGGTCCTTTTGACCGCCTAAGAATAGTAATTTTCTTCTTCGTCGTTAACCTACGTTATTTCTTAGAATTATGGACGCATTACCACATTTTTTTGATGATGCTATCTTGGACGATTATGAAGAAGTAATGGAAGAAGCGGAATCATTACCGGCTGCAACCCCTATGGCTGCTCCTCTAGAAACATTATCGACGCCTACTCCCATAGATGAACCTGCTCCTGTTGGTGTACCTCTTCCAACTGTTGCGCCTGAAACTATCGCAACACCAACACCATCGCCGATCTCCGAAACTTTGCCAAAATCTTCGAAAATCGCGGGCTCGAATAGTAGAAATAAAATTGAAAAAATAGCTGATCCAACTAATCGACGTTGCAGAGTTTGTACAAATAAACATCCTCTACGTTTCTGTCCGGTCTTCCGAAAGATGAGTCACGAGCAAAAACTTCGTATGGTAGTTCTTCACCACTACTGCTCTCGCTGTTTAGCTCACTCCCATACGGCTAAAGATTGTGTGAGCACCTTTACGTGCCGGGAGTGTAAAGGGGACCATAACGTTCTTTTACATTCTTATCGGTCAAACACTTCTTCGAAACCTCTTAAATCCTCCGGATATAAAGGGGACACCTCTGCACGTACAGTTTCTCACTCTGGTCAGTCAGATACCCATAAAGAAATTATATCTCTGCGCACCCAAAACTCTATGTCCTCCGTTTTCCAACCGAATCCACTACCAATAAGGCATGTGGTATCCTTTCCCCCACTCTTATAGGATTGTATCTGCCAAAAAATGTAATTCCTGTACGAGCAGCCTTGGATCCTTGTTGTAAGGTCAGCTATATATGCGAGTCCTTGGTCTATCAGCTCCGTGTACCAGTTTCGAAGGTGGATAATGACAAATATTGTCGTCGTTACGGCAAAGGTGTCAAGGATGTGGGGTATTCCAACTCCTACGGAATCCGTTCCTGATACTCTAAAGGAACAATTTGTTGGATTTCAACTGGCTGATCCAAATTTTAATCTCGCGGGGCGGGTTGTTTTGATTTTAGGACCTGAACTAACCCCTCAAATTATACTGAATAAGATATATTCGAGCCCGGGACTTCCATTGGCCCAACTAACCATCTTTGGCTGGATAATTTCTGGCCAATCACCTTTACAAGGGTCAGGTCTCATGGACCTCTTAATAAAGCTCCAGCTCTGCTGGTCAGGTCCCTTGGACCTCCTAATAAACATCTAGCTTGCTAGTCAGGTCCCATGGACCTCCTAATAAATTTCCAGTTCTCTGGTCAGGTCTCCTGGACCTCTTAATAAACATCCAGCTTTGCTGGTCAGGTCTACCGGACCTCTTAATAAACTTTAATAATAAGCATTTTTTGAAAAAATAATAATAATAGTAATAATTATGAATTAATAAACAGAAAAGCTCACTTGAACTATACGTCTCTTTTCTTACATAAAGTATGCTATATTATTTTTAAGTTTACTCTTAAGTTTGTTGCGCCATATTTGGATGCTGCAAGGTGGCCAGCAATGTTTAAACACAAATACTAAATTTTGTATATATTCTTCAATTTATAACATTTTTAAACGGTGACCCATTTTTGGGTTAATAACTAGTTAAAATCTATTTAACTCCCCTTTTTAACATCTTTGTTAGGAGTTTTTACACAGATTCTAACTAGTAGAACCGTTAGCGGTACTTGTAAACATTGTTTGTCAGCCTCTTACATCCTTAACTCATAATAGTAGTCCCTGCTCGGGCGCCACTGTAACGACGAGTTTTCCTCCGGTTGCTAGGGTATAGCTCGCGGTGGCCGGGGTCGTTGCAGAAATTTCTTTTCTACTGAGACAGAGAGTGAAAAAACGTTGGGTACGGTTTTAAGGTACAGTTATTTGTTTATTGAGATCTTAAAACTACAAAATACACTTAAATATGCCGGGGTGGTTCCGTGAGATCGGTCCGGGACCTCGGACGACAGTCTTCGCCAGACTGTGGAGACTCGGTATCTCTGGTGTCGGATTGTTCGAGGGTTGGGCTTGCAGGATTCGTTGGGTGTTGATTCAAGAGTGACCTAAGTCGGCACACTCTCCGCAGGGCTCGTTGGGCTTGCAGGATTCGTTGGTTGTTGATTCAAGTGTGACCTAAGTCGGCACACTCTCCGCAGGGCTCGTTGGGCTTGTAGGATTCGTTGATTGTTGATTCAAGAGTGACCTAAGTCGGCACACTCCACCTGTGGAACGAATGATTAGTTACTTACCTAACCTCTGGGCTGTGCAAGGTAATTATGCGGTGAGAGTGACCTATGTCGGCACACTCTCCACAGGACTCGTTGGGCTTGCAGGATTCTTGATATAGTGAGTCAAGAGTGACCTATGGCGGCACACTCCACCTATGAAAAAGGATTAGTCCCTTACCTGTCCTCTGGACCTCGCAGGATGATGGGTATAGTGACAGCGACCTAAGTCGGCACACTCTCCGCAGGACTCGTCGGGTGCTGATTCAAGAGTGACCTAAATCGGCACACTCCACCTGTGGAACGAATGATTAGTTACTTACCTAACCTCTGGGCTGTGCAAGGTAATTATGCGGTGAGAGTGACCTATGTCGGCACACTCTCCACAGGACTCGTTGGGCTTGCAGGATTCTTGATATAGTGAGTCAAGAGTGACCTATGGCGGCACACTCCACCTACGAAAAAGGATTAGTCCCTTACCTGTCCTCTGGACCTCGCAGGATGATGGGTATAGTGAGAGCGACCTAAGTCTGCACACTCTCCGCAGGACTCGTCGGGTGCTGATTCAAGAGTGACCTAAGTCGGCACACTCCACCTGTGGAACGAATGATTAGTTACTTACCTAACCTCTTGGCTGTGCAAGGTAATTACACGGTGAGAGTTACCTGTATCGGCACACTCTCCGTAGGACTCGTTGGGCTTCTCCGGACTCGAAGAATTCGTAAGACTCGCAGGACTCGAAGGATTCGCAGGACTCGAAGGATTCGCAGGACTCGCAGAACTCGAAGTATTCGCGGGACTCGCAGGACTCGAAGGATTCGCAGGACTCGAAGGATTCGCAGGACTCGAAGAACTCGCAGGACTCGAAGGGTTCGCAGGACTCGCAGGACTCGAAGTATTCGCAGGACTCGAAGGATTCGCAGGACTCGAAGTATTCGCAGGACTCGAAGGATTCGCAGGACTCGAAGGATTCGCAGGACTAGAAGGACTCACAGGACTCGAAGGATTCACAGAACTCGCAGGACTCGAAGGACTCGCAGGACTCGAAGGATTCGCAGGACTCGCAGGACTCGAAGGATTCGCAGGACTCGAAGGATTCACAGGACTCGCGGGACTCGAAGGACTCGAAGGACTCACAGGACTCGAAGGATTCACAGGACTCGCAGGACTCGAAGGACTCGCAGGACTCACAGGACTCGCAGGACTCGAAGGACTCGAAGGACTCACAGGACTCGCAGGACTCGAAGGATTCGCAGGACTCGCAGGATTCGCAGGACTCGAAGGATTCGCAGGACTCGCAGGACCTACTAAGGATAATGAAGTGACCTAGGACGGCACACTTCGTTCAGCGAAAGGGTTATTAGTTTGCTTACCTTGTTACTGCTGCCACGGCTACTGCACGACTGTCCCGATTGTCCTCATGACCGCCTTTTTATACTTGTGCCTGACGGCTGGTGACAGCTGATTGTTACCAGTATCATATGATCGCCACGTACGGGATCACAGGGTGATCCCAAAAAGGAATTTAACAGCCTATTCGGTAATTCATTTTTTTTGTGCAATTAAACATAAAATATAAAGTACCATTCAATCAAAATAATAAAAAAAAATAATTCAAATAATACTAATGGATTGTGTGGGCCGAAACGATGGCACAGACTTCGGTCATCACAACATTAAGAACATTTAAAGTACTTTCAAATGACTAATAATATGGAAATTTTTCTATAACAATTTTATAGTTCTTACATCGAGAGCGTTGAAAAACTTACCAAGGTTTCTTAAAATCTTGAAATAATTAGCTCATTTATAATTAATATCTAGTTATTATGAGAGGAAAGATACATTTTTAAGAAAATTTACTAAGGAAAAGGCAAATTTACTAAGGAAAGGTAAATTTTTAAGAAAATTTACTAAGGAAAGGTAAATTTTTATGAAAATTTACTAAGGAAAGATAAATGTTTAAGAAAATTTACTAAGGAAAAGGTAAATCTTTATATGAGTATTCTTTAAGAAAAAAAAATTTTGTTTCACGTTCCTAGTTTTGTATTTTTAATCAAAATTAACTCAAAGTATAAAAGTATTTAAAAATGTTTCATAAATAATTAACTAAAAATTAAAAGCTAAATGTAAAATCGAAAATTAAAAACTAATATAAAAGATTATTCCACATTTATTTATTTAAAATGAATACCAGATTATAAAAGATTATTCCATATTTATTTATTTAAAATGAATTACAGACACGACTTGTTACTTTTAAGTTTCAATCATTAATCATTCTTTATTTTTCCTACTTCTTTCTTTTATTGTTAATTTTACATATTTTTTAGATCATATTAAGAATACCTGTATAAACGGAGATTGCTGGAGTAGCGAGAGCAGTCAACCGAAGGTTGCTGGAGTAGCGAGAGCAGTCAACAGAGGTTGCTGGAGTAGCGGGAGCAGTCAACAGAAGTTGCTGGAGTAGCGAGAGCAGTCAACCGAAGGTTGCTGGAGTAGCGAGAGCAGTCAGTCGAAGCTTGCTGGAGTAGCGAGAGCAGTCAACAGAAGTTGCTAGAGTAGCGAGAGCAGTCAACCGAAGGTTGCTGGAGTAGCGAGAGCAGTCAACCGAAGGTTGCTGGAGTAGCGAGAGCAGTTGCTGGAGTAGAATTTTTGAGGACGACCGAGGTCGATCGTCAGTATAAAGTTTGTATTTGGATATATCTACGTGGTGGCAGATTGTTCCGACACAAGGTTTTGCCATTAACTCGACTTAACCCAGAGTCTTGTCATTAACTCGACTTGACTGACTTTGCCTATACCAACCTTGTTTATTTATCTGAATTAATATATTGACTGAATGAGAATCAATAAAAGATGGTACTTGAGTGTAATCTGGTTGGTATAGGTTCAGTCAGTATTCGTGTTAATGTGTATGACGTCATGTATGATTAAGTATGGGTGGTTGTAGTACGTATTTGTTATGTACGTTGTATTTTGCGACGTGACAAACTTAATCCACCAGGAAACTAATGTTTCGAAGGTCATGTTAAATTTGTATTGCTTATCAGAATGTGCGTGGACTTAATACGAAGCTTGCTAACCTTTATAATAATAGTTTTGATTTGGATTTTCATGTTCTCGTACTTACAGAAACTTGGCTTCGCGGGAATATACTTCATAGGGATATTATGTCAAGTAAATTTCAAATATTTCTATGTGAGAGACTACTAAAGGCTGGAGGTGGGGTTTTAATAGCTGTAGATAGTAAGTTTACCTCAAGTTTGGTTGAATTTGATGATATTGATACCAGTATTGAGTTCATACTTATATCACTTGTTCCTATATTCCTCCATGCTCTGTCAATACAATATATGATGCTCATGTTAATGCGATTTCCTCTGCAAGTAATTGTCTAAAACATGGTGACTCATTTCTAATACTTGGTGATTTCAATTTACCTAACGTATTATGACATTATTCGTCTGATTCCTTATCGTTTATTCCATCTACGACATTTCACTTTTATGATACACTTCTTGAGAGTATATCTGATCTGGGGGTATTCCAGATAAATTGGGTTTTGAACTCGAACAAAAAAATGTTGGATCTAGTTTTTGTGGATAATGTTGAAAGTTTTGTAGTGAATTGCATTGACCCAATATCTTTACCTGGTGATCGATATCACCCTACTCTTGGTTTAATTCTTGATGTTGGTCAAGAAGAGCCTATAACGGGGCTAAATACTGCGATGAGTAAATCATTTTGCTTTACACGTACTGATTATTATAAATTGAATGAACTGCTTTATCGTATTGACTGGTAATTTTTGGTTTATAATTGGCTCCTTAATAATTGCACCATGGACTTTCTTTTGGTAAAATGCATTACTCTTTCCCATCAGAACTGTGATCATACTGATCCTCCGTGGAATTCGAAGGAGTTGTCGAGTCTAAAAAACAGAAAATCTCGCCTTTTAAAAGATATGCAAAATCCGGTTCAACTTTAGATTATGCTAAATATTCTACCGCTGGCGCTAATTACAATTTACTGAATAATAATTGCTATACGAGGTATTTGGATAAATTAATATCAAACTTTGCTAATAACTGTAGTGAACAAGCACCAATTTATATAATGAAAAAGCGCCAATTCATGTAATGAACAGGGTTTACCTAACATTTATGTTGTTTTAAAATATCAAAGTAAACAATGATATCAATTTTCTAAATTTGCGGTGAAGTTATCAAAAATACATTTAAGTCCTGGGGCTGACGGGGAAGGACGAGTTGGAGCCATTTAAGCCACTAGCTTACAGTCGGGTGGGGGAGTTCTTGTCCTCCCGTCGTTCCTTATAGCATATTCAGAAGCCTGCTATACAAATATTATTATAGACTCCGAAATTAACTTAATGAAAACTCTACTGCTGGAAAATGGATTAATTGAAAATTAGATCATAGCTAATACAATTTCCCTGCTACAAGCTTGGTGAAATACGGATTTTAATTAACAAAATGCTTGACAATTCAAAAATTAGGTCTTTATGATATTATTGAAGACCAAAGCCTCTTAACCCTCCCAACCTATGGTTCCAGCGGCCTATGGTTATGACTGAAACCCCGCGATGAAATCTTACCTCAACTTTACTTCATCATGTAAGAAAACATTTTAATTAAATTTACATATACATGTTTAATATTTATTAATTCAAAAGTAATTCAAATTCTTACTGTATTACAATCACAATAGATTAGAAAGAATCTAAACCAGCTAATAATCCTTTATATATTTATGATTTAAAAGGGAGGTCATACCTTATTACTTAATTTTATAGTTGATTAAATCTTTAAACCCAAACCAAACAACGTACCTTATTGAATGAATTTACAAAATTACAATTGTGTATCAGTTTTTAATAAAAATTGAGAATTAATAGTTACATATGACAATAAAAAAATACTATAGAAAAAAATTTCGTATCATAATATTATCTAGGCTGTGAACGCCGTAACATTCGTAGAGAAGCTAAACTATGTATCTTATTATTGTTTTGAATTTTAATGTTTCAAAATTCACTTGTTCCTGTTGAAATCAAGTTCAAGTTCAAGATCACGATAATTAAGTTCTTGTAACAAAAAGAAAACCAAAGGCTACTTTTTCATTGGGCTCTCTTAATACAATAGTGTATGTTAGTTGTTACTCTTTAAAAAAAATGTTATTGTTGTATGCATATAAACAAATTAATGATTATAAAGTTTCATATAATGACTCACCAAAAAAGATGTTCTGCCGCAGCACGATGAGGCCTCTCGAACTTGCAGTGCTGGTTGCTCTATAAAAATTATGTTAAATTTGTTTGTTTGCACATGTAACCTGATTATGATTTTCTTTTGTGTTTCTTTTTGTTTTTTTTCCCTAATGATAATTTAGTGAACTCTCTTAAAATAAGGTTCTAAATATCTTGATTCATTGGGTCTTGGGCTAAAACTGGAATTTTAATAATACATAAGCGTAGGAATTTACAACAATAGGGGGAGATTTATATGTGTTCTACGGATTGACATAATATTAACTTAATGACATTGTTGTTTCAATATACGAACGGAAAATTAAATTTAATGATTAAATTTAATGATTAAATTTAATTTAATGAATAAAATGTAATTTTGTAATTTTATTAAATTATTGATACATCCAAATCATTAAGCCAGCATAAGACAATCCATTCTCTAAAATCAATTGAGTCTAACTGATGAAGGTATTAGATTTATTAAATTTGTGACTTGAAACTTAGTTATAAATTTGAAGCTTAGTTCGGCATTAGCGAAAGGTAAATAAAATCCCACTGAGGAAATTATTGAGTATTTTCTTTTTTAAATGAGTTAAAATTTTTTTTCTTTACAATATGCTTGTAAGTTTAATGATCATGCCTATGATTACGAATTTTAAAAGGGTTAATTTTTTTGGAAATTCTTAAAGTTAGAGCTTTCAAACAGTGTGGTCAGATATGATCAATGCAATTTGGGTTGGAACTAAATGATCCCACTTCATATCAACATTTAGCGTTAGAAAAAAAAGAACAAAAAAATATTTTGTCCATTTCTTTAGGGTAAGGTGTTATATAACAACTCGTCCAATTTTCTTGTTTTAGCTGGCTGTATAAAAGTTTTGCAACCGTTGATAGAATGTGCGTGGGGTGTTGATCAATTGCAGGTTAGGTTTGTTTTTTTATAGATGACTGCTTGTCTTTGACGATTGAAGGGTATAGATTTCTTTTAATGAGGCAACAGGGATTGTCTCATTCGTGGCTGTAACCAAGATTTTCCTCCTCTAAACCACGGGTTTATGTATTAACTTCTTTTGCTTTGATTTTAGTGGTCTATCTGTTGGAAGGTAGATTAAACTTAGAACCGGGAATTATACAAGGTTCCATATAATTACCTGCTGCAAGGCCTGTGTAGGACGCTACTGAGTATGAATAAGGCAGGTGATTTCAGCCCAATCTATGGAAGAACACTGTTTTATGATAGAAATGGAATGGTCTCCTGAAATGTGGAGCCACTTATCCCCACTGAACTTATTTAAATTTTAAAGGTAAACTTTACATTTCTTTTTCGACTACTGTATCCAGATGGGAAAGGATTACCTTGATTTTGCACTCCTTTTCTTTTCTTTAATTGATGGATTTTCAACGCGACTTTTTCCGAATTATTATTATAAAATGAATTATAAACACGACTTGTTACTTTTAAGTTTCAATCATTAATCATTCTTTATTTTCCTGGTTCTTTCTTTTATTATTAATTTTACATATTAAAAATACCTGTATAAATGGAGCGTACACAAATGGCATACATACATACATACGATTTCTGTGTGTTATACTCCGAATTCATAACACAGCAGAAATCAAGAAAGCACGCAACAACAATTGCATGGTATAGCATGAGTTGTCATTGCACAATACCTACGATGCATCGACAATTGTTTATACATTAACAGTTCATAGTACAGCGTATGGCCAATGAGCTTAAATGTACTTTTATCGTGTCAGCGAATGTTTGTGATTGCACATATTTTGGACAATAACATTTAATAGTGATTAAATAAAGTTATCGTCCAATTTATGAATGCAATTATGCTACACCTCGCTTTTAAATTTGAATGATCTTATCATTCATAAGATTAGTTGTCGTGTTTTCTAGATTTCTGTACTTAAGATATTCCGGAGTTACACATATTTTAAAATTGATAATGATATATAAATTTACATGCTTGTGAATTTTTTTTTTTTTGATTGTTACTAAAATTAAATAGATATTAAAATTAGAACTGAGTAATTTATTTTAAATCTAGTCGGTGATTATTGGCATGTCTGGTTCCTTTTATTGGTTTTCAATTAAAATTTAACTTTATGTAGTAGAATAACAAGATAGTTTAGTGAACATATATTTGAAATTTAAATTGACGTAGTAAAATTGAATTATTTTAATTATTATTTATGTTATCGTATATTTCAAGATTATTTAATTAAAATATGTTTGAAATTATTTAAACTATAAATAAATGATTATATTATATATCACAATTACAAATAAATGATTTAATTATTTTTCAATGGGGTGGCTATGCCACCTCCCTTTTCAATTAGAATGATCTTGTCATTCTGTTTAATTAATTACATGTATATGATTAATATTCATTATTATTTAAAAAAATTAATTTAATTTAGTTTTGTTTAAAGTTATAGTTTACGATATTATTATTTAAAATTATGCAGTTTTAAATTTTTCATATTATTATTTTTTTTTTGTTTTGTCAAATTAAAATTATAATAATTTAGTAATTGATGCATATGTATATACTCGTACATATTTGAGTTTATTAATTATAATTAAATATTTTATTTAGAAAATAATTTTAAACTTAGTTCTAATCAAATTGATTTTGGATAGAAAAAAAAATAGAAATTAAAATTAATTAAAAATTAAAAAAATAAAACTTTTTTTTTTAATTTTCAATATTGTTATTTGGAGATTTAAAATATTTTATATAAATTTTGTTAAACATCATTATTATATATATTTATAAGATTCTCGTATATATAAAAAAATGTTATTGTAATAGGTTATTAAATAATACGTATATATGTGATTTTATTAATTATTTGGAGATATTATTTTGTGTTCAATTAGATTCTGGATATAGTTAGAAATGATTAGATATTACATGACTTTTTCCTCTTTTTTTTTTAACTTTTAGGAATATATTTTTAATCTGTTTTTGTGTACTAATTGTTTTTTGGTTTCGCTTTCTGATCTTATTATTACATTTCCATTATTTTCTAAACTTTCTATTGTATAAGGTCCTATATATTTACTTTCTAGTTTATGTCCTGTTTCTTTTCTAAGTAATACCTTATCTCCTATTTTTATATCTAATTCCTTTATATTCTTATCATAATAATTCTTATTGTTTTGCTTATTCCTAATGAGTTTATCTCTAGCTCTCTTACGTGCTACTTCTAACCTATATTTTATTTCCTTACTCTAGTCTTCTATATTATATATAGGATCTATTCTATCTTTGTTGTTAAGTCTATTGAATCCATATGGGATTCTTCCGAACACTAATTCAAATGGGCAGTATCCGTGGGCCTCTGAAGGTGTTGTGTTAAAACAGTACGTAAAGTACTTTAGCCATTCATCCCAATCATCTCTTTCAACAGATATGTAGGAACGTACATATTCGTTGAAAGTTCTATGGCTTCTTTCCACCGTTCCTAGCGTTTGATGGTGGTGTGACGTAGAAGTTACCTTCTTAATTTTCATATATTTGTATATCTCATTCAAAATACTGTTCTTGTATTCTGTACCCATGTCCGTAATGAGCGTCCTCATAGGGCCATAAGCCAAGATAAATGAATCAAATATAGCTTTGGATACTGTTTTCGCGCTTTTATCGCGTACTGGCACTGTTACCAGATATTTGGTCATGTCACATATAATGGTGACTGCATACTCAAAACCATCTTCCGTCCTTGGGAGTGGTCCAATCGTATCTAAAGCATCGATCAGAGTATCCGTTATAGTCATTGGTATTTTTGTATGTCTAATAGTTTTGGATTCTTGACATTTCCTACAAGATCTTATGTAATCAGAAACCGACTTGGTCATTTTCGGCCAGTAGAAATATCTTCTAATCTTTCCAATTGCCCTTGTTATGCCTGAATGACCTTCTTGTATGGGGTCATCATGATATTGCTTCAATATCTTATTTATTTCATTTTTATTATTCAGCTTGGTCACCTTTGGGAGTAGCGCTACTCTTAATTTATTCAAAAATATATTGCCCTTGGCCTTAAAATCTTGCATTGAGACAAATTCGAAAATTTTCTCATTAGGTGCCACTCGTACTTTATTTATCTTATATTTGCCAGTTAGTGATTCTAACCTGGGGAATAAGTGCCCTAAGTCAATTTTCCCTTAGCAAATAAATCAAAAGCTTGTTGGCATTCGGTTGTCTAACTGAATTTTACGCCCTTTTTCGTAAGTCCCGTTATATGACGGGAGTAGTCAGCGAAATTGACTATAAACCTTCTATAATAGTTACAGAAAGCAATGAATCTTCTAGCTTCATCCGCATTCGATGGTACTGGGTAATTTCTAATTGCTGAATATTTACCATCCTCCGGTAGAATACCCTCATTGGTGCACTTATGCCCTAGGTAAGTAACCTCGTGCATGAAAAATGTACATTTTTCAGGATGCAACTTTAGATTGTGTTTTCGGCAAAGATCAAAAACATCTGTTAAATTGTTTTGTTCAACATATGTTTTGCAGAGCAGCCCAACACAAATAAGTCATCCATGTATAGAAATGCTTGTGATGGTCTCAAACCAGTGAATGCTAGTGTCATCATACGTTGAAACGAATTTGGAGCTATCTTTAGTCCCTAAGGTAGTCGTTTGAAATGGTAAGAGCCATTTTCATTTGAAAATGACGTAATGTCTCTTGAGTCTTCGTGGAGTTCAATTTGATGGAAACCTGACATTAAGTCAAGGCACGAAAAGTACTTTGCTCTACCTAATTGATCAAGAATGTCATCTATTCTTGGAAGTGGGAATTTATCCGCTAATAATTTTTTATTTATTTTTTATTTTTTATTTCCTTTTTTGGTACAATTAGTAATGGGCTGATATACTCTGACGATGATGGTTCCACAATGTCATCATCTATTAACTCTTTTACTTGTTTTTCTACTTCTAGCTTTTGTGAATGTAGGATTCTATAGTTTTTTATATATGTCGGTGTGTTATCACCTAGCCTTAAATGTTGTTTGTAAAAGTTGTTTGTGGAAATTGTCTCCGTTTCCAAAGCGAATATATCAGAATAATTTGTGCATAACTCTGTTAGTTCATTTTCAAATTCCTTAGGGAAATTTTTTAATAATTTTTCCAGAATTTTATCCACTCTTTTGTCCCTATTTTGGTTCATGCCTGGATGTATAACATCGTATTCGTCTAGATGCTCAGTTTTGATGTTATTAATATTGATCGCTATGTTTTTCTTGTTAGTATTAAGGATTCTAACGTATGCGTTATCTCCTTGCACTAATGTATTCGCAATGTATACACTGGTTCCATCTCTTGGTTCTGTACTAGTAATTC
Organism: Cordilura impudica; assembly: GCA_963682025.1. NCBI lineage: Eukaryota > Metazoa > Arthropoda > Insecta > Diptera > Scathophagidae > Cordilura > Cordilura impudica. The sequence goes on from OY821522.1 coordinate 5,592,683, forward strand.
TCTATGGGGAGAATTAAAAGGTATCCTGCGTATTACCTGAGCTCTCGCCAGTAAGACAACACAGTCATTCGCGTATGTGTGATGTATCGGAATTGTGAGGGTCCGAAAATGTTGGGGTCTCATGGTAAGACATTCCCTGTCTTCCATAAAATCAATGCTACAATTTAAGTTCTTCAAAAAATCTGTCCCTATAATTTCGCTACATGGTATTGGGAAGTCATTGTTTACTACATGAAATTCATGAGTTACCATAAAATTATCTCTACAAATTTCAATGTCAGTAGAGCCTATTGATCTAATGACTCCTTCGCCTATACCATTAACGGATGTTATTTTCCGCTTGTTGATGAAAGTATTTTCCCCAATATTTTCTCTTTTTATTAGACATATGTCAGCGCCCGTATCCGCAAGTAAGACAAGAATTTAGCTTGTGTGTAAATTGAAAAATTTTACAAAAACTCCAAGGCTAAGGTTTAGTTTATATATAAATATTCTTCTTTTTCCCCCAGAGACTATTCGAGGTTTTCCGAATACGTAATGTTCGTACCCTCCATTGGTCGGATTTGACCTCTATAACGGTTGGTAATCTGATAATTATTTTCCCCACTGTCATATCGTCGTGGATTTCCATTACGTAGTTGTTCCTACTTTTACCTCTGGAGTTGTTGTTTCCCTTATAGGTACCTTGTCTACGTTGGTGCCAATTATTGTTATTATTTTGAAAATTTCTGTTGTTATTGCTATTATATGATTTATTCTGCTGTCTATAGTACAGCACAGTATCTTTGCTTTCAGTTATTTCCGTGCATGTTTCAATAAATTTTTGTATGGCTTGGCTTAATGAAGAGAATTGACCAGCTCTTATTATGAGTTTGACATTATCATTATTGCAATTGCTATAGTGACAGCATTTACTGCTGCTTTTGTTGTATATTCTTTGGCTGCTGCTGGTGGTACCCCATCTGAAATGTGAGCAGTATGGTTTTTTTTCGCCAAATCTTCCACTTTACTAGTGTATGCGTTGGCTGTTTTATTTTTCTGCTGAATATTTATGAGTTTTGCAATCAGTCCACCAACAGGTTAACCTTTTATCGTATTTTGTAGTTTTTCTCTAATTTGTGCGATTGTCGTCTCATTCGTAATTAGCTGTCTGGCGCTACCTTTTAGTTTTGTCTTTATTAATGAGCCCCTTTTAGTTGATCAATCATTATCAAACCGTCGATGAAGCTTTGTAAATTTTTTACGTCTCCATCGTAGTCCGAAATAAATTTGGATGCTGTATCCATGAATTGTTCTACTGGTTGGGCCATATTTAATATAATATATAATATATGTCAACTACTATCTTCAAATGTTCCCTCGTATAATCTAGTTTATATATCGAAACTAGTCTTGCTATGTTATTATAATTTTCAGTTAATTTTTTTATATGTTTCCTTATGGTATCATCCTTTATATAAGTATTTTTATTAATACAGGTATATGATTTATTGTAGTCCTCATGAAAAAATTGTATGTTGCCTATAATTAGTTCCCATTTGTCATTCATAATCTTCTAATAATTTGTAATTCTAGGGCCTATGTGTATATGTTCGGCTAGTATTCATTAGTAGCTCATTAAATAATAAATTTAAAAGTAGGTTCAAGTGATTCAACAATCGTTTGTCACTGGATCCGCCCCTTTGGGTCTATATCTTTCGGGTCTATACTCCGGTGGTTTAAAATCCACCCCGTTGGCGAAATATCCTTCTTGGGCTAATCTTAATACCTCTTTATCTACTATATCCAATACCCTTATATGTTCGTCATGTTGTTCCTAAGTAAATGGCGTAAATTATGGATAGGCTCTGTTCAATTTGGCTTCTATATACTTTCTTGTCCGTCTAGGCTTTTTCTTTACTCTTTCTTATCTCCTTAATAGTTTTCAATTCTATATTAGGTAATAGGTGTTCTTCCTGTACTTTTGCGTATTCAGGAGTTCCCATTTTGAGTAAATCAATCTGTCGCCTCAGGTTCTTCGACTCGCCTCTCATGCGTTTTATAATACCCCCTCTTTTATTTTTCTTTTTTCTAATTTGCGCGTCCTCTATTATAGGGGTAATGTTGTCCGCAGTTGAATCCTTAGCAACTTTAATTGTCGGACTACTTATGTTGATATCTATAAAGTCTGGGGGTATGTCTTCACAAAGGTGTCTTCTCTATGTTCATTTAATTCTTTATTTGAGCCTATGCTCTTAATAATTTTCCTTATAGTCGGAAAACCTATTTTTGGAATAGTTGTCAGTTTGTCCTCTGCTTTAAGTAATTTTCTATACTCAGGTTGTCTTTTTCTATATTTCGCTATTGTTATTTTCTTCGGCCCAGATTTATCCTGATCCATATTAAATAATGTATGTGTGTATATTTTTCTTTCTACTTTCCTGACATAATTATATTTTGTCTAAATTGTTAGCTATTGAAGCGTTTCTGAAGTAGTTTTTCTTTAGTGACTTTTTATGTAATTGATATAAGATCGTAACCAATTGCGCTGTCATAAGTAGTATTATTATTATCAAATATGTATCCGTATTGGAAGAAGATTGGTGCATTTCTATTTCATTTATGACATAAGCATTTGGTTTATCGATCTTTGACTGGGGTTTTCCCATTTTCACAATAAAAAAAAGAAGAGGAAAACTAGCTCATATAAGCGGTCAAAATTTAATAGCAGAATTAATGGGTATAAAAAAAAGAAAAACAACCTCACATAAATAATTGAAATCAAAATATTCAAAATATTTAAAGAAAATTCTCCTTTAATTAACAATTATTAGCATTAACAATTATTAATTATTAATGAGTACACATTGAAAATATATTAAAATAATATGGTTGATTGCAGCGCTTGTGGCCGCGATCTTCCTTTAAATAAAAAGAGATAAATTTAGGTTGATTGCAGCGCTTGTGGCCGCGATCTTCCCTTTTTTTAACTAAAATAAAATAAAAAAAAATTATAAAATAAAATTTATAAATACTTAAGGATCTTATATTGCAGGCATAGCTGTGGGCGCAGTGGGTTGCAGGATAAAGCACTTCATTTTGGTGCTGATGTTTTTGCTGCTACTGTTGCAGGTGTTTTGGCCACACCTGTTTCGTCCTTCATTAACCAGAGAATTATATTATTATATGTTAGGCAAAACGTAAAATTTGGTGATGATTCAATATAAATTTCAGGAGCAATTATACATAGTTTATGGTTTGATTCAAATTTATGTACAGAAGTTATAAAAAAGTTTATTTAGTTTTTCATCTGTTTTTTATTTGTTTATTTTTTTATTCTTTAATTTTTAGACAGAAGTTATATTAAAAAAAACAGTTTATTAAGTTTTTCAGTTTTGTAAAAAAAAAAAATTTTTCACTTTTCAGGATTCACTTAGCTCCTGGCAGGATCGCCATATAAAAGATTATTCCATACTTATTTATTTAAAATGAATTACAGATTATAAAAGATTATTCCATATTTATTTATTTAAAATGAATTACAGACACGACTTGTTACTTTTAAGTTTCATTCATTAATCATTCTTTATTTTTCCTACTTCTTTCTTTTATTATTAATTTTAAATATTTTTTAAATCATTAAGAATACCTGTATAAACGGAGCATACACAAATGGCATACATACATACATACGATTTCTGTGTGTTAGACTCCGAATTCATAACACAGCAGAAATCAAGAAAGCACGCAACAACAATTGCTTGGTATAGCATAAGTCGTCATTGCACAATACCTTCGCTGTATCGACAATTGTTTATACATTAACAGTTCATAGTACAGCGTATGGCCAATGAACTTAAATGTACTTTTATCGTGTCAGCGAATGTTTGTGATTGCACATATTTTGGACAATAACATTCATTAGTGATTAAATAAAGTTATCGTCCAATTTATGAATGCAATTATGCTACACTAAAAACTTATATTAAAAATTGAAAACCTAAAAACTATAAACTTAAATTAAAAATTGAAAAGCAAATATAAAAACTAAAAACTAAAAATTTAAAATTGAAAAATCAAAAATCAAAAATTAAAAAACTATAAACTAAAAAAATCAGAAATTAAAACACTAAATTACAAAAAAAAAAAATTTTAAATTGAAACTAAAGTAAAAATTGAAAACTGAAAATTGAAAAAGCATACAAAAGTGACTTCATGTTAGTGCGCTGTTTAATATATTGTCTTTGAATTAGTTCTACCTTTAATAAAATTACATAACTTATAAACGATTCTAGTTATAACATCCATTTATAAAACTCTAAAATAAATAAATACAATGAAAATCTACAATATTAGTGAAAAAAAACCTATAGGAACTAACTGAAAGACACCTATCTATAATAAATTAAACTAAAAATTTAAAAAAATAAAAAATTTGAAAACTTGATTTATAAATTGAAAACTGAAATTAAAACTTTAAAAGCATATATAAAAAATTGTTTGAAAATCGTTAATATTTGAAAAAAAAATAAAGATTTTATCTTTAATATTAAAAAAAAAAATTAAAATTTGGTCTGAAAAGTGGTATTAAAATTGGTTATAATTTAACTTAAGAAACAAAAGAAAATATATTGGAATAATTCAATAGAAAGAAACATATAGACTCGAAATAAACGAATATTTTCTCAAATAAATCTTTAAAAAAATGGTTTTTGTGAATGAAAAATATGTTGTCAGCTCTAAAAAACCTCAATAGAATATATAAAATGTATTTAAATTCAAAGTCAACGGATATATTTTTACTTAATAAAGAAACTAAAATATATTGGAAATGTAAAAGAACTATAGTAACTAACTGAAAGATATTTAAAAATAAAAAATAGTTAAAAAATTTGATTATGTGAAATATGATTTCAAAAATATTTTGAAATAAAAATTTAAATATGATTAATTTTTTGCATTGAATTACTTTATAGTGTCTTTTCAATAAATCATAATGTTGCCACTTCCACCAAATATATTAATAAATAACGAAAAAAAGCTTAATAGTATTCAATTTTAACGGAATAAAAATTAGTGCTGCCAAGTTAAAAGGTATGAAAAACTGCATTTAGATTTATGACATTACTAAAAAATAGTGCTGCCTGCCCAAAAAACCAGTGTTGCCACCCTCAAAGAACTTGATGTGCATATATGTACTAGAAAAGTGATTTAGAAACTCCGCAAACAACCTACTCAGCAAGTTGTTAATGAAATTTTTATAATAGGCTATAATGCAAATAGATCTAGTAGAAATGATTCCATTTTCTAAAATGAATAATGGGTATAAGTACCTTTTAACTGGAATAGATACTTTTTTAAAATATGCTTTTGCATATCCAGTTAAATCAAAAAAAAAACAAGTAAGAAAATTATAGTCGGTCTAGACCGACTATATGATACCCTGTACCATGCGTTTAGAGACCCTACCTCATAGGCCAACTAACTGGATATAGAAAATAAGCATAAACCAAATTTGAGTGGGATTTTAATAAATTTTTTTGTCTGCAGATATGAAAAAGTTCATATCGGATGCTATATCTATATGGGGACTAGGCCCAAAAATGGACCGATCCTGACCATGTTTGGTAAAGTCTCTTGTATTTTGCAAAAATATATACAAACAAAATTTGAGAAGAATCAGTGCAATATTTTTGTTTTTTGATAGATTTAAGTGAAGATCGAGAAGCAGCTCTATATGGGGCCTATGACTAAGAGTTGTCCCATAGGGATCATTTTGGGACTACTGGTTAATGGATGTAATAAACACATACAAACCCAATTTGACTAAGATGTATATGATAATTTGGATCTTATGGGAATTTAAGTCGATTTCATAGGGGTCATGTGTATGGGGGCCAGGTCTGAACATGGACCGCTTCCCACCAATTTCAATAGCGTTCATCCTATGGCCGATAAAAGCTTACATACCAAATTTCATCAAAATATATTCATATTTGCGACCTGCAGTTTGATTACAAGCTTTACATGGACACACAGACGGACGGACGGACGGACGGACGGACGGACGGACGGACATCGTTAAATCGAATCAGATAGTGATTCTGATTCGATCGGTATAATTAAAGATGGATCTAGGTCAAATATTTTTGGTTGTTACAAACAGCAGCACAAAGTCATTATACCCAAACCACGTAATGGTATAGGGTATAATTAGAAATTGTTACTGCCATGGTTAAAATGTTTAAACGATTAATAACAAAACTAAAAAATATTCAATCAGATCAAGGGAAAGACTTTCTCAATAAAAATTTTAAATCTATATATATAAAATTCATTTTCTGTTTGTTTGGTTGTTTGTTTGTGTGTTTGTTTGCTTGACCGCTATACAAATTTTTCTTCTTCCCTGTACCCCAGGGAAGGTCGCCATATGCTTCTTATCGGCCGCGCCTACTTTTACGGCCACTTTTTGTATACAATTAGTTTTCTGTTTTTTGGTATATTTATTCACTAAGCAAATGTTAATTTTTCAACGGATTTCTCTGATATTTGGCACACACGATCCCCGTACTCCAGTTAAAGTCACCATATGCTTCTTAACGGCCATGCCTACTTCTACGCTCATTTTTTATATACAATTCACTATCTGCTTTTTTGTATATTTGTTCGCTATACAAATTTTTATTTGCTAATGGATTTCTCTGAAATTTGGTACACACGATCTCTGTACTCCAGGTAAGGTCACCATATGTTTCTTATCGGCCGCGCCTGCTTTTACTCCCACTTTTTATATACAACTAATTTTCTGTTTTTTGGTATATTTATTCGCTAAGCAAATGTTTATTTTTCAACGGATTTCTCTGAAATTTGGTATACACGATATCCGTACTCCAGTTAAGGTCACCATATGCTTCTTATCGGCCACGCCTACTTTTGCGCCCACTTTTTTAAATTTTTTACAGTTTTCGCTCGAATTTACTGCATATTATTCTCAAATCCCAGGCAAGGTCGTCATATACTTTTATCGGAAACACCCACTTTTTTTAATTTTCTATATGCGCTTTTAGTGTTTGTTAATATATTTTAATTTTTCAATGGACTTCCCAAAAATTTTGTGCATAAATCTCTTCATTTACTACTCTTGAGTTTACATAATTATGAAAAAAATATTTAAAATCAACCTATTACAAATCTTCCCGTCTTGCTTTTTTACTACATGAGTTGCAACACTCCAAAATTAGTGCAGATTTATTTCGTGGGTGAACAGATACAGGTTGACTATCGCTGTAGGATTACTCCGATTATAAATATTTGCATCTCGCCTTTTTAACTACAAGGGAAAACAAAATATTGCATTTATTTCCATCTCGCCTTTTGGCTAAATTGGAAAGCAACCTATTACAAATATTTCCATTTCATGTTTTTCACTATATAAATGAGTTGTAAAGGTGGAAAAAGAAGTATTTACAATTGTGACTTGCACATGAAAGCATAGCATATAGGCCGTACTACCTCAATATATGTCCCGCAAAAGTCTTATGATAAATTTTATCTACGTATGTGCAATAATTACTATACATACACCATAAGCAGTTGCTTAAAGCAACCTTGTGGCACAATTTCCATTTTTCCATTTTTCTTTGGCGTCTCTGCTCAATGATGATCACTTATTGAATGAAGTAATTCAATTCTTCAAAGTTGTCATTCCTTTAATCTGCAAACTATTCCGTTATATTTGATGTTTACAAAATAAATCAAATTCAAAAAAAAAAGTTTCGAGTCTCGTTTTTTTTTAGTTTTAAGTTACTTTTGACACATTTCTATATGTGAACGCTTTAATAGAACTTTGGAGACATTAATGTGGAAAATGTGTAGTATGAGAGGAAACTACAATACAATACAATAACACCTATCATCGTACAATTAAAAGGATACCATCTGAAGTTAATAAATCTAATCAAATTCATTTGTTACAAACAGTTTATAATTTTCCAAAATCATTCCCGCGTCATAAATTTAAAAAAGGAAACCATGTCAGAATCAGAAAATATAAGGGAATTTTTTTAAGGGCTATGAACCAAATTGGACAACAGAAGTTTTTACTATAGATTAAGTAAATATTACCAATCCTGTGACATATTTAATTAAAGACTATAGAAATGATATAATTCTAGGGTCATTTTAAGAATATGAACTACAAAAGGTTAAAAACAAAGATGATTTTCTGATTAAAAAAGTTTTAAAAAGAAGGGGAAAGAAACTCTTTTTATGGTTAGGATTTAATGAATCTCATATTTTTATAAATAAAAAAAAATCATGTGAGTCCGATCACAAGGGAGATGTGTAAACATCTAATAATTGATGTTTTCTGAAATACAATTAATGTTTTCAGCAATTCAAATGATGCTTTTTGAAATTCTATTGATGTTTTCTGAAATACAATTAATGTTCTCAGCAATTCAAATAATGCTTTTTGAAATTCAAATGATGTTTTCTGAAATACAATTGATGTTTTCTGAAATACAATTGATGTTTTTTGAAATTCTATTGATGTTTTCTGAAATTCAATTGATGTTTTCTGAAACTCGAATGATGTTTTCTGAAATTATATTGATGTTTTCTGAAATTCTATTTATGTTTTCTGAAATTCAAATGATGTTTTCTGAAACTTGAATGATGTTTTCTGAAATTATATTGATGTTTTCTGAAATTCTATTTATGTTTTCTGAAATTCAATTGATGTTTTCTAAAATACAATTGATGTTTTCTGAAATACAATTGATGTTTTCTGAAATTCTATTGATGTTTTCTGAAATTCTATTTATGTTTTCTAAATTTCAAATGATGTTTTCTGAAATACAATTGATGTTTTCTAAAATACAATTGATGTTTTCTGAAATTCTATTGATGTTTTCTGAAATTCAATTGATGTTTTCTGAAACTCGAATGATGTTTTCTGAAATTATATTGATGTTTTCTGAAATTCTATTTATGTTTTCTGAAATTCAAATGATGTTTTCTGAAACTCGAATGATGTTTTCTGAAATTTTATTTATGTTTTCTGAAATTCAATTGATGTTTTCTGAAATACAATTGATGTTTTCTGAAATTCAATTGATGTTTTCTGAAACTCGAATGATGTTTTCTGAAATTATATTGATGTTTTCTGAAATTCTATTTATGTTTTCTGAAATTTAAATGATGTTTTCTGAAATTATATTGATGGTTTCTAAAATACAATTGATGTTTTCTGAAATTCTATTTATGTTTTCTGAAATTCAATTGATGTTTTCTAAAACTCGAATGATGTTTTCTGAAATTATATTGATGTTTTCTGAAATTCTATTTATGTTTTCTGAAATTCAAATGATGTTTTCTGAAATTACATTGATGGTTTCTGAAATATAATTGATGTTTTCTGAAATTCTATTGATGTTTTCTGAAATTCAATTGATGTTTTCTGAAACTCGAATGATGTTTTCTGAAATTATATTGATGTTTTCTGAAATTCTATTTATGTTTTCTGAAATTCAAATGATGTTTTCTGAAATTATATTGATGGTTTCTGAAATACAATTGATGTTTTCTGAAATACAATTGATGTTTTTTGAAAGACAATTGGAAAATGTTTAGAAAAGAACATATCATAATTTTTTCACAAATAGAATCAGATAAAGTCACACCGATTTACACTTCAGCTCACACCGATGTGTTACGCTGTTTTTGCGATTGTATTGTGAAATTTTACCCCCCTGCGCGTATAGATGTTTACACATCAATAAATTATTAAAATAATAAATAGTATGGAGAAGTATAAAAGAGAATATTTTGTTAAATTAATTTTAATTTCATAAAATCATTTAAGAAGGTACCATACAAATGTATTAAGCTAAATGGATCGCATTTTTAAAAATTCTGAAGTCAAGTATGAAAATCTAAACTATTGTAGTAACGATCACAATGAAGAGAGATGTAAGAATAAAGTGGAAGAGAATAAAGTTAATATATGGCAATGTTCAAAAAAGAATAAATAAATTATGTATGAAATAAAACAAATTGTTTCAATGTTTTTTTTTTAAATAAAAATTACAATATTTTGTTGGAAATAAAACTAAACTTACAAAACTACATCACTTATTTTATAATGTCCCCAAGCAAATGTATACACATTATTAAGTAAAACATACTACTTATCATCCTTATAGTTTAAACTTACTTTGTTTTGCTCATGATTTAAGTTTAATATGTTTTCATCAGGTTTAACATCAGTCGAGGCTTGATGTTGTTGCACATCACGTTTTTTACGTTTTATAATATTTGATGCATCTGATTCATTGTTATTTAGTAAATAAAATGAAATATATGATAATTCAACTACCCACTGTTCATTCAAATTTAATGGTTGTTTTAATAAATTTGTAAATGTATTTTGTGCATTTTTAAATATATTTGTTGAATCGTTACTTAATAAAGTAACATATATTTTTTTTTGCTGTAAATTTGAACACATTTTGTTTTAAAATGATTAATTAAATTATTTGATGTTTCTTATATACCAATTTTTTTTTTTTTTTTTTTTAAATCATTTTTATTTATACATGAGTTATATTCCTTACCGAAACCCAACCATTTTACAAAAAGTTTATTTCCATTTCTCTTTAATATTTTTTCAATCAAATATATTTGTAGAGTTTTAGTTTTCATCAACTTTTCTTCGTAAAATCCTCCTTTAATTATATTTATTTATATTAAGATCTTCTAGCTGAGAAGTTACGGGATTTGTTATAAAAATTTTACTAATTTTAAATACTTCCGCTGACCAATTTGGTGTATAACCTTTTAAAAAAATTTTTATTTTTGCTTATTCGAACAAAATCATTTATGCTAAAAAGAATTATTGTTGTTGTGGTGTACATCGTTGATATGTAACATCTCCAGTGTATATCTCTTTGCATAATTACGCTCTTCTTGTAATATGCTCACATTTTTAAAGTCTGGTTCGTGGCCCGATAGTATACTGTGGGCTGCAAGTGCAGTTTTTTGTTCGAGTGGTCTATTTATTGCTTTGTAGTCTGACTTGTGGGATGATAAGCGTGTCTTTAATTTTGTTTTTGTGGTACCAACATAGACTTTGTTACATATGTTGGACCCATTTCCGTTGCAGCCTATTTTGTATAGAACGTTTGACTTGTCTTCGTTTTCAAGTTTTGATTTTGTTTTGCTGAATATCTTACTAACAGTATTAGTAGTTTTCAGCGCAATTTCATATTTTTCTTTATTATAAATATCTGAGTTTTTTATTCTTTGTGAAAGCTGTTATCACTTATATTAAGAACTCTTCTTATAAAGTTGGTCGACGTATTATCAATTACTCGTCTTGGATGTTTAGAATGGAAATTTATTAGTCTTCCCGACGCACTTGGTTTTTGGTACCAATTTAATTTTAGTTTGTTACCTTTTTTGATAATCAGTGAATCTAAAAATGGTAGTTGGCTGTTAGTCTCTTCTTCTTTGGTAAACTGTATTTGTCGATTATAGGAATTTAGGATTCTTAGCGTATCCTCCACTTTTTCTGATTTTAAAATACAGAACAAATCATCAACGTAATTAGTTAGAAACCTTGGTTTACTATCCATCCTTTCCACTGAATAGTACAATCACTTTTCCATAACAATGTCGGCAATGACTGTGGAAACTGGTGAGCCCATTGGCATTCCTTTTCTTTGCTCATAAAAGTTGTTTTCATATTTGAAATAACGTGTATCTTTGATACAGAAATTTAAAATTTCCTTTAACAATTGTTTTGGAATTTTTGTATGTTTTTCTAAAATATTCCACTGTTCTTCAATTGCTTTTAAAGCTAAATTAACGGGGATGCTGGGGAGTAAGGAAATCACGTCGAAGGAGATGAGTATTTCATCATCATTTATCAACGAATTATTTATTCTCGTTTTACACTCTGTTGCATCTTTAATGTTATATTTAGATTCTTTTGTCAAAGTTTTGAGTATATCGACTACATATTTGCACAAATTTTATGCTGGCGAGTTTATTGAAGAGCATATGGGCCTTAGAGGAGTATCTAATTTGTGTATTTTTGGTAACCCATAAATCCTTGGCGCTACTGAAGTTTTTGTAATTAATTTCTTTCTTTCTCTATTGGTTAAAAGGTTTCGTTTATATTATATTGTTGTTATATTGTTGTCTCTGTTCTCCAAAATTGACGTTGGGTCCTTTTTTAAACGTTTATAAGTGCATATATCACCGATCATGTTTCTCATTTTCCCTATATAATCTTCTTTATCCTTCGCAACTGTTTTGTTGCCTGTTGTTGATACATTTTTATTCATAATTTTTAAAATACCTTGTTCTTTTTTACTTTAAATATTTTATAATATTTTATAACTTAAATTCCATAATGCTTTGATTTTTAGTTTTTAATGTTAAATAATTTTGAATATTTTTCATTGTATATTTGTCGTTTGAACTGTGAAGGTAAAATTAACGTAAGTTTCTTTTAATTTTAAAACATAATTCAATTTTGTAAATTTAATACTCATTATTTTTATAGAATAAAACGCAGTTTTAAGATTGTTATTGAGAATAATTACTGGAGTTTTATTGAAGCTGGAGTTTTATTGAAGCGACATTTATATATTTTTATTGTTAATTGTGTGCTGTTTCATGGTTAAAAATCCTAGAGACCTGAGTTGGTAAGATTTTACGCTCGTAGGTTAGGATATCAACAGCAATTTCGTGTTATCAGTGGAATTTTTGTGAGAAGCCTTGTATTCTGTGATTCACCCTTTGCTACTTGGAGATTACCAACAATTTGAAGTATGCCAGCTCACCGGACGCCTAGAAAAGGTAAAGGAACATTGACAACTGCTGCATTAAATAGAGCCCTTGATGAATCCGAAGAACAATCAGCTGATATGGAAAATGTTCCGGTTAATCCGGCTCCAAGTGAAGTTTTTTCGGATAGCATCTCACAAGAAATTGAAAAGAGATTAGAGATTATGCGTAGAGAATTTCAACAACAGATGTTTGATATGCAGGGACTGATAGTGTCACAAATACAAGAATCTTGTCGTCCAATAGATTCCAATGTTGAACCTCGTTCAGAACCTTCTATAAATAATCGAAATCAAGGTATAGAGTGTGAGAGGCCAGTCATAAGTCAATCAGTTGTGGCAGTACAAAAGCCAAAGAAGATTTATCCATTACCTGAATTTAATGGGTTTCCTGAAGAGTGGACCATATTTTTTGAAGAATTTCAATGTACTACAAGAGAGTTTGGTTACTCTAATTTACAAAATATAATGCGTCTCCGAGAAGCTTTGAAAGGCCGCGCTAGGGCGACTGTAGAAGCTCTGCTATCGAATTCCGGTAATGTTGAAATCATCTTAGAAACTTTACAGGAAACCTTTGGGAGATCAGAGCAACTTATTAGAAGCCAAATCGATAAGGTGCGCCAAATATCGTCTGTGCTTGAAGGAGACTTAGAAGGATTGGTAATATTTGCCAACAAAGTAATTAATATGGCTGAATTTTTGAAAAATGCTCGAGGTTTGTGTCATTTGTCAAATCCGTCACTTCTCAGCGAGCTTGTATGCAAGTTACCAATTTCTCGCCAAATACAATGGGCGGAGAAGAGTTTAGCATTAGAAACTCATCCAACTATTTTGGATTTCAGTTCATGGATTAATGCGGTACGCAAAGTAACAAATGTTGTAATGGATACACTTCCTACAACAAGCCAAGGTAAATTAAAGCCGTCCAACCAATTTAGAGGTATTCATCAAACAACAGCAACAACACCGAAATGTGTTTGTTGCGAGGGTGAGTGCAAAAATATTCAAGAATGTAGACTGTTTTTAAATTTAAATGTATCCGGTCGCAATGAACGAGTGAAAATCCTAAAATTGTGCTACTGTTGTCTGAAGAAGGGTCATGTTATCTCAAAGTGTTTTTCTAAAAAACGATGTGACAAATGTGACAGAAGACATCATCCTTTACTTCATGATGATAATGCCAACGTTTCAAATCCAGAACGTCGAAGCTGTCTTTTAGATACATTTGGTGATGGTGTTCTGTTCCAAGTTGTTCCAGCAAACTTATATGCGAATAATAGAAAATTAACAACATATGCATTCGTAGATGATGGCGCCAATGCCACTATAATTGATAAAGAACTTGTACGACAGCTTGGTATTGAAGGAAATCAAGACTTTTTTGAATTAAAGTGGTTAAATCAGCATACCACGCAGGAGGAGTGTGAGGTAGTTCAATTAGAAATAAGTGGCACTCACGAAGGCGCTGAAGTTTACTATATGTCAAATGTATATACTTCAGAAAACTTATCACTACCAACCCAATCTCTTCAGAGATATGACATTCTACGTCAACGAAATTCTGCCATCAGTCAACTACCCATTGCTTATTATGGACAGATTCAACCTCGTATCATCATAAGTCTCACTCATGCTTATTTAACAACACCTTTGGAAACTCCAATATCATCTGAAGAGCCTGGATTAATTGCTATTAAAACACGTTTGGGATGGATTGTATATGGACCAAATAAAAAACAAGTAAAATCTAGTTCAAAACAGTCGTTGCTAGTGAATAAGCTAAACGATAATGATGAAGAAAAAATGAGTGACATGATGGCAAGATATTTTGATATGGAAACATTTGGTATAAAATGCAATGTGAAACCTCTATTAAGTGCTGCAGAAGAACGCTCAATGCAGATTTTAAATGATACTATAAATAGAAAAGACAAAAGATTTGAGTGCGGTTTACTATGGAGGGAAGATTTTTTAACATTTCCAAGAAGTTTTTCACTGGCTTATAAGCGGCTTTTAACTGTGGAGAAAAAAATGGAACGTGATTCTGAATACGCTAAAAAATATTGCGAGAAAATTGAAGATTATGTTGCTAAAGGTTATGCAAGAAAGCTAACTAAGGATGAAATCCGGCAAACGTCGCCAAAAACTTTTTATTTGCCGCATTTTGGTGTCATCAATCCAAATAAACCTGGTATTCGTCTTGTTTTTGATGCTGCCGCAAAAGTAGATAGCATTTCTTTTAACGATGCTCTATTGCCTGGACCTGACATAAATAAGCCACTAATTTCTATTTTGCTAAAGTTCAGACAAGCTCCATATGCTGTAGTTGGAGATATAAAGGAAATGTTTCATCAAACACATGCTATAAAGGATGATCAAGATTCTCAACGTTTTTTATGGAGAAATGGTGACAGTTCAAGACCTGTGGAAACATATGTAATGGACAGAATTATTTTTGGTGCGACTTGTTCTCCTGCTATAGCACAATTTGTAAAAAATTTTAACGCAGAAAAATTTAAAGAACAGTTTCCTCGGGCGGTGGAAGGTATAGTGGATCGCCACTATGTCGATGATTATGTCGATTGCTTTAATTGTGAGGAAGAAGCTCTTAAAGTAGTTGGAGATGTTATTAATATACATAAAGTTGGTGGTTTTGAGCTAAGGAAAATTCAATCCAATTCTCAAAAGGTTATGTTAAAATATGGCGACGCCGATGCAAGTGGTATTATTAATATTGCAGGTAATGATAGCCGAATTCTGGGTATGTTTTGGTCTTCAAAATCCGATACCTTTTCCTTCCTTCTCAAATTGAATAAAGTTAAGCCTGAGATACTGAACTTTCAAAAGCGACCAACGAAAAGGGAGTTGTTATGTCTTACGATGTCAGTTTTTGATCCTTATGGGTTTTTAGTAGATTTTATGATTACAGCAAAGCTGTTAATGCAAAATGTTTGGAAATCAGGAATTCAATGGGATGATGAAATTCCAAATGAACTATATAAAAATTGGAAGTTGTGGATTATTGAGTTGCAGAAAATACAAAATTTTCGTATTAATCGTTGTTATTCAAACCTTTTCGAAGTTTGTGGTGCAGAGTTGCATGTATTTGTAGATGCTAGTGAAAATGCCATGTCTGCCGTAGCATATTGGAGAATTAAAAGTAACGAAATAAAGGTGGCATTCGTGATGGGAAAAACTGCGTGTGCTCCTACTCGATATCATACTATTCCAAAGCTAGAATTGCAAGCTGCTGTGATGGGGGTACGTCTTAAACAACTTATTAAGAAACATCATACAATCGAAATTGGAAAGGTATATTTTTGGAGCGATTCAAATGCAGTAATCCTATGGATTCGTTCTGACCATCGTCAGTATAAGCAATATGTTGCTAATAGAGTTTCGGAAATATTGGAGAGCAGCCAAATTGAGCAATGGCGTTGGTTACCCGGGAAAGAAAATCCTGCCGATGAAGCAACACGAGCAAAAATACCTCCGAAATATAATCCAAATGGCAGATGGAAAAATGGTCCCGAATTTCTAAAGAGAGGAGAAGAGTTTTGGCCAAGTGTAGATGATATGAAAAATAGTCCTAAAAAAACAAATGAAGAGTTACGTACAAAGTATACTGTAATGACGACAACACAAGTGAGTATTATTCAACCTGATATCAAAAGATTTTCAAAGTATGCAAGATATAAACGAACGATGGCATGGATTTTTCGATATTTATCCAATATAAAAAGAAAATGCAAAGGTGAACCAATTTTTTGTGGTCAGTTATCATGCTACGAAGAGACGGAAGCCGAAATGTATTTAATCAAAATTGCTCAAAATGATATGTTTAGAGAAGATTATGCTAATCTAAAATACGATAAAATCGTATCAAAATGCAGTTTATTAAGAACTCTTAATCCATATTTAGACAATGATATTATACGAGCAAAAGGCCGAATTGACAATGCCGAAGTTCTTCCTGTTTCCGCTAGGAGACCAATAATACTTGCAAAAAATAATCCATTAACAACACTTTTAATTGATTCATATCATAGAAAGCTTCATCATATTAATAGGGCAACCATAATAAATGAAATTCGGCAAAAATTTTGGATTATTTCGATTCGAGCTCTATTAAAATCTGTTGAAAATAATTGTCAGTTTTGCAAAAATAGAAAATCTCGTCCAAATACTCCACAGATGGGACTACTGCCAGTTGATAGAGTTACGCCTTTTGTTCGTCCATTTACTTACTGCGGTGTTGATTTGTTTGGACCATGTAACGTTACAATAAGAAGAAAACAGGAGAAACGGTGGGTGGCTATATTTACTTGTCTTACAATAAGGGCAATTCATCTTGAAATTGTAGCAAACCTTTCAACTGATGCTTTCTTGATTGCTCTCCGTAATTTTGTTAATCGACGTGGAGTTCCAATTCAATTTAGGAGTGATAACGGAAAAAACTTTGTTGGTCTTCCGAAGGAGTTAAAAGGGGAATTTAAATTCATTGATTTTGATGACGTAACCAGTAAGTTAGCTCCCCTCGGCGCAAAGTGGATTTTTAACACACCTTTGAGTCCTAGTGAAGGAGGTGCTTGGGAAAGACTAATACAGTCTGTAAAAAAAATCTTGGCTATAGTTCTGAAAGAGAAATCACCACACTTAGAAACTTTCCAGAGTTTACTTATCGAAGCCGAAAATATTGTAAATGCAAGACCATTAACTCATTTACCTTCTACGATTGATGAACCTGAACCGCTAACACCAAACCATTTTCTATTGGGTTGTACTAATTCTACACAAACTCCGTCTCCATATGATCCCAAAAGTTTGTGTCTTCGTAAACAATGGAGAATTCTTCAAAATCTAAAAAACTGTTGGTGGCGAAGATGGATTATAGAATACCTTCCTGATTTAACTAGAAGAACCAAGTGGTGTTTTCCATCAAATCCAGTTGCAGTTGGAAGTATAGTTTATATATGTGATCCTGATATTGCGAGATCAAAATGGAAGCTTGGAAGAATTACACAATTATTTTATGGAAAAGACAAAATAGCACGGTCAGCAGAGGTAAAGACATCGGATGGTTTTTTGAAAAGGCCTATATCGAAATTGGCAATTATTGACGCAAATTAGTTTATCTATATTTTGGTAAATCGTTATGTTAATCGATTTACGGAGGGCACGATGTTGTTGATACATTTTTATTCATAATTTTTAAAATACCTTGTTCTTTTTTACTTTAAATATTTTATAATATTTTATAACTTAAATTCCATAATGCTTTGATTTTTAGTTTTTAATGTTAAATAATTTTGAATATTTTTCATTGTATATTTGTCGTTTGAACTGTGAAGGTAAAATTAACGTAAGTTTCTTTTAATTTTAAAACATAATTCAATTTTGTAAATTTAATACTCATTATTTTTATAGAATAAAACGCAGTTTTAAGATTGTTATTGAGAATAATTACTGGAGTTTTATTGAAGCTGGAGTTTTATTGAAGCGACATTTATATTGCCCTTATCAGAATTCAGAATAAGTATATCATTATTTTCGTTTAAAAATTGTCTTGTTTGTCCCACTGTATCAAATGTTTGTTTGTCTAATAAACTAAACTTGTATTTGCTTAGGTGGTTGTCTATGAGTGACGTAAATTTTATTCTTGTAATCTCTTGATTTTCCCTGTTCTCTATTGTTTGTATTATGTCTTCACCATCTGCAATGCATTTGAATAATGGGAAAGTTTTCATTGTACTTTGTAATGCGCTTTTTGGACCCAATGATAACCACTTTACGTCTGTCGGTATATTTTTGGTGGTTTTGTTTACAAACCAGTCATCACTAATGTTGAAGTTGTTGTTTATTTTATTTTCGGTGTTATTCTCATCTTTTAATTTTTGTAATTTCTTTATATGAATTGCCTTATTGTTGTTAGTAAGCTTTTCATCTAAAATTCTCTCACTCTCGATAAATAATTTTAAATCTTGCTCATCTTAAAGTTTCTCCAATTTACATTTTGCCTTACCTAATTGTTTTCTGATTACCTTTATCTGCTTGTGTTTATGTTGGATAAGTAAATCTAAAATCTTCATGTTAAACTCATATATATGTCTGTCCAAGTCAGTTTTAAAATTTGGCGCAATTTTATTCTTTATTTTAAAAAAGTTGTGTATATTTTTAGTGGTGTTTCGTATGAAATTTGGTATTATACCTATGTTCTTGCACTTCATCAAAAATGTTGTGGTTGATTTTAATTTTGCGAGTGTTTTGCTATATTTTTGATAGTTACCAGTAATGTTATTGCTGGTTTTGTTGTATTTTGTTTTGATATTTTTGTGCAGCGTCATGGTGATTTTGTACTGCGGTGTGCCTCCCGTGTAGTATGCTGAAAAGAATTATTGTTGACCTTTATTGTCGTTGTGTGATGGCTTTTGTTTGGCATGAGGTCATGAAGTTAAAAATTAACAAAGAACACAAATGTTTTAATTTTATTATATTTTCTATATTTCGAACAGCTTCGCTGTTCATCTTCAGGAAAAAACTAAACAAAAACGCAAATATATCACATTTATTATATATATACATAAAAAACTAAATAATTACATTCATTTATAGCTCTGTAATTACAGCGCAGTGTTGAAAAGCGTCTTTAGTTGGCTGCGTTATATTTTCAACTGGTTTTTGTTCTAAGCCGTCGGTATTTCTTAACTGTTTGTATGTACACTTGTGCGCACTTTTTCATTCTTTGTGAAAGCTGTTATCACTTATATTACTCGTCTTGGATGTTTAGAATGGAAATTTATTAGTCTTCCCGACGCACTTGGTTTTTGGTACCAATTTAATTTTAGTTTGTTACCTTTTTTGATATTTAGTGAATCTAAAAATGGTAGTTGGCTGTTAGTCTCTTCTTCTTTGGTAAACTGTATTTGTCGATTATAGGAATTTAGGATTCTTAGCGTATCCTCCACTTTTTCTGATTTTAAAATACAGAACAAATCATCAACGTATTTAGTTAGAAACCTTGGTTTACTATCCATCCTTTCCACTGAATAGTACAATCACTTTTCCATAACAATGTCGGCAATGACTGTGGAAACTGGTGAGCCCATTGGCATTCCTTTTCTTTGCTCATAAAAGTTGTTTTCATATTTGAAATAACGTGTATCTTTGATACAGAAATTTAAAATTTCCTTTAACAATTGTTTTGGAATTTTTGTATGTTTTTCTAAAATATTCCACTGTTCTTCAATTGCTTTTAAAGCTAAATTAACGGGGATGCTGGGGAGTAAGGAAATCACGTCGAAGGAGATGAGTATTTCATCATCATTTATCAACAAATTATTTATTCTCGTTTTACACTCTGTTGCATCTTTAATGTTATATTTAGATTCTTTTGTCAAAGTTTTGAGTATATCGACTACATATTTGCACAAATTTTATGCTGGCGAGTTTATTGAAGAGCATATGGGCCTTAGAGGAGTATCTAATTTGTGTATTTTTGGTAACCCATAAATCCTTGGCGCTACTGAAGTTTTTGTAATTAATTTCTTTCTTTCTCTATTGGTTAAAAGGTTTCGTTTATATTATATTGTTGTTATATTGTTGTCTCTGTTCTCCAAAACTGACGTTGGGTCCTTTTTTAAACGTTTATAAGTGCATATATCACCGATCATGTTTCTCATTTTCCCTATATAATCTTCTTTATCCTTCGCAACTGTTTTGTTGCCCTTATCAGAATTCAGAATAAGTATATCATTATTTTCGTTTAAAAATTGTCTTGTTTGTCCCACTGTATCAAATGTTTGTTTGTCTAATAAACTAAACTTGTATTTGCTTAGGTGGTTGTCTATGAGTGACGTAAATTTTATTCTTGTAATCTCTTGATTTTCCCTGCTCTCTATTGTTTGTATTATGTCTTCACCATCTGCAATGCATTTGAATAATGGGAAAGTTTTCATTGTACTTTGTAATGCGCGTTTTGGACCAATGATAACCACTTTACGTCTGTCGGTATATTTTTGGTGGTTTTGTTTACAAACCAGTCATCACTAATGTTGAAGTTGTTGTTTATTTTATTTTCGGTGTTATTCTCATCTTTTAATTTTTGTAATTTCTTTATATGAATTGCCTTATTGTTGTTAGTAAGCTTTTCATCTAAAATTCTCTCACTCTCGATAAATAATTTTAAATCTTGCTCATCTTAAAGTTTCTCCAATTTACATTTTGCCTTACCTAATTGTTTTCTGATTACCTTTATCCGCTTGTGTTTACGTTGGATAAGTAAATCTAAAATCTTCATGTTAAACTCATATATATGTCTGTCCAAGTCAGTTTTAAAATTTGGCGCAATTTTATTCTTTATTTTAAAAAAGTTGTGTATATTTTTAGTGGTGTTTCGTTGAAATTTGGTATTATACCTATGTTCTTGCACTTCATCAAAAATGTTGTGGTTGTTTTTAATTTTGCGAGTGTTTTGCTATATTTTTGATAGTTACCAGTAATGTTATTGCTGGTTTTGTTGTATTTTGTTTTGATATTTTTGTGCAGCGTCATGGTGATTTTGTACTGCGGTGTGCCTCCCGTGTAGTATGCTGAAAAGAATTATTGTTAACCTTTATTGTCGTTGTGTGATGGCTTTTGTTTGGCATGAGGTCATGAAGTTAAAAATTAACAAAGAACACAAATGTTTTAATTTTATTATATTTTCTATATTTCGAACAGCTTCGCTGTTCATCTTCAGGAAAAAACTAAACAAAAACGCAAATATATCACATTTATTATATATATACATAAAAAACTAAATAATTACATTCATTTATAGCTCTGTAATTACAGCGCAGAGTTGAAAAGCGTCTTTATTTGGCTGCGTTATATTTTCAACTGGTTTTTGTTCTAAGCCGTCGGTATTTCTTAACTGTGTGTCTGTACACTTGTGCGCACTTGCCTGCATCTGTTTTGTAGTTAAGTCTTTGGTTGTGATGTACATCGTTGATATGTAACATCTCCAGTGTGTATCTCTTTGCATAATTACTCTCTTCATGTAATATGCTCACATCTTTAAAGTCTATAATAAAGAAAAAAAAGAAATAGTGCTGAATACTTCTAATACTGTTAGTAAGTTATTCAGCAAAACAAAATCAAAACTTGAAAACGGAGACAATTCAAACGTTATATAAAAAATAGGCTGCAATAGGCGCACACGTGTACAGTTAAGAAATACCGACGGCTTAGAACAAAAACCAGTTGAAAATAGAACGCAGCCAACTAAAGACGCTCTTCAACTCCGCGCTGTAATTACAGAGCTATTAATGTATGTAATTATTTAGTGTTTTTATGTATAAGTATAATAAATGTGATATATTTGTATTTTTGTTTAGTTTTTTCCTGAAGATGAAAAGCGAAGCTGTTCGAAATATAGAAAATATAATAAAATTAAATCTTTTATTTTATATTTTCCTTTCTTAAAAGTGTTCAAATTATTGTATACGCTATTCAGCAAAACCTTTTAATTTTTCTTTGTAACTAATTTCGGTGCCATTTTAATACTTCGATGATATGAAGAATTACAATCTTTTTATAATTTTTCTAAAATATGTAACCATATATAATTTCCTTGAAGACTGAATTTCTTCCACATTTTAATTTTTTAATGTTCTGTTAAATCTTTCAACTATAGATGCTTTCATATTTGAATATGTATAATAATGGTTAATGTTTAAGTCGTTCATTAATTTTTTAAAGCTTTTATTAAAAAATTCTTTTCCTTGATCGGTATGAAGATTTTTTGGACAATTACTTTAAAAATTTTTTAATTATTCAAACTTATTTTTAAATGATGTATTAATAATAAGTATTTTTAAAAATGTTTTTGTAAATAAAATAACAATAAAGTAAAATTATTCATCTGTTGTTATACCCTATACCACTATGTGGTTTAGGTATAATGACTTTGTGCTGCTGTTTGTAACAACCAAAAAAATTCGTCCTAGACCCATCTTTAATTATACCGATCGACTCAGAATCACTTTTTAAGTCGAAATAGCCATGTCCGTCCGTCCGTCCGTCCGTCCGTCTGTGTGTCCATGTAAAGCTTTTAATCAAACTACAGGTCGCAAATATGAATATATTTTGATGAAATTTGACGTATAAGCTTCCATCAGCCATGGGATGAACTCTGTTGAAATTGGTGAGAATCGGTCCATGTTTAGACCTAGTCCCCATACAAATGACCCCTATGAAATCGACATAAATTGCTATAAGTTCCAAATTATCATATAGATCTCAGTCAAATTGGGTTTGTATGTGTTTATTACATCCATTAATCAGTAGTTCAAAATTACTGCCTATAGGAAAATTCTGAGTCATAGGCCCCATATAGAGCTGCTTCGCGATCTTCACTTAAATGTACAAAAAAACAAACATATTGCACAGATTGTTCTCAAATTTGGTTTGTGTATATTTTTTAAAAGTATTAGTGACTTTACCAAATATGGTCAGTATCGGTCCATTTTTCGACCTAGTCCCCATATAAATATTGTATCCGATATGAACTTTTTCCTATCTGCAGCGAAAAAAAAGAATAAAAATGCCACTCAATTAGTTGGACCGAAGAGATAGGGTCTCTTAACCATGGTATAGGGTATCGTATAGTCGGGCTAGACTGACTATAATTTTCTTACTTGTTTTTATATCATCCATTGTATTATAACAAAAAAATTGTTTTAATAAAAAGATTTTATTTTGCTAAACAGACAGCGAACTCTACGGTTCTGCTCACTAAAAAAATCCATAAACGAAATATATAAACGAAAAAAGAATTGTATGTTAACATGTGTGTGTGTTAGTAAACATGTTAACATATAACTGTTTTTGCGTTAATGTTTTTATTAACATTGTGAAATTCAAACATGACTAATAGTATTTTAACTATAAGTAAAGCGAATATAGGTGTGAGTTTTTTGCTAAACAGACAGCGAACTCGGTGGTTCTGCTTACTAAAAAAGTTCTGTCAATAACAAATATATACTTAAATATTTAAAAATAACGAAAAGATTTGAGATTTTGCTAAACAAACAGCGAACTTGGTGGTTTTGCTTACTAAAAAAATAATGCTGTCAATCGCAAATAAATACACATTTTTCCTTATCTGGTAACTTTTTTAAATAAAAAAAATGTATAGTGTATTTCTCTTGTTTCTAATGTTGCCACCTCTGCCGAATATATTAATAAATAACGGGAAAAGTGTAACGTATCTGCAAAAATAACGCAAAAATAACGGGAAAAGGGTTATGAATCTGCTAAATAATGGTAAAAATATTGATGAGTCTGTTAAAATAATGCTAAATAATGGGAAAATTTAAACTTAACGGAACAACAATATTGGTGCCAAGTTAAGTCTTCAATTCCCAGTGTCACCTACAAGTTACAAAGGTTAACGGAATTTTTAAACATAAATACAGACATCAGTGAATAATATAAATATTAATAATATGCAGACAACACCCTGTTGTGTATCTGATATTTTGGCAACGCTGGCATTATTTAAAGTAGGGGTTTTTAAAAATTTGTATGCAGTGGTTTTGATTTTTACATACTAGTGTGTCTTGTGATATAAAATTTTTTTTAAAAATACCCAGAGGGTAAGAATTAAATATTTTTTTATTCTTTATTATTGTGAAATATTCACTTTAATTATGCAATATGAAGTTAGTAAAAACAAATAAATTGGCTCTCCTAAAAAATAGCAATCCATGCCAAGTGTCACTTGTAGGTGACACTGGGTATTATTAGTACTTAATTTATTCACACTACAGATATATTTTGTATGCTCATTTGCAACATAGATTGACATTAGATGAGATTCCCGATATCTTGAATTCCGGTGAAGACGTAGGTGATATTATTTTATTTCCGCCTGATGATGGCGAAGTGACTGATGAAGTCAGTGGTGATGAAAATGAAGCTAGTATTAGTCACCTTCCTGGTCGCAAAGTAGAATTGCAAAATGCGCCTATATGCACAGAAAATAGTGTACATAATGTACGTAGAGGAAGAAGATAAAATTATCGAAACTTTGCCCAAGAAGAAAAAGAAGAACAACAGCACTATTAAAAAATGGGAATGCACTATCAACAATATTTCATTTGATTCTTATGGCAAAGGAGACTGTGACGAAGCAACTTTTACTAACTTACAGGAAGAGATGATTTCCGTGGAAAGCTTTGAATTACTTTATAGCGAAAATCTTGTAAAGTTCATAGGTGATATGAGTAATTTGTATGCTTTACAAAGAAATCATACACTCAATGTGACAGTTGCTGAAATTAGAGTTTACATCGCAATACTGTTGCTTACAGGATATTTGGCGCCAAAGTATATGAGAATGTTTTGGGAAGTAAAGAGTGACACGCACAATGACCTGTGGCGAAACAGATTTTTCGAAATTCAGCAATATCTCCATCTTGCAGACAGTACGTCCTTGCCGTCCAATGACAAATTTGCTAAAGTTGGGAATATTTCACGAAACTAAACGTGAATTTCACTGAAAATTTCAAAAGAGCTGGTTCTTCTCATATCTCCGTAGACGAGACTATAGTACCATACTTTGAAAGACATGGTACTAAACAGCATGCACACGGAAAACCAATAAAGTTCGGTTACAAGCTCTGGTCTGCAGCTACTCGCCATGGCTATTTAGTGAATTTTATCACTGGCACCAGGTCTTAAGATGCAGTCTTAATTAGGCCTTGGAGCTGCTGTCATTTTAGAGCTCCACTCAAGATTGCCCCAAGATATGGGACCTTAAAATTTATACTTCGATAATTATTTTACCGGTTTACCATTACTTAAATATTTAAGCGAGCAGAATGTTGGGGCAAGTGGTACTATAAGGGAAACCCGTATGGATAATTGCAATATGCCAAGCTCAAGAAATGAAAAAAGAACCAAGGGGTAAGCTTTGTTACAAATTTTCTGAAGAAATTATTGCAGCTAAGTGGCATGATAATAGTATTGTCAATATTGTATCAAACTGTCATGCAGTGGATCCTATCACAGAAGTAGACGGGGTTGGATTTATAGATAAAAAACGGGCAAAAATTCAAGTTGACTGTCCAGCACTCGTACGGATGTACAATAAGTATGGGCGGAGTAGATCGTTTTGATGAAAACGTTGACTCTATGAGGGTAGCTCTCCGGGGAAAAAATGGTGGTTTGCTCCGTTTGTTTTCGGTTTAGATGCAGCTTGCCAAAATGCATGACTTATCAAATAATTGGACTTACTGCGATTTCCGCAGAAATGTAGCAACAACATACCTGCAAAAATATGGCAAGCCTCCAATCCGACATCCTGCTTGTGGCGTTTCTATGGAGCTAAGAGTGCCTATCGACGTAAGAAGCGGGGGAACTGTGGATGATCACTTGCAGGTCGACTGCTCTCAACGAAGATGTGGATATTGTCATCAACGCACTAGAAAAATGTGTGCGAAGTGAAGTATCGGTTTGCATTTAAAATGTTGGTACAGCTTCCACAATAAATAAATTTTAATGTTTTCTTTTAAATAAATATGTATTATTAAAAAATTAATGTTTTATTTCTACGAAAAGATTGAGAAAAAACGGGGTTTTTAAACCATTAACCTTACACAATGCCCAGTGTCACCTGTTGGTGACCTCCCTTAAAAAAAAAGTTGGGCGGGTTAATTCAGCAATTTTATTTTTCTTTTTTTGTAAAAAACATATCTTAGCTATTTCAGTCAAAAAGAAAATCAAAATTTTTGTTGCCTTCACTATGGGAATTGAAGAGCTAAAAGGGTAGGTAAAACTGCATTTAGGTTTGTGACACTTTGCTTAAAAAAATAGTGTTGCCAACCCTAAAAAACCAGTGCTGCCAAGTAAAATGGTTTGATGCATCTAAATATACTAGAAAAGTGGTCCAGAACATACACAAATATACTACTTATAATCATATTTATATTGCATCTTTAATTAACTCAAAGTGTGTTTTGTATAAAATTTTCATTTCACAATACAATTTTAATGTTTTAGTACCGTAGTTTTTATACTAAATTTTTATTTCACAATATTTTGAAATCATTTAACCACAAACCTAAAGCTTTACTATGCTGTTCACTAACACAAACATATTTTTTATTGTTCACATATATACAAAAGCAACCAAATGCAGTTTTTCATACAGTACAGTTTTTGAATTTAGAGGTGGCATCTTTTTTATTCCGTTAAATTTGAATATTTAAGAGTTAGTAAAAAATGTAGATAGTTTTAGAGGGCAACATTTATTTAATTTTTTTCATACAGCTTTAATTTTCTTTTTTTTAACGATTTTCAAACATTTTTTCGTATTAAAGTTTTAATATATTTTATTTTTTCCTTAGAGTTTTTTGTCTTAATTAAAATTTTTCTAAATTTTTTACGTCTAAAATAAATGAATAAAATATTTAAAATGTAGTTACATTGCATTTTTTTCTTAGAACTTTTCAATGTAGGATAGATAGGTATCCTAGTTTTTTTTTTTGTTTTATAAAGAATAACTCTATTTAGAAAAGATTCTTTTTAATAGTTTAAGTTTTTCGTTTACAGGATTATATGGTTTTATTAAACCTATAAGTTATTCAATAAAAAATTTATCATATTTAAATTTTTATTTCAAAATATTTTTGAAATCATATTTCACATAATCAAATTTTGTAACTATTTTTTTTATTATCAACTATCTTCCAGTTAGTTACTACAGTTCTTTTTCATTTCCAATATATCTTAAATTCTTTATTAAATAAAAATATATCCATTAACCTTGAATCTAAATACATTTTATATATTCTATTGAGGTTTTTTAGAGCTGACATCATATTTTTCATCCACAAAATCCATTTTTTCGGGTTATTTGAGAAAATATTCGTTTATTCAAGTTTATATGTTTCTTTTTATCGAATTATTCCAATATATTTTTTTTTGTTTCTTATTAAGTTAAATTATAACCTATTTTAATACCACTTTTCAGACTTTGATATTTATTTACTTAATTTGTTATTACATCAGACCATATTTTTATTTTTTTTTTTTTCAAATATTAACGATCAAATCTTTATTTTTTTGTTTCAAACATTAACGATTTTCAAATAATTTTTTTTTATATTTGCTTTTCAGTTTTTTAATTTAAATTTTCAGTTTTCAGGTTTTCAATTTTTAGTTAAAATTTTTAGTTTTAAATTTAAGTTTTTAAGTTTTTAAATTTTTAGTTTTTAATTTTTAGTTATTTTTATTATAGAAAGGTGTCTTTCAATTAGTTTCCATAGTTGTTTTTCATTAATATTTCAGATTATAACCAATTTTAATAACACATTTCAGACTTTAAAATTTTTTGTTATTACATCAGACCAAATTTTTCTGTTTTTCAAATATTAACGATCAAATCTTTATTTTTTTCAACTATTAACGATTTTTAAACAAGTTTTTTATATTTGCTTTTCAATTTTTTTTAATTTCAGTTTTTAGTTTTCAGGATTTCAAT
Organism: Cordilura impudica; assembly: GCA_963682025.1. NCBI lineage: Eukaryota > Metazoa > Arthropoda > Insecta > Diptera > Scathophagidae > Cordilura > Cordilura impudica. Next base: position 5,621,042 of record OY821522.1, read on the forward strand.
TTTTAGTTCAAGTTTTTAGTTTTTAATTTAAGTTTTTAAATTTTTAGTTTTTAATTTTTAGTTTAATTTATTGTGGATAGGTGTCTTTCAGTTAGTTCCTATAAGTATTTTTCATTAATATTTTAGATACTTCATTCTTTTTTATTAACTCTGAATATTAAAGTGTCTTCCAGTTAGTTCCTATAGTTGTTATTCCGGCAAAGACTCGTTTGTCTCGCTGAACTTAAATTAAAGAAAGGAAAACTTGGTGTTTCACCAAGTTAATTATTATTTATGGTTTATTTATCAGAGTGGTATACAAGGATAATGTAATTAGAAATTTTGGTTGAAGTTACCCAAGTGGTACACAAGGAAAACATGGAGAAACAAAAATGTAGATGTGGCCTCTTTGGTTGACGAAATATTAATGTGTGTTTTATTAAAGAACTCATGCTATTTAAATATTATTAGAGTGAGAAGTATGTATACAAAATAAAAATAAAATAACAAACAAAACAAAACAAAACAAAAAATATGCATGCCAAACATCGTTCATTATTTTCCCACCGGTAGCCAAAATATTAATTTCATGACAGTGACTGCTAATTCATATCGGCACGTCTAACGTTTATTGGCTTCGTTTGAGCCATGAATTTGCAGACGCAGCAGTTCTCACTTTTTGCCTGACAAGACCGTGCGAAAGAATATAAGCAATTTAACTTTTAATTCTATAAAGATTGTTTTTATTTTGTTATAAAAATTAAAAAAATTAGAACGAATTAACAGTTTGCTCAAAATATTTTTGAAATCATTTTTCACATAATCAAATGTTTCATCCGTTTTTTATTTTCAAATATCTTTCAGGTAGTTCCTATAGTTTTTTTCATTTCCAGTATATCTTAGCTTCTTTATTAAGTTAAAATATATCAGTTAACTTTGAATTTAAATACATTTTATATATTCTATTGAGGTTTTTTAGAGCGGACACCGTATTTTTCATTGACAAAACCGATTTCTTTAGATTTATTTGCGAATATATTCGCTTATTTAAGTCTATATGTGTCTTTATATTGAATTATTCCAATACAGTAACCCCTCCAACTGCGCAATAATACTTTCCACAAAAACAACGCAAAAAACCGAAACCACGCAATGTGAACCCGATTTTATATGTAATTATGGGGTTAGTTTCCAGATATTAGAAAAATTGCAAAAAATGTAATTAGAAGTCTTTATTCAACGACTAGTATACATATTTACATTAATATAAACACAAAATGTATAGAAAACAGTCTCAATTCAACGACTACAAGCATTAATAAAAATTTAACATAAATAAAGAATAAATTATAGAAAACAATATAAACATAAATAAAAATAAGTAAGAAAATTATAGTCGGTCTAGCCCGACCATACGATACCCTATACCTCGGTTAAGTGACCCTATCTCTTCGATCTAACTAATTGGATATAGCAAATAAGCATAAACCAAATTTGAGTGGCATTTTTATTAATTTTTTTCGCTGCAGATATGAAAAAGTTCATATCCGATACTATATTTATATGGGGACTATGTCGAAAAATGGACCGATCCTGACCATATTTCGTAAAGTCAACATATACCAAACCAAATTTGAGAAAAATCTGTGCAATATTTTTTTATACCCTCCACTCCAGTGTGCAGAGGGTATATATAAGTTTGTCATTCCGTTTGTAATAATTAGAAAAAAAATTTTGGACCCCATAAAATATATATATTTGTGATCCTTATAACAACCGGAGTTGTTATAGTGATGTCCGTCTGTCCGTCTGCGGAAATCACGATGACGGCATCAATCGGGCAGCTAGAGTGCTCGTTGATATAAAAAATGATTCGCTAACATCCTGAAAAGTTAGCTATTTATCGTCTAAATCGGTCTATCAGGGCCCGAGATTTGAATGAAGAACTAAAAAAAGTCTTGAAAAAATATAATTATCTATGTTGTTCTTGTCACGATCACGCCCTCAATAGTGCAGCTACAGTGATCAGCTTTAGTGAGAATGATTCACCAAATTCATGGGAAGATTTCTGTTTCAAAAATCATTGAAATCGGTGGAACAGGTCCAGGGAAATCTCTGAAAAATTAAAAAAAAAGAAAAATATGATGTTTCTATATTGGTCTTGTTGTTATTCTAAATGTTGTGTTGTTGTCATAGTATAATATTTTTATGGTAGTGTTTATGTTGGTTAATTTTTCAAACTAATTCTGGGGCAAACCTGCCGACCAGTTTTAAAATCAAACAATTTTTTTTTTTAAGTTAGAGCAAGTTTGCCTACCAACTGTCAGAGCACCAATCATTCTGTTCTCCAACAGTGGTCTTTATTTTATACTATTTTTGTGCTAATTCAGCACTTAATGTTTTTGGTTTTTATAATTTACAATTTTAAATACTTAAGGCCAGTTTACACTATCACACTTTGTAATACGATCTGTCAGAAATTCGAGTATTATGAAAAAGTCGTATAATGTAAAAAGCTTTTGTTATGAAATTGACAGTCTGTAGGATTTCATTTTCGAAGTCCGATGGTTTTTGAAACATTTCTAAAAACTTGCCATTTTCATCGGACCAGAGTTGTTTTTTTTTTGGTAATATTAAAAAAATGGTAAACAAAAACAAAGAAAGTGAAAATAAAATATAAATTTCAAAATAAATTTGCTTATTATTCTAAACAGCTGTTTTCATAAGACTTGAGTGTTATGGTGTAAATGGCCTAAGTATGCAGAAATAATGTCGGTACGACTTTATGACAGTCCGATGAATTTCATCGGATTTTTATTTCGAAAAATCATACGACTGAGTGGTATCATGTAAATGGGCCTTTACTTATACATACATAACAATAAAAATCATATTCAAATAAAATCAAATCAATAAAAGTAAAACAAAAGAAAATATGTTCAAAAAAATATTTAAATAAAAAAATGTGTTTATTAATGAAGATTGTGTAAGCAAAATTTATACGTGAACTTGAAAAAAAAGAAACAATGAGTGGCCTTCATGAAAAGTGTCATTTTTCACTTTTGGTAATTAAAGGCTAAACATTGTATTTGAGCTAAACATTGTATTTGAGTAGGAACAAAGTGTGCCATCAATTTTTTTTGGATTTATATTTCATACATGTTATTTTGAATTTAAGTTTTTTTGTTAGCAACAGAAATTCATTTGGTGGATCTCTACACCATCGTCCTCAAGATTGAAAATTACGGGGCTAGCAAAATTTATATGAATTTTGAGAGTTCTGTGATTTTCAAAGGAAAGTGTGTTTCCAAAAAAATTGTTTTTGTTCAAGTCCAAGTAAATATAATTTTAAGTTAAAGAAATTACTATCGATAATTAGTTTTTGTGATTGTATAAATATAAAAGTTTTGTATAAAAGTTTTTGTGATTGTATAAATATTTCTTAAATTAAATTCTTAGCATTAGTTTTTTTTTTTTTTTTTTTTTTTAATTAGGATTGTATTTTTTAAATATGTTGTTATGATATTCCTTAAATTTATTATTAATCTTAATTACAGAATTGACTCCTTTACGTTCAATTATAGGGTAAGGGCCATGATATGGACTCTGTTGTTTTCTCCTAGTTTCTAACTTAACGTATACTAAATCTCCTACTTCTAGGTCAGATTCCTTACTATTCTTGTCATAATCTAGTTTTCTTTTTAGTTTTGTCATATGTATTAGTTCTCGTAATTTAAGTAGTGATTCCCGTAGTCTTATTTTCATTTCATTCGCATAGTTGTCTAAATTGTAAATTGGCCTATTATTCTCAACCATGTCATTTGGCAAACGTGAAATTTTTCCATATACTAGTTCATAAGGGCTGTATTTAGTATCCACATTTGGTGTGCTATTATATGCAAATGCATAGTACAAAATATATTTGTCCCATTCATTATTTTCAACGAAATTTAACAAAAACTCATTCAAAACTCTATGATTTCGTTCGAGTGCTCCTATTGTCTGATGGTGGTAGGGTGTTGAGAAAATCTGTTCTACTTTCAACATTTGGCAAATATTTCCAAGCAGTTCATTTTTAAATTCAGTTCCTCTGTCCGATTTTAGTGTCTTAAAAAGTCCGTATTTAAGTATTACTTGGTCTACTAATGCTTTTGCGATTGATACCGCCTCTTTTGTTTCCATTGGATGTACTAAGACGTATTTTGTTAATTCGAACTGTACTGTCAAAATATATCTATAGCCGTTAGATATTCGGTAGGGTCCTACCGTATCTATACTTAACGTTTCAAAACTTGTACCAGATGTGTCAGTTATCGTCATTTTTTCTTTGGTGTATTTTGTTTGCTTATTCTTTGTGCAGTCACAACAATTTATTATATATTTTTTAACCATTTTATTCATGTTTTTCCAAACGAATCTTTGTTTTAGTTTCAATAAAGTTTTTCTGATGCCTAAATGTCCTCCTATTGGTGTACTGTGATACTCTTTAATTAAATTTTTCATAATTGACTCTTCTTAAATTTTTTTTGGGGCTTTGTATATTATTATCTTTAAAGGTTCTAAATTCCTTTTTATTCTTTCCATTTGCAATTTATTATACATTTTCTTAAATTCTTCTATGGGCATGCCTCTTAATATAACATTTTGTTCTAGCGCTAGCTTCATTATATTCCTATCAGTCATTTTTGATGATAGCTTCTCGACGATCGAAACGAATTTCGCGTGATTATCGCTATATCTAACTGTTACCCATCTTTTATTTATCTCAATTTTGGTACCTTTATTATTTTCTTCTATAAATCTTAAATTTTTCATATTCCTGATATCAGATATGGACGTACATTCCCAAATGTGAAGTTGATCAGGCTTCGAATGAGAATTGTATTTCTCCGTGTCTGCCTTGTTCTTGTTGGCTGACATTCCCCTTGTTATTGCAAACATTATTTTTGAGTCATCACAATTTGTCGGTATCATACTCTTGAGTATGTCCGAATCTATTTTTATTCTTGACAATGCATCGGCATTTGTATTAATTTTTCCTTGTTTGTAGATTATGTCAAAATCATAATCTGACAAACCTATTCTTATCCTTGTCATCTTTGATGAAGGATTTTTATGCGTAAATAATGCTACTAGGGGTCTGTGGTCCGTCACCACGATAAACTTCCTGCCATATAAATATGGTCTAAAAAAATTAATTCCCCAATGAATGGCTAGTAGCTCTTTTGCTATTACTGGCTTGTTTATATCGTGTTTTGCCAGTGTTTTACTTGCATAGGATATTGGCAAGTCTTTTCCTATGTCACCTTGGCTTAAGATTGCACCGATTGCGAAGTCAGATGCATCAGTTGTGAGTGCGAATGGTTGTTCAAAATTTGGATACTGTAATATAGGTGGGTTAATTAATTTTTCTTTTAAGAGTTCAAATGTCTTTTGACATTCTTCTGTCCATTCGAATGTCTGTCCTTTTTTCACCAGATTATTGAGACATTTTGTGGTTTGAGCGAAGTTTTCAATAAATCGTCTGTAGTAATTACAAAAAGCTACGAATTTTCTCACTTCGTCACTATTTCTTGGGACGGGGTATTTTTTTATTGTTTCAAATTTGGAAGGGTCTGTTTTTATACCTTCATTAGTAATTAAATGTCCTAAATATACGACTTCTGATTTTAAAAATACGCATTTGCTTGCATTTAATTTTAAATTGTATTTTCTTAGTCTGTCAAAGACTGTTATTAAATTGTCATTATGGTGTTTTAGACTACAACCAAATACTATTATATCATTGACATACAAAAATGCTTGGCTATCCAAACCACTCAAGGCGATTGTAAGCATTCTTTGAAAGCTGTTGCTTGAAATTTTCAATCCGAATGGTAAACGTTTAAATTGAAAATGTCCTTTGTTAGTTGAAAATGCAGTTAAAGGTCTAGAGTCTTCATGTAACTGTATTTGAAGGAAAGAGCTCGTCATGTCGAGTGTTGAAAAGTATTTTGCTCGGCCTAGTAAATCTAGTACGTCCTCCAAGCGGGTTAGGGGGAAGCGGTCGCTTACCAACTTCTTATTTAGTTGCCTATAGTCCACTACTAGTCTCCATTTCTTTTTGTCCCCACTATTTTTTTTTGGTACTAGCAATAATGGTGAGTTATAGGGACTAACTGAGTGTTCTGCTATGTCAGTGTCTATTAAATTGTCTACTTGCTCGTCTATTTCTTCAAGCTGAGAATTCGGTAGTCTATAATTTTTTATGTACACAGGATTTGTGTCATTTACACTTAAATGTTGAGTATAAAAATTGTTTGCTGTCAATACTTCTCCTTCGATATGAAAAATGTCCGAATATTGTTCAAAAATTGCGTATAACGAGTCCTTTGCTTCTTTGTCTTTTGAATCCAAATTTAAAATGTTAATCAATTCTTCAAAACGTTCCCTGTCAGAATTGTCCTTCTTCTTATTTTTAATTAAGTAATAGTTATGTAATGGCTCAGTTTCTAATTTTAACTTTTTAATTCTTATTTCTTTGTCATTTACATTAAGTAGTCTTATGTGGGCAAATCCGTCTTTGGGTGCTATTGAATTTCCTAAAAATACTCCTTCTTACACTTCTTTATTTAACACAACGCTGTCTTCAGCTAGATCCATTTTTATATGGTGAATTATTTCTAACCTTGCAGGAATAATTATTTCAGAAACTTCTGACAAGTCTGAGTAAATTGGTGATCTCTTCATCATTGATAATAACTGTTATAGTGTAGTAGCTATGTTCTGTAACTCTCACATCGGAAAGTTTTCACATGGAACGTATAAAAATGAAACAAAAACGTTGCGAACTGACACAAAATATTGTTTCTCGCATTCGACTGGTTCTTTAACTTTATTTTGTGAGAACTATCTGTCACGTAACGGGTTTTCTCACATTTATTGGAAAAATGAGAAAAAAGTGTTTCTGTAAAGTAGGCATGTGAAAAGATTTGAAATTGAACTGACAAATTCACTCACAACTGAAATCTATGCGACATAAGTTTTTAAATTCAGTTGCCTTAAAAAAAAAATATATATATATAAGATGACATCGAATATTGGAGAAAAGTTAAAAAAAATTAACATATTTTTTATTTATATTTTACTTTAAGTATTTACATTTAAATTTTTTTTTTTGCAATTATTCAGAAAGTGCAACGAATTTCCCAAATTCAAAAAAAAATACTTGTGGACTACATGTCTTCCAATTTCGAATTTGCCAGAGGACATTTTGTATGATTCAACGGATCACACTTAAACTGATCCTTTTTAAGGCTGATTCTTGATCTTTTCCTAACAGATAATAAAAGCAAAACAGATAAAGCGCATGTGTAGTAAAAGTTTTGTTACAATCACAAATTTTATTGTATCAATTTTGAAAATATGTATTTATTTTTTTAGTTGTTCGAATGATTTTGTAGTAAATGTTGTATAATTTTAATAACAAAAAAAATAGTAATTCAAGAACTAAAAAAAATCGTAAAAGTAGTAATTAACTTAAGGCAGAAGTAAGCCTTTTCTCGTTTACTATATTTCTACTACAAAAAGCTGAAAAAATAAATAAAATCTGTTTAAAAAAAATATTTAATGAATAAATTTATTAATAAAACGATAAATTGTTTAAATAAATGATTAATTTTAGTATTATCTAATATTATTAATAAATTTATGTATTTATTTATTTCATTAATAAGCTAATTCTGTAAATTCACGTATACGTAAAAGTTTACACAAAACTGTATAAACTGTATAATACAGTATATTATATTAGTATATTATACTATAAAAATATAATTTCATAAATCCATTTTTTGATAAAGTTAAAAATTATTTCTATGTAATCCATAGGTTCTTTACGCGGGGTAAAATTATTAACATGTTTTCTTGATATATAATTTAATTTTTGAATTATTGAAAATATATTGATTTTAAATAATCTTTATTTTATAAATAGATTATTATTTAAATTAAATTATTAAGTTTATAATAAAACTCAATTTTTTAATTAATTTTTTTTTTAAATTAAATTGTTTTTTTAATTAAACAGTCAATTGATTATTTGAATCAATAAAGTTATTTTTTTAAATAGTATAAAAGCCATTCTGGGAGGGGAGAACTTTTTTGGAGGATTTTCTATACTGACTTAGTACTTTTACAATGCCCACGAACATGTTCGACAGTATAATAAAGGAATAAATTAATTAATTAATCAGATAATCAGTAGATTGATTAATTAATTAATTTATAAATCAGATAATCAGTTGATTAATTAATAAAAAAAATCAACCAAAATTCAGTGGGGGCCTTTTGGGCTCAAATGACTTAAAAATGGTTGATTTTAAATTAATTGTTTATTAAATTCATTTAATTAAGTTATTATTATTTAATTAAAAGTATAAATTTATTAACTTATTTGTATTTTAATTAATCGAATTTATATTTAATGAATAAATTAATTTGTTAATAAATCAATCATTATAATTTAACTGTAATGGCTTTTTAATTATAAATTGTTTGGTTTTTTAATTAACCAATTAATTGTTTAATCAATTAATAAAATGTTTTTTTAACTAATCAATTTTTTTAAGTTAAACAATAGCATTATTAATTTAACATTTAAATGATGTATTTATTAATCAATCAACTGACTATTTGAAGCGATTAATAGCTTTAATACCATAGCGTTGATACCACCACACACCTTAAACTTGAATGATACTGAAACTGTAACAATATCGGACTATGATGTTAAGGATAAAGAAAAATCATTCTGAGACAATATTCACTTATATGGGCACTTTTTAAGTACTTACATATGCACTTTTTAAGTACTTACATATGCACTTTTTAGGCACTTATATATGTACTTTTTAAGTACTTATATGCACTTTTTAAATAATTTTATTAAAGTTTCAGACAGCTTCATAACGAGCTCTTGCGTCTTCTGGATTTTTCACATTTGATCTAAACCAGGTGGCAAATTGTGTTCCAATACCGCCGCTATAGCTTCTTCACTAGAAGCACACCGAGATGAAAGCCATCTAATAAAACCAGTGCCCAATCCAATATCATAGCAATTTCTAACTCAACATCTCTCTTCGCAGGGTTTTTAGCTCAATTTTAGGATCCGTTTTGATGGTTTTAGCATTCTTATCAATAATTACTTGATGTATTATTAGATTTTGTAAATCATTTATGGTTTCCATCGTAGCATTTTTATAACCTTGTACTATAACGTTGGCTTTAATAGAATCTCTAGAAAACAAATATATTTAGATATGATTTTTTAAAATTTATAATGCATACTCACAAATAACTGCAAGCTTGCTTTAATATTCCTATATCTAAGCCCACGGAATAATGACGTTCATAATCGACCACAAAAGTTTGCTCCGACAAACATTCGGTTAATAAGGCAATGTATTCTTCGGAAGGTATTAAAATTTAATTCTCCATAAGATAACATGTTTCTTAAAAGTTTTTCGAAACTTTTAGCAAAGTACTTACGGTTTTGATAAGACCGTTTCGATATATGAGTAGGCAATACTACGAAACGCTTTCAAAAACTGCAAACGAGCATAATTTAACGATAGTAAACTTTTAGCCCCCTCATTAAAAATATTCTTGCACAAAAAAGGCAGCGTGTTATCATTCAGTTATCATATCATCATTATCGTATCAGTTAATAGAAATATATTGAAAATTTTTCACAAATTTAAATTAAAATTATTTCAAGTTCTTAAATTTTTATACACATAATTTTATGTTTACTTTTATTTGCTTTGTTTGTTTTTATTTTTTGACAGCTGACTTGGAATATTCCAATAACAACGTAACCAGTGTTGTAACTTTTCACATTAAGATACAGACACAGTTTTTACTCACAAATCAAGAAACAGTGGAATTTTTTGTTTCATACTTTTTCGATGTGAGAACTTTTCACATAAAATACAGAACACGGGTACAGGTTTCTAAATCGATTTTGCATAAGCAATTTTTTAAAAAATCTTGTCCCAGTATTCCGTCAGTCTGTATGGGAAATTTGCTATCCACGATATTAAAATTTTGAATGTACGAATTTTCACCTAAATCTAAATTCAAATCAATTACACCTTGTGAATAAATTATTTCGTCCGATATGCCTGTAAGTGCATTTTTCTTGATTGTTAAAGTACAAATCACCATTAAGATTTTTTGTTTTTATTACTGACACGTCCGCACCTGTGTCTACTATAAAGGTAAGATTCCTATTAGCATCTTTACATCTTAGAGAAATTATATTTGTTGCATTATTTGAAATTCTATATATTTTTATTCTTGGATACCCGGGGATTGACTCTAGCCTGCATGTCCTTCTTCCGGGGCAAACTCGTTTCCCTCTTGAATGACTCGAATTCTATTATTGTTATTATTTGTACTGTAATTATTATGTTGGTTACTACGATAATTGTTATTTCCACGATAATTATTTTGTCCTCGATTGTTATTGTAATTTCAGCGATTGCTATTGTTTCCGGAATAGTAGTTATTGTTCCCACGGTTATTGTTTTGTCCACTGTAATTATTATTTTTACGAAAATTTCCTAAATTGTTTCCACGTTTAAAATTTTGTCTCGAAAAATTTTCATATTTTCCATTGTTGTTTAAAGAACGATTGTTATTGTTGTTATAGTTTTCATGGTTATTATTATTGCCAAAGGCTCTATGGTTATTTCGTCCTCTAAAATTGGTTTGTCTAAAATTGTTTTGTTGATAATACATTAATTGTCCTGAGGTACAATTAGTCTTCTCTAGTTCCTTTGCAATACTTATTGCTTCGTTCAGCGTTTTAGGCTGTGCTATACAAATTGCCTGTTTTAAGGTATCGTTTAGATTGTTCTTAAAAATGGTCAAACTATAGTTTTGATTTGTTCTGACTATATCGTCCTTCCGTTCTGTTGTCACTGTTCCTTCTAGTTGTGAAATTTGTAACAAGTTTAATTCGGATATTAAGTTTAATATATTGTCACTGAATGTGGTGACATTTTGGTTTCTCTGTGTGTAACCATTGAGTTTTGAATAAATTTCTGGAATTGTCAAAGGACTTTTGTATAACTTTGTTAGCTCATTTTTCAGTTTGTCAAAATTATCAATTGGTTCCAATATTCCAATTGCTGTTTTAACCTTATTGTGTAATTTAACCTCTCTTATGAATTCTATAAAAGTTTTTTTTTGCATTTTCACTCAAGTTATTATACATGAGCTCAGTGATTTTTAAAAATGAATTTAGCTCCTTGTAGTTTCCAGTGAATTCTGGGACTACTTTTAAACTAGTAATTATGTCAAATTCCGCCATGGTTTTTGTTACGTGTTGCGTATTGCTTGAATTACTATGTTCGTTACTTGCTGTTTCTTTCTGTTCTTCTAATTTGGTTCTTATTTCCGTGTACAATTTTTGAAATTTTGTTTTAAGTGTCGTCAGTTGTATATAGTTAAAGTCAGGCGATTCTTCTAATGCCTCAAATTGTGTTTTTAACTGTTCTACCTCTTTTAGTTTCTGTAAAACTGTATCTAGTTTGTATTCTTTGTACCTTGTTTTTTAAAATTTTCTAATATACTTGGCAGAGCCCTTACAATTTTTTCAAATTCTTCCATAAGTGTAATATTTTATATATTTTAACTTTTGTATATAAAAGAAATTTTGTTTTAAGATTTATTAATTAATTTATTATTTTAATTAAACATATGTAATTCTTAGTGAAATATTATGAGTTAAAAGATTAAAATTTTTTTTTTTATACTATTTCCCTGCTCCTATTAAGGTGCTTATGTAAATAAGCTTTGTAGTATTTATTTATTTTGTTGAAAAAATATAGGAGTGCAATAAATATAATGAATAAAAAAATTACATCTTGTGTTATTATCTTATTGTCCAAAATGCTGTTGCTGTTGTTGTTGGCTGCAGTTTGGTTGATTATGACCTCCTCTTTTTTGTCGCTGCTCCACCAGTTCCCCATATGCAAATTTTTTTGTTTCTTCTATCTTATGCCAAATGTTTTCGCTTCTTTCGTGTTGTTTTGCTTTGAGCTCGGTTTTTAATAGACTTATGGTTTGCTCAGCTGCCAATGCTCTTGAAAAGTAATTTCCACCAGTTTTGTTGTTTGATGCCCTCTGGATTGCTTTTAGCTTTGCCTTCTCCACTCTAAGCCTCTTTTTATAGCCGCCTCTAGTTTTAAGTTTCAAATTCTCTTTGGGTATAGCCGTCAGATGAGTTTCTTTATTGCGCGCCAATCTGTTGTAGTATTCGTACTTGGTGAGTGCCTTTGGACCTTCCATAAGATTTCTTCTTTAGTAGTCTACTGTAGTGGAATGTCAAAATGTTCAGCTGTGTTCCAATCAGGATACTTCGGATAGTTTTCAAAATAAAATTTTCTGGATAGGATGTAAACTTTTTTTTTCACCAAATAGCCATCAGAGTTCCAGGATACGCAGGATCAGGATCGTCATATAATATTTTTATGGTAGTGTTTATGTTGGTTAATTTTTCAAACTAATTCTGGGGTAAACCTGCCGACCAGTTTTAGTGTTTAATCCTTTTAAAATCAAAAAAAATTTTTTTTTTAAGTTAGGGTAAGTTTGCCTACCAACTGTCAGAGCACCAATCATTCTGCTCTCCAACAGTGGTCTTTATTTTATACTATTTTTGTGCTAATTCAGCACTTAATGTTTTTGGTTTTTATAATTTACAATTTTAAATGCTTACTTATACATACATAAAAATAAAAATCATATTCAAATAAAATCAAATCAATAAAAGTAAAACAAAAGAAAATATATTCAAAAAAATATTTAAATAAAAAAAATGTGTTTATTAATGAAGATTGTGTAAACAAAATTTATACTTGAACTTGAAAAAAAAGAAACAATGAGTGGCCTTCATGAAAAGTGTCATTTTTCACTTTTGGTAATTAAAGGCTAAACATTGTATTTGAGCTAAACATTGTATTTGAGTAGCAACAAAGTGTGCCATCAATTTTTTTTGGATTTATATTTCATACATGTTATTTTGAATATAAGTTTTTTTGTTAGCAACAGAAATTCATTTGGTGGATCTCTACAATAGCTGGACTTGTTGTTTTTGTGGTCGTTGTGGTAACAATATAATAACAACTAACCCTTTGTACATTTTTTAATTAACTCTGGTAGAAAATTTTAAAAGTTTCCATTGTTTTGGCATCACTAAAAAAATTCGCCAGATCATTTCTGTTATTACCAAGAGTCTGCTTGCAAAATTTCAAATCGAATGGGTCAAGGGAAAGGGGTTAAAATCGATCCAAAATTTTTTCGACAAGCAGACACTACGAGTTAATATATGTAAAGGGAGTAAAAATACACCAGCATCTAAAGCAAATAATGCTAAAATACCTAGTTGTTAATAAAAAAAAAAAAACAATGTAAATTTAGCAAAAAAAAATTTTATGTATAAATTAATTTAAAGAGAAAACACAAAAATAACGTTTGATGTTGTATTTTTTGTGAGTAATATTTACATATACATACATTAACATGTTAAATAGCACAAATAATATACATATATTATATATATGTATATCCATAACAACTGCATGTTAGAAATAAATCGGTATATTATTTTATTTAAATAAAATTCTGCAATATTTTGTTGTGGGGAAAATACATTTCTTTTGCATTAACAGAGTGTCACTTCATTTTGCTCAGCGTGACTATGCCACAGTAGATGGCGCCACAATTTTTGTTTGTTCTAATTAGCTTTGCAATAGTTATTTCTATTTTAACATGAATGTTAATATTTTCAACTAGATATCATATAGAACAATGTTAAGAGTATACACGGGCTGGTCTTTTATTTCATACGTTTTTTCATTATTCTTTTACAAATATGAACATAAGTTTGAAATATTAACTTTTTGTTGTGTTTACAAAATAGAGTTACCGAGTTCATCAATGAGTTTTTTGCTTTCAAAACAGTTCTACATAGTTATATAGAATTATTATTCTGCTTTACCTACAAAATATCTGATTGCGATTACATCTAATTTTTAAAAATTGTATATAATTACTAAAGCATTATTATTCACATAAATACATAACTGCACTTTTTAAATTTTCCATTCAAATTTAAGAAAATATCAATTCTAAAAACTAGAATTAAAAATTTCCAATTATAAATTACAATTAATTGAATTTCAGAAAATCATATCAAAACATCGGAAACTATAATTTTAAATTTAGAAGACATCAATTGCATCTTTAATATATAAATTTTATTCGTTAAACACAAATTGAAATTCCAAAAAATAAACACCAAATACCTGTTTACATTAAAAAAATTTTTACATTTAAAAACAAGTAAGAAAATTATAGTCGGTCTAGACCGACTATACGATACCCTATACCATGCGTTTAGAAACCATATCTCTTAGGCCCAACTAACTGGACATAGAAAATAAGCAAAAACCAAATTTGAGTGGGATTTTTATTAATTTTTTTGGCTGCAGATATGAAAAAGTTCATATCGGATGCTATATCTATATGGGGACTAGGTCCAAAAATAGACCGATCCTGATCATGTTTGGTAAAGTCTCTTGTATTTTGCAAAAATGTATACGAACAAAATCTGAGAAGAATCAGTGCAATATTTTTGTTTTTTAATAGATTTAAGTGAAGATCGGGAAGCAGCTCTATATGGGGCCAAAGGGATCATTTTTGTACTTCTCATTAATGGATATAATGAACGCATACAAACCCAATTTGAGTAAGATCTATATGACAATTTGGATCTTATAGCAATTTATGTCGATTTCATAGGGGTAATTTGTATGGGGGCTAGGTCTGAACATGGACCGATTCTCACCAATTTCAACAGCTTTCATCCCATGGCCGATGAAAGCTTATATACCAAATTTCATCGAAATATATTCATATTTGCGACCTGCAGTTTGATTACAAGCTTTACATGGACACACAGACGGACGGACGGACGGACGGACATTGTTAAATCAACTCAGAAAGTGATTCTGATTCGATCGGTATAATTAAAGATGGGTCTAGGTCAAATATTTTTGGTTGTTACAAACAGCAGCACAAAGTCATTATACCCAAACCACATAGTGGTATAGGGTATAAAAATATAGACATTCAGGAGAAATTAATAGCTTTTCAGTACCGCGATTCAGTAACTTCTTTTAACGGTAGTCGAATCGTTAAAAAAAAGAAAATAGCAAAATTATCAGTAAAATTTTTAAACGATATTCGCTATTGTTAAAGTCAGCTGTTGTTGTTATCTAAACGAGAACCATTTTTGTGTTGTTTATTCAATCGATAAAAACTTAAATTTTTAGGCTGAAATGTCGTCATACATAAATAAAAATCATAAAATAGTGAAAATATTTTGCTTTAATTAAAAAAACTTTTTTATGTAAATAAAAAAATTAAATAGCATATTCAATTCATCATTTCATTTTCAAATAAATACACAGAAATATTAGTAAAAAAAAATAAAGATATTAAACATCAACATAAAATCATCCTGTCAAACACGAAGTAATTTGTTTTTGCTATTCTTCTTTGTATTTTTCGCTTATTTTGACAGAGATGCCACTCGTTTACAATTTAAATAAATAGAAAAATAGATTTGTCGACTGTCGTTAAGATATATGTACTTAGTGAATCACTTAATCCTTAGTGCAAACAACAATAGCTGTCGATATATTTTGCGATTGTCTGATCGTTGAAATTTACAGAATCACACTACAGAAAACATTAATTTAAATTCAATGAATTTTTGAAAACGTCAAATGATATTTAAGAATTGCGAACATAAAAACTGTTACATAAATAAACGCAATTTGATGAGAATGTTATTTATATAGAAATTTTCACAATTTTTTTTTGGATAAAAATTTTAAGTTTTTCAGAAAATAAAGATAACAAATTATTTTATTTAAAATGTTTGGGACATTTGGTTTTTTGCGTTTGGCATCCCTAATTTGAATATTTATTATTATAAATTTATTCTCTATGTTTTCCAATTATGGCAATGTTTTAACAAAAAGTTGAGAGAGCTTTTTTTTCGGTTATTATTTGTTACTCCATCCGACCTACATGGCCGCAATGAAAAAATATTTCGCCACTTAAAAGAAACTATACAGCCATCTCCAACTAGCATGATTTAATGCATATAGCCACCCTACACAACCATTACCTTTGCAATGGAGGTTAGGGCGAGCTATTTAATTAGCAAAAACTAAATTAAAAGAGAAGTTATGTCATATAACCGGAAACGCATGCATATAGGTATATAACCAAAATGCATGCCGATCAGCAACCACGATGACCAAAAAGCAAACACCGAAATAAATCCGAAATAATAGAAAAGACGAAAACCAACCCAAAGAATTTGCTGAAATAATTTGGTATTAAGTTTAACAAATTGTTTACTTTTTCATTTACATTTATTATCAAGACTCAAACCGAGGTGGAAGGTATCAAAGATTCGGCACAGCCGAATTTAACACTCTTACTTGTTATACCCTCCACTCCAGTGTGCAGAGGGTATATATAAGTTTGTCATTCCGTTTGTAATAATTAGAAAAAAAAATTTGGACCCCATAAAATATATATATTTGTGATCGTTATAACAACCGGAGTTGATATAGCGATGTCCGTCTGTCCGTCTGTCCGTCTGTCCGTCTGTCCGTCTGTCCGTCTGTCCGTCTGTGGAAATCACGATGACGGCATCAATCGGGCAGCTAGGATGCTCGTTGGCATAAAAAATGATTCATTAACATCCTGAAAAGTTTGCTATTTAAAATCGTCCAAATCGGTCGGTTAGGGCCCGAGATTTGAATGAAGAACTAAAAAAAGTCTTGAAAAAATATAATTTTCTATGTTGTTCTTGTCACGATCACGCCCTCAATAGGATAGCTAGGGTGATAATTTTTAGTGAGAATGATTCGCCAAATTCATGGGAAGATTTCTACTTCAAAAATCATTAAAATCGGTGGAACAGGTCCAGGTAAATCTATGAAAAATTAAAAAAAAAATGAAAAACATGATGTTTCCATATTGTTCCTGTTGTTATTCTAAATGTTGCATTGTTGTCATAGCTGGACTTGTTGTTTTTGTGGTCGTTGTGGTAATAATGTAATAAAAACAAACCCTTTGTACATTTTTTTGTGAACTCTGGTAGAAAATTTTAAAAGTTTCCATTGTTTTGGCATCACTAAAAAAATTTGTTAGATCATTTCTGTCATTGCCACGAGCCTGCATGCAAAATTTCAGATCGATTGGCTCACGGGAAAGGGGCTAAAAATCGATCCAAAATTTTGTCGACAAGCAGACACTACCAGTTAATATAAAGGCAGTAAATAAAGGGAGTAAAAGTTCACCAATAATTTAAAAAACAAATTTTTATGTATTAATTTATTTAAAGAAAAAAATAATTAAATGAAATAGTAATAATAATAAAAAAAAATAATATACAATACAAAAAAAAAGAATATATAAATAAAATAAAATAAAGATAAAAGCATTCATAGCATTATAATACATATAAAAGGTCAATGTTTTCTAACCGTAACCGTAACTAGTCAGTTGTTTTTTTTTTACATGAAAATCATTTAAAACAGTTACCGAACGTAACCGGAACGTCCCAATACTTTTCATGTGAAAAAAAGGCTGACACGTTACGTAACAGTTACATGTCGCTAACTTGTTCTTTACACAGGCTACTGCTTTTGCAGCCAACTTCAAGTCTATTTATATAGTTTCGTAAGCATAACTGATAAAATTGTTTCTATTATTTTTTGCTGTAAGTAATAAATTATAAATATACTGAATTTGCAAACTAAAATGGATACATATATTGGAGGTGCTTTAATACAAAAGAGTTAACGAAACAAAATCAAAAAAAAACAACTCTACAACATCAACAATGGCAGTCATATGTTCTTCAAATAGAAAAAAAAACTGCAAGTGTGTTTTGTTGGCTACAAAACAAAAATAGTGTTGACAATATAACAAAATATGTAAAAGAAGTTAGTGCTATGAAATATTTTATTTTGTTTAAAAAAAAAATCGCAAAATGAAAGGCTATAATTCCATTAATAATCAAAAGGCGTTAAACTAATTTATTTATTTTTACGTTGTACTAATGCATTTTAAATAAGTAAAAGTAATTGTATATTTAAATAAAAATGCATTTGTATTATATGTTGCTGTCGTATTCAGAAAAATCAAGTAGCTGACTATACGACTACAAATGCTGCTGCCAGCAGTCGTCTATGTGTTTCATTCATGATGTTGCATTTTTTTGCGAGCAATACTTACATATATTCTAAATAAAGAAATAATAGTTCTTTTCATACTGCGAAATCTATACAAATATATGTACAAATACTATATGTCAAATTTCAAATTTGCAATAATTGATACATTTTTGAAAGAAAATTGTATAATATGAAATGTCTTTAATTTATTTCATAGAAAACAATTTTTTGAGGTGCGTGGATTTTCCATATTTACTGTTTTACTATTTTCGTAATGAGGTTAAATGAGTTAAAAAGAATTTAAAATATTTGAAAATATTAGGTGAGGATCCTCAAGATGTAATATACGATCGGTCTAAAACTTTTCACTTAGAGCCACAGTTAAATTCGAAACAACAAAAACCCATATATTTTGTGCATAAAGTTTAACATTAAATGTGCTTTTCTAAAATGTCTATATATTTTTCTCATTCATTTCTGACCATCTTCAATGTAAATTTACCAAAGTTTTTTTTATTGCAATATGTATATAAAACTTAAAAATTTAATATTTTTTATTGTGTATTAACTTATTATTCTGCGATTTTCATTACATCACAAAATGTTACAAATTGGCACTACTGTTTCAAAAACAGAAAACTTCTAAATCAGTTGAAAACAGTTGATCTGTAAAACTGTGTGTGAAATTGTGTCAAATAAAGGTGCTATTACATGATGTGTTTTTTACATATGTACTGTCAAATTTTCCCACAACAAAAGTTGTACACATCGTGTGATACATATGAAACATTGTTTATGTACAATACATGAAGAATGTCACACGTAAATTTTTCAATTAGAACAGGTTCTATTTTTGCATGACAAACAAATGAAAATACAACACTGCTTGTGGCGAAAGAAAAACAGAGTAAATTTTTAAGATTAATATTGAAAGAAAAATAAATTGCTTAGTATTAATTAACAATTAAAAAATACATAACCTTTTTTTAACAAAAAATTTTTGTAAATTCACAAATTAAATCAGCTGTTGTTTACATTTAGAGGTTATGTCATACGGAAATACATACGCACGTGTGATAGCAAAAATTATGAATCGTATGTAAAAGACAATTTTGACAGACATGAAGAATTTCATATGGATAAAAAAAGTGACAGTACATATGTAAAAAACACTTCGTGTAATAGCACCTTAAAATTACAAATATTAATAAATATAATAATACATATATATATATTTTATTAATTTTGTTAAGAATTAGCACAAAATTGATTTTCCATTTTGCATTTCATTTATAAAGAATTCTGCCATATTTTGTTAAAGGGAAAATCCATTTTTGTTATATTAAAAAAAACAGACTTGCATTTAATTTTTCCGTGACTGCCTCAATAATTGCGTAGATGCCACCACAATATTTTTTCTAATTAAATATTAACCAATATCTAACTAGAATTATGATTTATTCTGACTAAAAAGTTCCAATTAAAAGTTATTCATCCCAATTATGAATATTCTCAAGGAATTTCTTTCTCACGGAAAATACATTTCTCGAGAAAAAAATTCCTCCAATTATAAATTCCGCGTGAACAAAAAATGATTAACTGGCATCATCGAATTTCGAAGCCACTTGCTTTGCTTATTGACAATTTATTTTCTATTTTTTGTGTGTGTTCAAACGACCCTACAATAAATGTCCCAATAAACATTTTTGTTTGCTATCAACTTGAGGTGCATTTGAGATCAAATACATTTCTCAAATCTCCAGCGTTAATTCTCAAATGCCCTCAATAGTTCGAATATAGTCTTCTCAACTTAAAAGGCACATTTTTATATGGCGATTTTCATAGTTATCAAATTGAGAAATTTGTGATTCTCAACTTGATAGCAAAGAAATATTTCCAATCGGTATCAAATGGAAGGTACGGAATTGCCATATTAAAAAATATTATACTAATTTTAGAAATGAAAACAATGTACTTATTTTAATGTTTCAATTTAATTTCATTATATATTTAACATTACTATGTACATATTTAACATTAAATGTACATATTATGTACATTTTTTAAAATCTAGAATTAAAAATAAATGAATTAATTAGTTGTACATTTTTTGAAAAATTCGACAAAAAGCAGAAATAATTAAAAATATATCAATGATTTATTTGTACTTTTTTGGCATTTTTTAATTTAATTTATTATTTATGACATATTTAAATAATATCTCAGACTTAACACAAATCGTATTCAAGTTGAAAAAATGTTTGGTCTCAAGTGGAGAAAAGTGTTGGATATCCAATTGAGAGTAAAAATGTTTCTCAAAGATTGGAAAAAATGTTAAGTCTCAACTTGATGTCAAGTTGAAAGCAAACAAGGAGAAAAATTGTTCAACCCAAGTTGAGAATTACATTTGACATCAATTTAAGAACTTAACTTTTCTCCAACATTGGAGAAATAATATTTCAATGCATACTGGGGAATGACCGAAACTAACACATAAACAGTTTTTTCCTATTTGAAAAACATATGACTGTCATTGTTGCTGTTGTAGAGTTGTTATACCCTCCACTCCAGTTTGTCATTCCGTTTGTAATAATTAGAAAAAAAATTTTGGACCCCATAAAATTTATATATTTGTGATCCTTATAACAACCGGAGTTGATATAGCGATGTCCGTCTGTCCGTCTGTGGAAATCACGATGACGGCATCAATCCGGCAGCTAGGGTACTCGTTGACATAAAAATGATTCACTAACATCATGAGAAGTTTGCTATTTAAAATCGTCCAAATCGGTCGATTAGGGCCCGAGATTTGAATGAAGAACTAAAAAAGTCTTGCAAAAAAAAATAATTTTCTATGTTGTTCTTGTCACGATCACGCCCTCAATAGTGCAGCTACAGTGATCATTTTTAGTGAGAATGATTCACCAAATTCATGGAAAGATTTCTACTTCAAAAATCATTAAAATCGGTGGAACAGGTCCAGGGAAATCTCTGAAAAAGTAAAAAAAAAATGAAAAACATGATATTTCTATATTTTTCTTGTTGTTATTCTAAATTTTGCATTGTTTTCATAGCTGGACTTGTTGTTTTTGTGGTCGTTATGGTAATAATATAACAAAAACAAACCCTTTGTACATTTTTTTATCAACTCTGGTAGAAAAATTTAAAAGTTTCCATTGTTTTGGCATCACTAAAAAAATATGTTAGATCATTTCTGTCATTGCCACAAGCCTGCCTGCAAAATTTCAGATCGATTGGGTCACGGGAAAGTGGTTAAAATCGATCCAAAATTTTTTCGACAAGCAGACACTACGAGTTAATACAAAGGGAGTAAAAATTCACCAACATCTAAAGCAAATAATGCTAAAATACCTAGTTGTTAATAAAAAAAACAATTGGGCAATTCACAATGGGTAATGTATCGTTGTATCTCTTGTATCGTGTATCACTTTACAATAGTGTAAAATTGTTGTTGGTAATTTTCACTGAAAAATCTGATACACGATCCAACTTCATTTGCTATGTTTTGTAAATGTTGTATATTGTATCATAACATATCAGTTCCAAGTGAATGCCAGTTTTTATGAAAAAGAAAAAACAAATACATAGAATATTATCAGCATAAATAATTATAAAATAAAATATGGCAAACAATGCAAATAACGCAAATACATCGATAAGTTTATTTATATAAAAATTAATGTTTATATTTTTAGTATGTATTTTCTCTTTCAGTACCAACCAAAACATTTAACATTTTTTTTTTTTCATTATAAATTAAAATGCAAGAGGTACGTAACTAAAACTCCAGGGTATATCTCACGACCAAAAAGCAAACACTGACAAGTGTTTTCTCTTATACAAAATAGCAGAAGCGACGAAGCGATCTTTCCTCGTTGGATCGAAAATTACTAAAGAAAGCGTTTTACAATATGAAAATACAACTGAGTGTTCACAACAAATGATTGTATTGTGTATTTCAATACAACATACAATATACAACACCTGTTGTGAATTGCCCAAATGTAAATTTAGCAAAAAAATTTATGTATTAATTTATTTAAAGAGAAAAACACAAAAATAACGTTTGATGTTGTATTTTTTGTGTGTAATATTTAAATATACATACATACACATATTAAATAATACAAATAATGTACATATATTATATATATGTATGTATGTATATTGATAGTAACTGCATGTTAGAAATAAATCGGTTATTTTATTTACATAAAATTCTGCAGTATTTTGTTGTGGGGAAAATACATTTCTTTTGTATTAACAGAGTGTCACTTCATTTTGCTCAGCGTGACTATGCCACAGTAGATGCCGCCATAATTTTTGTTTGTTCTAATTAGCTTTGCAATAGTTATTTCTATTTTAACATGAATGTTAATATTTTCAACTAGATATCATACAGAACAATGTTAAGAGTATACACGGGTTGGTCTTTTATTTCATACGTTTTTTCATTATTCTTTTACAAATATGAACATAAGTTTGGCATATTACCCACCAATCTCACATCACACTGCAAGTTCGAAAAACTCAATACACTCACATTTTTTTTTACTAATACACACACATTTTCCGCAGTGGTCACACTAATGGCACCAAATTTTTCGTGCGAATAGTGGCAGACACTAACGATGATTAATGTTACCCTGTTATAAATTTAATGCAAATTTACTGGATCCTGTAAAATTGTAATTAAAGTTTTAACTTGTTAAATCTATTATAATGATTTATTTTTTGAAATGCGCATACAAAAACGTTTGTTAATTATAGAGCATAAATATTATTAACTATTATTAAAATAATACTAATAATAATAAATGTAAACATTTTCCCTCAAACATGTGCCTGTATAATAAACTTAGTAACTCTACTTAAAATAAAATAAGAGAGAGAAGTACACAAATTTTTTCAAGTTTACGCTTCGACAACATTTTAAAAATGAGATTGCAGTCAGATGTTTGAGCATAAAATTTAATGGCGATGGATTCGACTAATTCGAACAATTTTTCGTTGATAATACGTACACAACGATTTTACAATTTCAGTGTGATGTGAGATTGGGGGGTTAACTTTTTGTTGTCTTTACAAAATAGAGTTACCGAGTTCGTCAATGAGTTTTTTGCTTACAAAACAGTTCTACATAGTTATATAGAATTATTATTCTGCTTTACCTATAAAATATCTGATTGCGATTACATCTAATTTTTAAAAATTGTTTATAATTAATAAAGCATTATTATTCACATAAATACAAAATTTCACTTTTTAAATTTTCCATTCAAATTTAAGAAAATATCAATTATAATAAAAACTGAAAATAAAATTTCCAATTATAAATTAGAAAATATTAATTGAGTTTCAGAAAATCATATCAAAACGTCGGAAATAATAATTTTAAATTTAGAAATATCTTTACATTTAAAAATGTTTACATTTAAAAAAAAATATTGCCATTCAGGAGATATTAATAACTTTTCAGTACCGCGATTCAGTAACTTCTTTTAACGATAGTCGAATTGTAAAAAAAAAAAAAAATTGCAAAATTATCAGTAAAATTTTGAAACGATATTCGCTATTGTTAAAGTCAGCTGTTGTTGTTATCTAAACGACAACCATTTTTGTGTTGTTTATCCAATCGATAAAAACTTAAATTTTTAGGTTGAAATGTCGTCATACATAAATTAAAATCATGAAATAGTGAAAATATTTTACTTTAATTAAAAAACTTTTTTATATAAATAAAAAAATTAAATAGCATATTCAATTCATTATTTCATTTTCAAATAAATAAACAGAAATATTAGTAAAAAAAATAAAGATATTAAACATAAACATAAAATCATCCTGTCAAACACGAAGTAATTTGTTTTTTTCTATTCTTTGTGTTTTTCGCTTATTTTGACAGAGATGCCACTCCTTTACAATTTAAATAAATAGAAAAACAGATTTGTCGATATTAATTTAAATTCAATGAATTTAAGAAAACCTCAAATGATATTTAAGAATTGCTAACATAAAAATTGTTACATAAGTAAACGTAATTTTATGAGAATGTTATTTTTTATATATAAATTTTCACAATTTTTTTTGGATGAAATTTTGATGAAGTTTTTCAGAAAATAAAGATAACATTAAATTATTTTATTTAAAATGTTTGGGACTTTTCGTTTTTTGCGTTTTTCATCCCTAATTTGATTATTTATTATTATAAATTTATTCTCTATGTTTTCAAAATATGGCAATATTTTAAAAAAAAGTTGAGAGAGCTTTTTTTTTTGGTTATTATTTTGTTACTCCATCCGACCTATATGGCCACAATGAAGAAATATTTGGCCAGTTAAAAGAAACTATACAGCCATCTCCAATTAGCACGATTTAATGCATATAGCCACTCTACACAACCATTACCTTTGCAATGGAGGTTAGGGCGAGCTATTTAATTAGCAAAAACTAAATTAAACGAGAAGTTATGTCATATAACCGGAAACGCATGCATATAGGTGTATAACCAAAATGCATGCCGATCAGCAACCACGATGACCAAAAAACAAACACCGAAATAAATCCGAAATAATAGAAAAGAAGAAAACCAACCCAAAGAATTTGCTGAAATAATTTGGTATTAAGTTTAACAAATTGTTTACTTTTTCATTTACATTTATTATCAAGACTCAAAGCGAGGTGGAGGGTATCAAAGATTCGGCACAGCCGAATTTAACACTCTTACTTGTTTTTTGATAGATTTAAGTGAAGATCGGGAAGCAACTCTATATGGGGCCTATGACTCAGGATTTTTGTATAGGCAGTAATTTTGAACTACTGATTAATGGATGTAATAAACACATACAACCCCAATTTGACTGAGATCTATACGATAATTTGGAACTTATAGCAATTTATGTCGATTTCATAGGGGTCATTTGTATGGGGGCTAGGTCTGAACATGGACCGATTCTCACCAATTTCAACAGCGTTCATCCCATGGCCGATAAAAGCTTATGTACCAAATTTCATCAAAATATATTCATATTTGCGACCTGTAGTTTGATTAAAAGGTTTACATGGAAGGTTTAATGATGTTCGTCAGGCTTTAACAGTTCATTTGGTTCCCTTTTGCTTTTTTAATAAAACAAGTCTTTTCTTCTTGCTGGTTGAATCCAAACTTAAACTTTATTTAAAATTGCCCTTGCTTATATATTTAAAATTACAAATAACACTAATGAGTGGTTTACAAAATTAGAGTAACTTTTGAATGTTACATTATTTCTGTGGCAATAAATAATAATGGCTTAAGTCGAAATTTCGTGTTTTGAGATCCCAACATACCATATAGCAAGCAAACTGCAATACAACTTGAAATTAAGCTTATATAAATAGTGGGTTTTAAGCTTTTCTTAATTTCGTTTATATTAATGTTTTTAAAATTTGAATTCACAAGCAGTTTTTAACAACGCTTGAGAAACTATTATTATATGCAACTGTTTCTAAAGTATTCACGAGAAAACTATCAACAAGTACAGTTAACTTTTTTGAGCAAATTTGTCAAAAGTGTTTTAAACGGAGTTTGTTTTAAATACAAAAGTGAGTGCAATTGTATTTATATAATATTAAATTTAAAAATAATTGGTAATATTTTATTAAAACAATTAAAATGCCTAATAAATACAAAAAAAGTGTAAGAATTGAAACGAAAGAAGTAATTGAACTTCTTTTAAATAATAAAAAAACAAAAAAAAAAAATTAATTGGAGGAAGATTTCAGTGCTGGTGTTCCTAATAACAGCCAAATTGAAGATATTAATATTCAGTGCTCAAGTTCAAGTGAAAGTGATGAAACTTTGATTTATAATATTATTAAAGATTACAATATTCGAGATGAGTTGGCCAAGTGGAGTGTAAAACATTTAATTTCTAACTAGGCGTTCAATGAATTGTTGGTAATTATAAAAGGACGCGAGAACATTGAAAGAAACACCTAGAGATGCACCAATTGTTTCGCTTGCAGGTGGTGAATATGTGCACTATGGGTTAAAGGACTGCTTGACAGATTTCTTGTCTTATTCATCATATGATAGTGACACTATTGAATTAAATATCAATATTGACGGGCTTCCAATAGCAAAAAGTTCATTGGCTCAAGTTTGGCCTATACTGGTGAATGTAAGCGGTACAAAGCCTGTGCACAGTGTAGCAGTTTATTCTGCCAATAGTAAACCCAAAGCAATACGAATACCCAACAAAAGCAATACGAAGTAAGTTAAATAAAAAATGTTAACTTAAAGTAAATAATCATTGAATTTCTACATTTCATAGATGCAGCTATATCAATAGGTATTTCAGAGGACCTACTTATTAAGGACAC
This sequence comes from Cordilura impudica, assembly GCA_963682025.1. Classification (NCBI taxonomy): domain Eukaryota; kingdom Metazoa; phylum Arthropoda; class Insecta; order Diptera; family Scathophagidae; genus Cordilura; species Cordilura impudica. Next base: position 5,647,711 of record OY821522.1, read on the forward strand.
CCGCATTCTTCCAGTTCGCGAAAAGTCGCATCAAGCTGCGGGAAAAGTACAAAAATAATAAAAAATCATAAATATATATATATGTATATGTATATAATAATACAAAATTAAATGAAATTAAATTAAAGGAAATAATAAAGATTTTGTTTTTTCAACACTAAATAAAATATTATGCTACAATTATGTAAAAAAAGCTTACGAAAATATTAAGACTAACAAGCTTTTCTATACAACAGTTAATACAATATTATTTTCGTAAGCTTATTCTATAATTGCAAAGATAAGCTTATAGTAATCATGCACATATAATATTTTCACGAGGGTTCCGTTTCGATTTTTCTACAATTGTTACGATAGCCTTTTACAATATATTCTCAAGTCTTTTTCAAGCTTATGGCTTGTGTTGGTAAGCTTATTATAATATTATTCTCAAGTATTTTCGTATGTTGGGATATTAAGCGTTTTGTCTAAAATAAATTGTGTTCGGTTTTTATATAAAATTTTTAGCCACAGAAAAAGATGTACATTTATTTAGAACAAAACTGTTCATTTTATAAAAAAAAACGTGTTATTAGTAAATATTCGTTGTTTTTTAGTTAAGATGTTATGAAAAAATCCATTTCCAGAAAAATAAAAACTAAAGTGAACTTAAGCTACTATATTGAAATGCAAAGTAATTTTTATTGCTAGTAAGTCGAGATAAGTGCTTTAGGTTAAATTGAAAAATGCAGAAAACCTGTTAGTTATTGAAATTAAGTGTATATAAGCTTTAATGCTAAAACATTTAAATATTGAAGTAGCTACCTTAAAAAAAATTAAGTTGAGTTAAGATGTTATGGCTTATGTATTATTTTCCACAAAGACTTAAGTTAAAATATAAATGCGTATAGTTTTATTAATAATAACATTTTATACTTGAAATTTAGCTGAGTGATAGATCTTGAAGAGGAGAATAAGAATATGTAATAAAATGAAAAAGCACTTATGTCAACTTAAGCCATTATTATTTATTGCCACAGATTTAGTCTCTTAAGTCTATATAAATTCTCTTTTAAGTTATTCTACCTATTTATCACTAAGTACGATTGTACTAGGCGACCATGAATTATAGGGTGATTTCTCTTACTCAATTATCAATCATACATAGAGTACAATTCCAAGTAAACGAGTGGAATTATACTGGTTAAAGTGCAGACCGATATAAAACACCAATTGCGCATTCCATACGGCCTGCAAATGAAATTGAACCGAGTTGCTCTACATATCGATCAACCAACTCTATTCGATTTCATTGCTTCGTATAATAACCCGCTCAGTCAAACAAACACATTGGGTCATGTAATAAAACCGTTCGACCTACCCCAAATATCCACTTGATATTATTTGTTCTACATTTGTTTGTCGCTAGCCAAAAGTACGTATGCATATATGAAGGTTTGTTTGTTTATATTGTTTTGTTCTTTACTGGCACTTCATTGTGCTACATAAATAAGTAAATATGCTACATATACGACACCCTCATCCTAAAGAAAAATCTTATAGTATTGTTTACACAATTATGAGATTTTTATGATTTAATAATAAAATATTCTGTAATGTTATTAGAATAAAATTTTGTTTAAAAATTTTCGTTTTGTTTTCTTTTACAATGTAGGTATAGTTGGTTTTGTTCCATTAAAAATATTTTTATTAGCTTATTCATATTTCATGTAAATAATTTTTCTTACGCTATTCTTTAATATATTGTTTGCTTTTGCATGTTCTATTTTATTTTAGCTTACAATGTGTTTTGATATTTACATTTATATATTTTATGTTTTTATTGTTAATGTTTACATTTATTAACAATGTATTTTTATGTTCTTATATTATATTTCTTCAAAAGGTTTTTATGTACAGTTTTTATTTTATCTCTTATTTTTAGATCTACATTTAAATTTTTACTTTTTTTTATTTCGTAGGGACCATCATAAGGTGGTACATTCTTTTTTCTGTTCCCTACTCTTACAAACACTAAATCCCCTACTTCTAGTTCTATACTATTCTTGTTAATTAAAGAATTCCCTGTTCTTTTCATTTTTACTTTTTCTATTATATTTCTTGCATTTTCCAAAGAATATCTCAATCTGATTTTTAATTCATTAGCATAGCTTTCAAAATTGTATACCTTATTTTTGTCTTGCATGTTGTCACCGGGCAAATTGGGTAACTTGCCGAAAATCAGTTTGAAAATTGAAAATTATTGTCAACGTGTGGAGTAGTGTTGTATGCGAATGTATAGTATGGTATCCAAGAATTCCAATCATCATCATCAACAAAGGATAGAAAATATTCATTTAAAACTCTGTGATTTCTCTCAACAGTTCCAAGTATTTCATGATGATAAGGGGTTGAAAATCTTTGTTCCACCTTCAACAATTCACATATCTCCTTCAACAGTTGATTTGTAAACTCAGTTCCTTTGTCCGATTTCAATGTTTTAAACAATCCATATTTCAGGATGCCATTTTCCACTAATGCCTTAGCTATAGATTTTGCCTCTTTAGTCTCCATAGGACAGGCTATTACATACTTCGTTAACTCACATTGCATTGTGAGTATATATCTGAAATTTCCCGATGGTCTCAGTGGACCTACTGTATCAACAACTATAGTTTCGAAACTTTGACATGGTGTGTCGGTCTTTTCGAATGGTTCTTTAGTGTGTCTTATTTGCTTATTTCTCTGGCAAAGATCACACGTTTTGATAAATTTTTTCACCATCTTATGCATGTTTTTCCAAATGTATCTTTGTTTCAAACGGAGTAGCGTCTTTCTAACTCCAAAATGGTGTGTTGTGATAAGCTTCTATTAATTGTCTCTTTCTATCTTCGTTTCTTATGTATTGAGGATTTCTATATAGCTATATTCTGACGTCAGTTCTCTTGTTTCTGTTTATGAGCTCTTTCAATCTTTCATGTGTCACTAAGTTGAATATGTCATCACCCTGCTTGAGAGCGTAACTTTTGTAATTCAACTTCTCTAATACCGATGGTAGTTTCTCCAGTATATTATCTAAGTAATATGGATTTTCGCTACATCTTATGGCCATTTCATTGGGACTGCTATTGTCCTCAATCTTTATTTGTGTAGTGCACCTTGTATCTAATTCAAACTTTATCCTCTTCGCGCGCTTCATGTCATTTATTGATGTACAGTCCCAAATCACGAGTCGATCGGACTCCGTGTCGGCTGTCATATTTATCTTTTCCTCACCTTTAGCTTTATCACTTATTTCCTTATGTTTCGTTCCTCTTGTAATCACCAATGCATTTCTTACGGATTCGTCAATCCCTGGAGGTATCATGGTTTTTAGTATACCTGAGTCAATTCTGGAAAGTGCGTCTGTATTAGTATTGTTTATTCCTTTTTTATATACTATATCAAAATCATAATCCGAAAGTTCCAAACGTATTCTTGTCAACCTTGAAAATTTCATAATTTTCTAGTGGCATCGTTTCCACTCTGAGATTTCTGACAGCTATTATATCATCCGTCACATTAAGAAGCTTTATATGTTTATTTCCATCTTTTGCTATTATCGTGTTTGCTAAATACATACCCTCGATGATTTCTCTATTCATTATTATTTTGTCCTCTTCTATATCTATGTCAAAAGGTACTATTATCTCGCTTCTTGGTGGTATTCTTATGTGATTTATGTCGACTATATCATCATGTATAGGTATGATTATATTCTCATTGTTTTCGTTAAATGTTAGTACATATTTATCATAGTCTATATTACATCTGAATCTTGATAAGAAATCTCTACCTAAGATGCCGTCAGTGTTTATTGGAAAATTCTCTTCTACCAATTGCACTTTGTGTTCTATCGTCCTATCATTTATGTTTATCTTCATCATCGTGGAACCAATAGATCTAATTTGTTCCTTTGATATCCCTGTTAAACAACAGTCGTCATCCGAATCCACATCATAACGGTAAAAAAATTTCGTTTGCACAATGTGACATCAGCTCCCGTGTCTATTAAAAATGTCAATATAAGATCTGTATGCAATATATTCAGCTTGATGTAATTCCTGAGATTCGATGAGATTCTAAATATTTTTTTCGTTTCTAATTCATGCCCCCTGGAGATTGTCTCTGCGTAATCCCCGGCATTTGGTAGTTTCCCTGAGCCTCTGCTGTATGTACATTGAAACTCCTACTGTTATTTCCTCTGTTATTATATTCATCTCTATTATTATTATTATTATTATTTCTGTTGTTACGGTAACCATTATTACCTCTATTGCGGTTGTTATTACCATTATGGTAATTATTATTATTAGTATTATTTCTGTTTGCGAATCTATTGTTGTTGCTATTTCTGTTATTATTTTGATTACCTGAACGACACATCCTTGCAAAATGATTTGGTCTATTGCATTTATTACACTTTTCTCCGTTAGCTGGACATCTGTTACCATGTATTGAACCACAGTTATTGCATTTCGACCGTTGTTGTCTATTTGCAGCATAGTTGCCCGTAGCGTACAACACCTGTCTTTGTGTCGAACTATTCTCTGATTCCTCTGCAATGTTCAATGCGTCGACGAAGTTTGTAACTCTACTGGCGTTTATGGTTGATAAGATTTGTTGATCTTTTATGCCATTCTTGAACGTATTAAACGCCATTATGTTATTCGTCCTTGCTATAGAAGCTCTATCTGCTTCTCCGACCTCCGATATTTGTATCTCATTCAATTCCGAAATCAACTCCTGTATCTTGTTTGCGAATTCTCTAACTGATTCACTTCTCTAAGTCAACCTTGAAATCCTATTCAAAACATTGTTCGAGTTACCCGTCGGTTTGTACGTTCGCCTCAATGCAATTATTAATTCTGTTATGTTCGTTGGTACAGTCTCCTGTTTTACCATGTTCTGAACCTTAGCATCTAAACGTGATTTGAATACAAAATTGAAAAATGCATTTTGCTTTGCTGCTGGTATGGTTTCGTTTACCAACTCTACATTTGTAACAAAATTACTAAGATCGCTTTTCCTTCCTGAAAAAACATTAATTAGCTTGATTATAGCAGCTATCTCATTTATGTCCATCGCTTCCATTGTTGTAGCTTGTCGTTTGTCCAAAACAATTTTACCCTTTGAATGTTGTGTCAATAATCCTAATGCATCGTCCCTCAAATTTCTAAACCTTTCTGTTATTCTCTGTACTTCACTACCGTTTAATTCTACCAATATTTTCTCTAAATCTTCTTCTAAACCTTGTATTTCTAGTCTTTTCGCTGAAATAGTTTCTGAGGAGTACGGACGACTCATAGATTTTCTAGCATTTACTATTATAGACTCCAATGATTTTAATATCGGATCCATGGGAAATAACAATCATTAAATTTTTATTTTCTTTTCTTTTTGAATTTATTCTTTATGTTTCTGGCTTTCTAATACGTACAAATTGTTTTTTTTTTTTTTTATAATATTTTTTCTGTTCAAATATTTCATGATTTCAATGATTTTTATCATGTGCTCACAAAAACATTTTGTCTTAATATAATTTTTAATTCTTAATTCTTCAATTTATTTCATACAATTTTCAATTTTTGATTTTTGTAACATAATTTTATTTTATTTCATATAATTTTAATGCTTAATTTTGTGAATTACAATTCTGCTTTATTTCATACAATTTTAATTCTTAATTTTGTGAATTACAATTCCATTTTAATCTATAAAATTTTTAATTTCTTACTTTCTTTTAATTCATAAATTTACTTTTGTGATTTCGAAGTCTTTTTACTGGTGCAACCCAGCTCTTACGTTTTGTCTACGTATTTGATTCCTTACATACCTACGCAGATATTTCATTATTACGGTTAATGTAACCACCACACAGATAAAAAGTACAATCTCGAAGCTTACGCTCACTGCTGTTGGAGCTTGGGCCGTTGCCGTAATCAACTCGTTTATTTTTGTTTGGGTGCTCCCCATTTCTTTTTTGTCAATTTTTTTAGCCTTTCTGAATTCCTTTATTTCTAGTTTTATTTTTATTATGCGTGCTTGTAGCTTTATTTTAATTTCCTCGTCCTTGGTGTATGATAATTCCGAATTAATTATTGTCAACTCCTTTTTCTTACGGTTGACAAAGTCACCTCTTGACTTCCGTATCTTTGGTACTGGATATATCTCGTACACTGGTTCAATTATTTTCACCTTCTTTATTTCTATTGGCTTTGGACCGAGTTTCAATATATCAGGTTTCGGTATCTCTTCTTTGCACTCTTGTAGTTGTCTTTTCCAATTGCTTTCCGCAATTTTCATACCCTCTACCAGTTCTTCCCAAGATTCATTCATTTGTCACTTTGATTTTAAAAAAAAGACTCTTTGTTACACTTCTGTTTCCTTTTGCTTCTATCCGTGGTGTTTACCGTAAAATAATCTATCCACGCAGCCACATAATTTCACTTGTACGCGAAAAAAATTTTTCAAAATCATATTCATTATATTTTATACAAAAAATTTCTCAAAAACTACGTTATATTACACAAAATTTAATTCAATTATTTAATTTAGCTTTCACATAATTTTTCTTATTATAATCAGATAATCAGTTGATTAATTAATAAAAAAAATCAACCAAAATTCAGTGGGGGCCTTTTGGGCTCAAATGACTTAAAAATGGTTGATTTTAAATTAATTGTTTATTAAATTCATTTAATTAAGTTATTATTATTTAATTAAAAGTATAAATTTATTAACTTATTTGTATTTTAATTAATCGAATTTATATTTAATGAATAAATTAATTTGTTAATAAATCAATCATTATAATTTAACTGTAATGGCTTTTTAATTATAAATTGTTTGGTTCTTTAATTAACCAATTAATTGTTTAATCAATTAATAAAATGTTTTTTTAACTAATCAATTTTTTTAAGTTAAACAATTGCATTATTAATTTAACATTTAATTGATGTATTTATTAATCAATCAACTGACTATTTGAAGCGATTAATAGCTTTAATACCATAGCGTTGATACCACCACACACCTTAAACTTCAATGATACTGAAACTGTAACAATATCGGACTATGATGTTAAGGATAAAGAAAAATCATTCTGAGACAATATTCACTTATATGGGCACTTTTTAAGTACTTACATATGCACTTTTTAAGTACTTACATATGCACTTTTTAGGCACTTATATATGTACTTTTTAAGTACTTATATGCACTTTTTAAATAATTTTATTAAAGTTTCAGACAGCTTCATAACGAGCTCTTGCGTCTTCTGGATTTTTCACATTTGATCTAAACCAGGTGGCAAATTGTGTTCCAATACCGCCGCTATAGCTTCTTCACTAGAAGCACACCGAGATGAAAGCCATCTAATAAAACCAGTGCCCAATCCAATATCATAGCAATTTCTAACTCAACATCTCTCTTCGCAGGGTTTTTAGTGTTGTTTTTTGTAACCTTTTCTTTCAGCTCAATTTTAGGATCCGTTTTGATGGTTTTAGCATTCTTATCAATAATTACTTGATGTATTATTAGATTTTGTAAATCATTTATGGTTTCCATCGTAGCATTTTTATAACCTTGTACTAGTTATAACGTTGGCTTTAATAGAATCTCTAGAAAACAAATATATTTAGATATGATTTTTTAAAATTTATAATGCATACTCACAAATAACTGCAAGTTTGCTTTAATATTTCTATATCTAAGCCCACGGAATAATGACGTTCATAATCGACCACAAAAGTTTGCTCCGACAAACATTCGGTTAATAAGGCAATGTATTCTTCGGAAGGTATTAAAATTTAATTCTCCATAAGATAACATGTTTCTTAAAAGTTTTTCGAAACTTTTAGCAAAGTACTTACGGTTTTGATAAGACCGTTTCGATATATGAGTAGGCAATACTACGAAACGCTTTCAAAAACTGCAAACGAGCATAATTTAACGATAGTAAACTTTTAGCCCCCTCATTAAAAATATTCTTGCACAAAAAAGGCAGCGTGTTATCATTCAGTTATCATATCATCATTATTGTATCAGTTAATAGAAATATATTGAAAATTTTTCACAAATTTAAATTAAAATTATTTCAAGTTCTTAAATTTTTATACACATAATTTTATGTTTACTTTTATTTGCTTTGTTTGTTTTTATTTTTTGACAGCTGACTTGGAATATTCCAATAACAACGTAACCAGTGTTGTAACTTTTCACATTAAGATACAGACACAGTTTTTACTCACAAATCAAAAAACAGTGGAATTTTTTGTTTCATACTTTTTCGATGTGAGAACTTTTCACATAAAATACAGAACACGGGTACAGGTTTCTAAATCGATTTTGCATAAGCAATTTTTTAAAAAATCTTGTCCCAGTATTCCGTCAGTCTGTATGGGAAATTTGCTATCCACGATATTAAAATTTTGAATGTACGAATTTTCACCTAAATCTAAATTCAAATCAATTACACCTTGTGAATAAATTATTTCGTCCGATATGCCTGTAGGTGCATTTTTCTTGATTGTTAAAGTACAAATCACCATTAAGATTTTTTGTTTTTATTACTGACACGTCCGCACCTGTGTCTACTATAAAGGTAAGATTCCTATTAGCATCTTTACATCTTAGAGAAATTATATTTGTTGCATTATTTGAAATTCTATATATTTTTATTCTTGGATACCCGGGGATTGACTCTAGCCTGCATGTCCTTCTTCCGGGGCAAACTCGTTTCCCTCTTGAATGACTCGAATTCTATTATTGTTATTATTTGTACTGTAATTATTATGTTGGTTACTACGATAATTGTTATTTCCACGATAATTATTTTGTCCTCGATTGTTATTGTAATTTCAGCGATTGCTATTGTTTCCGGAATAGTAGTTATTGTTCCCACGGTTATTGTTTTGTCCACTGTAATTATTATTTTTACGAAAATTTCCTAAATTGTTTCCACGTTTAAAATTTTGTCTCGAAAAATTTTCATATTTTCCATTGTTGTTTAAAGAACGATTGTTATTGTTGTTATAGTTTTCATGGTTGTTATTATTGCCAAAGGCTCTATGGTTATTTCGTCCTCTAAAATTGGTTTGTCTAAAATTGTTTTGTTGATAATACATTAATTGTCCTGAGGTACAATTAGTCTTCTCTAGTTCCTTTGCAATACTTATTGCTTCGTTCAGCGTTTTAGGCTGTGCTATACAAATTGCCTGTTTTAAGGTATCATTTAGATTGTTCTTAAAAATGGTCAAACTATAGTTTTGATTTGTTCTGACTATATCGTCCTTCCGTTCTGTTGTCCCTGTTCCTTCTAGTTGTGAAATTTGTAACAAGTTTAATTCGGATATTAAGTTTAATATATTGTCACTGAATGTGGTGACATTTTGGTTTCTCTGTGTGTAACCATTGAGTTTTGAATAAATTTCTGGAATTGTCAAAGGACTTTTGTATAACTTTGTTAGCTCATTTTTCAGTTTGTCAAAATTATCAATTGGTTCCAGTATTCCAATTGCTGTTTTAACCTTATTGTGTAATTTAACCTCTCTTATGAATTCTATAAAAGCTTTTTTTGCATTTTCACTCAAGTTATTATACATGAGCTCAGTGATTTTTAAAAATGAATTTAGCTCCTTGTAGTTTCCAGTGAATTCTGGGACTACTTTTAAACTAGTAATTATGTCAAATTCCGCCATGGTTTTTGTTACGTTTTGCGTATTGCTTGAATTACTATGTTCGTTACTTTCTGTTTCTTTCTGTTCTTCTAATTTGGTTCTTATTTCCGTGTACAATTTTTGAAATTTTGTTTTAAGTGTCGTCAGTTGTATATAGTTAATGTCAGGCGATTCTTCTAATGCCTCAAATTGTGTTTTTAACTGTTCTACCTCTTTTAGTTTCTGTTAAACTGTATCTAGTTTGTATTTCTTTGTACCTTGTTTTTTAAAATTTTCTAATATACTTGGCAGAGTCCTTACAATTTTTTCAAATTCTTCCATAAGTGTAATATTTTATATATTTTAACTTTTGTATATAAAAGAAATTTTGTTTTAAGATTTATTAATTAATTTATTATTTTAATTAAACATATGTAATTCTTAGTGAAATATTATGAGTTAAAAGATTTAAATTTTTTTTTTTTTTATACTATTTCCCTGCTCCTATTAAGGTGCTTATGTAAATAAGCTTTGTAGTATTTATTTATTTTGTTGAAAAAATATAGGAGTGCAATAAATATAATGAATAAAAAAATTACATCTTGTGTTATTATCTTATTGTCCAAAATGCTGTTGCTGTTGTTGTTGGCTGCAGTTTGGTTGATTATGACCTCCTCCTTTTTGTCGCTGCTCCACCAGTTCCCCATATGCAAATTTTTTTGTTTCTTCTATCTTATGCCAAATGTTTTCGCTTCTTTCGTGTTGTTTTGCTTTGAGCTCGGTTTTTAATAGACTTATGGTTTGCTCAGCTGCCAATGCTCTTGAAAAGTAATTTCCACCAGTTTTGTTGTTTGATGCCCTCTGGATTGCTTTTAGCTTTGCCTTCTCCACTCTAAGCCTCTTTTTATAGCCGCCTCTAGTTTTAAGTTTCAAGTTCTCTTTGGGTATAGCCGTCAGATGAGTTTCTTTATTGCGCGCCAATCTGTTGTAGTATTCGTACTTGGTGAGTGCCTTTGGACCTTCCATAAGATTTCTTCTTTAGTAGTCTACTGTAGTGGAATGTCAAAATGTTCAGCTGTGTTCCAATCAGGATACTTCGGATAGTTTTCAAAATAAAATTTTCTGGATAGGATGAAAAATTTTTTTTTCACCAAATAGCCATCAGAGTTCCAGGATACGCAGGATTATGGTAGTGTTTATGTTGGTTAATTTTTAAAACTAATTCTGGGGCAAACCTGCCGACCAGTTTTAGTGTTTAATCCTTTTAAAATCAAAAAAAAATTTTTTTTTAAGTTATGGTAAGTTTGCCTACCAACTGTCAGAGCACCAATCATTCTGTTCTCCAACAGTGGTCTTTATTTTATACTATTTTTGTGCTAATTCAGCACTTAATGTTTTTGGTTTTTATAAACATAAAAATAAAAATCATATTCAAATAAAATCAAATCAATAAAAGTAAAACAAAAGAAAATATATTCAAAAAAAATTTAAATAAAAAAAATGTGTTTATTAATGAAGATTGTGTAAACAAAATTTATACTTGAACTTGAAAAAAAAGAAACAATGAGTGGCCTTCATGAAAAGTGTCATTTTTCACTTTTGGTAATTAAAGGCTAAACATTGTATTTGAGCTAAACATTGTATTTGAGCTAAACATTGTATTTGAGTAGCAACAAAGTGTGCCATCAATTTTTTTTTTGGATTTATATTTCATACATGTTATTTTGAATATAAGTTTTTTTGTTAGCAACAGAAATTCATTTGGTGGATCTCTACAATAGCTGGACTTGTTGTTTTTGTGGTCGTTGTGGTAACAATATAATAACAACTAACCCTTTGTACATTTTTTAATTAACTCTGGTAGAAAATTTTAAAAGTTTCCTTTGTTTTGGCATCACTAAAAAAATTTGCCAGATCATTTCTGTTATTACCAAGAGTCTGCTTGCAAAATTTCAAATCGAATGGGTCAAGGGAAAGGGGTTAAAATCGATCCAACATTTTTTCGACAAGCAGACACTACGAGTTAATATATGTAAAGGGAGTAAAAATACACCAGCATCTAAAGCAAATAATGCTAAAATACCTAGTTGTTAATAAAAAAAAAAAAACAATGTAAATTTAGCAAAAAAAAATTTTATGTATAAATTTATTTAAAGAGAAAACACAAAAATAACGTTTGATGTTGTATTTTTTGTGAGTAATATTTACATATACATACATTAACATGTTAAATAGCACAAATAATATACATATATTATATATATGTATATCCATAACAACTGCATGTTAGAAATAAATCGGTATATTATTTTATTTACATAAAATTTTGCAATATTTTGTTGTGGGGAAAATACATTTCTTTTGCATTAACAGAGTGTCACTTCATTTTGCTCAGCGTGACTATGCCACAGTAGATGGCGCCACAATTTTTGTTTGTTCTAATTAGCTTTGCAATAGTTATTTCTATTTTAACATGAATGTTAATATTTTCAACTAGATATCATATAGAACAATGTTAAGAGTATACACGGGCTGGTCTTTTATTTCATACGTTTTTTCATTATTCTTTTACAAATATGAACATAAGTTTGAAATATTAACTTTTTGTTGTGTTTACAAAATAGAGTTACCGAGTTCATCAATGAGTTTTTTGCTTTCAAAACAGTTCTACATAGTTATATAGAATTATTATTCTGCTTTACCTACAAAATATCTGATTGCGATTACATCTAATTTTTAAAAATTGTTTATAATTACTAAAGCATTATTATTCACATAAATACATAACTGCACTTTTTAAATTTTCCATTCAAATTTAAGAAAATATCAATTCTAAAAACTAGAATTAAAAATTTCCAATTATAAATTACAATTAATTGAATTTCAGAAAATCATATCAAAACATCGGAAACTATAATTTTAAATTTAGAAGACATCAATTGCATCTTTAATATATAAATTTTATTCGTTAAACACAAATTGAAATTCCAAAAAATAAACACCAAATACCTGCTTACATTTAAAAAATTTTTACATTTAAAAACAGTAAGAAAATTATAGTCGGTCTAGACCGACTATACGATACCCTATACCATGCGTTTAGAAACCATATCTCTTAGGCCCAACTAACTGGACATAGAAAATAAGCAAAAACCAAATTTGAGTGGGATTTTTATTAATTTTTTTGGCTGCAGATATGAAAAAGTTCATATCGGATGCTATATCTATATGGGGATTAGGTCCAAAAATAGACCGATCCTGATCATGTTTGGTAAAGTCTCTTGTATTTTGCAAAAATGTATACGAACAAAATCTGAGAAGAATTAGTGCAATATTTTTGTTTTTTAATAGATTTAAGTGAAGATCGGGAAGCAGCTCTATATGGGGCCAATGGGATCATTTTTGTACTTCTCATTAATGGATGTAATGAACGCATACAAACCCAATTTGAGTAAGATCTATATGACAATTTGGATCTTATGGCAATTTATGTCGATTTCATAGGGGTAATTTGTATGGGGGCTAGGTCTGAACATGGACCGATTCTCACCAATTTCAATAGCGTTCATCCCATGGCCGATAAAAGCTTATATACCAAATTTCATCGAAATATATTCATATTTGCGACCTGCAGTTTGATTACAAGCTTTACATGGACACACAGACGGACGGACGGACGGACGGACGGACATTGTTAAATCAACTCAGAAAGTGATTCTGATTCGATCGGTATAATTAAAGATGGGTCTAGGTCAAATATTTTTGGTTGTTACAAACAGCAGCACAAAGTCATTATATCCAAACCACATAGTGGTATAGGGTATAAAAATATAGACATTCAGGAGAAATTAATAGCTTTTCAGTACCGCGATTCAGTAACTTCTTTTAAAGGTAGTCGAATCGTTAAAAAAAAGAAAATAGCAAAATTATCAGTAAAATTTTTAAACGATATTCGCTATTGTTAAAGTCAGCTGTTGTTGTTATCTAAACGAGAACCATTTTTGTGTTGTTTATTCAATCGATAAAAACTTAAATTTTTAGGCTGAAATGTCGTCATACATAAATAAAAATCATAAAATAGTGAAAATATTTTGCTTTAATTAAAAAAACTTTTTTATGTAAATAAAAAAATTAAATAGCATATTCAATTCATCATTTCATTTTCAAATAAATACACAGAAATATTAGTAAAAAAAAATAAAGATATTAAACATCAACATAAAATCATCCTGTCAAACACGAAGTAATTTGTTTTTGCTATTCTTCTTTGTATTTTTCGCTTATTTTGACAGAGATGCCACTCGTTTACAATTTAAATAAATAGAAAAATAGATTTGTCGACTGTCGTTAAGATATATGTACTTAGTGAATCACTTAATCCTTAGTGCAAACAACAATAGCTGTCGATATATTTTGCGATTGTCTGATCGTTGAAATTTACAGAATCACACTACAGAAAACATTAATTTAAATTCAATGAATTTTTGAAAACGTCAAATGATATTTAAGAATTGCGAACATAAAAACTGTTACATAAATAAACGCAATTTGATGAGAATGTTATTTATATAGAAATTTTCACAATTTTTTTTTGGATAAAAATTTTAAGTTTTTCAGAAAATAAGGATAACAAATTATTTTATTTAAAATGTTTGGGACATTTGGTTTTTTGCGTTTGGCATCCCTAATTTGAATATTTATTATTATAAATTTATTCTCTATGTTTTCCAATTATGGCAATGTTTTAACAAAAAGTTGAGAGAGCTTTTTTTTCGGTTATTATTTGTTACTCCATCCGACCTACATGGCCGCAATGAAAAAATATTTCGCCACTTAAAAGAAACTATACAGCCATCTCCAACTAGCATGATTTAATGCATATAGCCACCCTACACAACCATTACCTTTGCAATGGAGGTTAGGGCGAGCTATTTAATTAGCAAAAACTAAATTAAAAGAGAAGTTATGTCATATAACCGGAAACGCATGCATATAGGTATATAACCAAAATGCATGCCGATCAGCAACCACGATGACCAAAAAGCAAACACCGAAATAAATCCGAAATAATAGAAAAGACGAAAACCAACCCAAAGAATTTGCTGAAATAATTTGGTATTAAGTTTAACAAATTGTTTACTTTTTCATTTACATTTATTATCAAGACTCAAACCGAGGTGGAGGGTATCAAAGATTCGGCACAGCCGAATTTAACACTCTTACTTGTTTTTTGATAGATTTAAGTGAAGATCGGGAAGCAACTCTATATGGGGCCTATGACTCAGGATTTTTGTATAGGCAGTAATTTTGAACTACTGATTAATGGATGTAATAAACACATACAACCCCAATTTGACTGAGATCTATACGATAATTTGGAACTTATAGCAATTTATGTCGATTTCATAGGGGTCATTTGTATGGGGGCTAGGTCTGAACATGGACCGATTCTCACCAATTTCAACAGCGTTCATCCCATGGCCGATAAAAGCTTATGTACCAAATTTCATCAAAATATATTCATATTTGCGACCTATAGTTTGATTAAAAGGTTTACATGGAAGGTTTAATGATGTTCGTCAGGCTTTAACAGTTCATTTGGTTCCCTTTTGCTTTTTTAATAAAACAAGTCTTTTCTTCTTGCTGGTTGAATCCAAACTTAAACTTTATTTAAAATTGCCCTTGCTTATATATTTAAAATTACAAATAACACTAATGAGTGGTTTACAAAATTAGAGTAACTTTTGAATGTTACATTATTTCTGTGGCAATAAATAATAATGGCTTAAGTCGAAATTTCGTGTTTTGAGATCCCAACATACCATATAGCAAGCAAACTGCAATACAACTTGAAATTAAGCTTATATAAATAGTGGGTTTTAAGCTTTTCTTAATTTCGTTTATATTAATGTTTTTAAAATTTGAATTCACAAGCAGTTTTTAACAACGCTTGAGAAACTATTATTATATGCAACTGTTTCTAAAGTATTCACGAGAAAACTATCAACAAGTACAGTTAACTTTTTTGAGCAAATTTGTCAAAAGTGTTTTAAACGGAGTTTGTTTTAAATACAAAAGTGAGTGCAATTGTATTTATATAATATTAAATTTAAAAATAATTGGTAATATTTTATTAAAACAATTAAAATGCCTAATAAATACAAAAAAAGTGTAAGAATTGAAACGAAAGAAGTAATTGAACTTATTTTAAATAATAAAAAAACAAAAAAAAAAATTAATTGGAGGAAGATTTCAGTACTGGTGTTCCTAATAACAGCCAAATTGAAGATATTAATATTCAGTGCTCAAGTTCAAGTGAAAGTGATGAAACTTTGATTTATAATATTATTAAAGATTACAATATTCGAGATGAGTTGGCCAAGTGGAGTGTAAAACATTTAGTTTCTAACTAGGCGTTCAATGAATTGTTGGTAATTATAAAAGGACGCGAGAACATTGAAAGAAACACCTAGAGATGCACCAATTGTTTCGCTTGCAGGTGGTGAATATGTGCACTATGGGCTAAAGGACTGCTTGACAGATTTCTTGTCTTATTCATCATATGATAGTGACACTATTGAATTAAATATCAATATTGACGGGCTTCCAATAGCAAAAAGTTCATTGGCTCAAGTTTGGCCTATACTGGTGAATGTAAGCGGTACAAAGCCTGTGCACACTGTAGGAGTTTATTCTGCCAATAGTAAACCCAAAGCAATACGAATACCCAACAAAAGCAATACGAAGTAAGTTAAATAAAAAATGTTAACTTAAAGTAAATAATCATTGAATTTCTACATTTCATAGATGCAGCTATATCAATAGGTATTTCAGAGGACCTACTTATTAAGGACACCCGCATTCTTCCAGTTCGCGAAAAGTCGCATCAAGCTGCGGGAAAAGTACAAAAATAATAAAAAATCATAAATATATATATATGTATATGTATATAATAATACAAAATTAAATGAAATTAAATTAAAGGAAATAATAAAGATTTTGTTTTTTCAACACTAAATAAAATATTATGCTACAATTATGTAAAAAAAGCTTACGAAAATATTGAGACTAACAAGCTTTTCTATACAACAGTTAATACAATATTATTTTCGTAAGCTTATTCTATAATTGCAAAGATAAGCTTATAGTAATCATGCACATATAATATTTTCACGAGGGTTCCGTTTCGATTTTTCTACAATTGTTACGATAGCCTTTTACAATATATTCTCAAGTCTTTTTCAAGCTTATGGCTTGTGTTGGTAAGCTTATTATAATATTATTCTCAAGTATTTTCGTATGTTGGGATATTAAGCGTTTTGTCTAAAATAAATTGTGTTCGGTTTTTATATAAAATTTTTAGCCACAGAAAAAGATGCACATTTATTTAGAACAAAACTGTTCATTTTATAAAAAAAAAACGTGTTATTAGTAAATATTCGTTGTTTTTTAGTTAAGATGTTATGAAAAAATCCATTTCCAGAAAAATAAAAACTAAAGTGAACTTAAGCTACTATATTGAAATGCAAAGTAATTTTTATTGCTAGTAAGTCGAGATAAGTGCCTTAGGTTAAATTGAAAAATGCAGAAAACCTGTTAGTTATTGAAATTAAGTGTATATAAGCTTTAATGCTAAAACATTTAAATATTGAAGTAGCTACCTTAAAAAAAAATTAAGTTGAGTTAAGATGTTATGGCTTATGTATTATTTTCCACAAAGACTTAAGTTAAAATATAAATGCTTATAGTTTTATTAATAATATCATTTTATACTTGAAATTTAGCTGAGTGATAGATCTTGAAGAGGAGAATAAGAATATGTAATAAAATGAAAAAGCACTTATGTCAACTTAAGCCATTATTATTTATTGCCACAGATTTAGTCTCTTAAGTCTATATAAATTCTCTTTTAAGTTATTCTACCTATTTATCACTAAGTACGATTGTACTAGGTGACCATGAATTATAGGGTGATTTCTCTTACTCAATTATCAATCATACATAGAGTACAATTCCAAGTAAACGAGTGGAATTATACTGGTTAAAGTGCAGACCGATATAAAACACCAATTGCGCATTCCATACGGCCTGCAAATGAAATTGAACCGAGTTGCTCTACATATCGATCAACCAACTCTATTCGATTTCATTGCTTCGTATAATAACCCGCTCAGTCAAACAAACACATTGGGTCATGTAATAAAACCGTTCGACCTACCCCAAATATCCACTTGATATTATTTGTTCTACATTTGTTTGTCGCTAGCCAAAAGTACGTATGCATATATGAAGGTTTGTTTGTTTATATTGTTTTGTTCTTTACTGGCACTTCATTGTGCTACATAAATAAGTAAATATGCTACATATACGACACCCTCATCCTAAAGAAAAATCTTATAGTATTGTTTACACAATTATGAGATTTTTATGATTTAATAATAAAATATTCTGTAATGTTATTAGAATAAAATTTTGTTTAAAAATTTTCGTTTTGTTTTCTTTTACAATGTAGGTATAGTTGGTTTTGTTCCATTAAAAATATTTTTATTAGCTTATTCATATTTCATGTAAATAATTTTTCTTACGCTATTCTTTGTTATATTGTTTGCTTTTGCATGTTCTATTTTATTTTAGCTTACAATGTGTTTTGATGTTTACATTTATATATTTTATGTTTTTATTGTTAATGTTTACATTTATTAACAATGTATTTTTATGTTCTTATATTATATTTCTTCAAAAGGTTTTTATGTACAGTTTTTATTTTATCTCTTATTTTTAGATCTACATTTAAATTTTTAATTTTTGTTATTTCGTAGGGACCATCATAAGGTGGTACATTCTTTTTTCTGTTCCCTACTCTTACAAACACTAAATCCCCTACTTCTAGTTCTATACTATTCTTGTTAATTAAAGAATTCCCTGTTCTTTTCATTTTTACTTTTTCTATTATATTTCTTGCATTTTCCAAAGAATATCTCAATCTGATTTTTAATTCATTAACATAGCTTTCAAAATTGTATACCTTATTTTTGTCTTGCATGTTGTCACCGGGCAAATTGGGTAACTTGCCGAAAATCAGTTTGAAAGGTGAAAATTATTGTGAACGTGTGGAGTAGTAGTGTATGCGAATGTATAGTATGGTATCCAAGAATTCCAATCATCATCATCAACAAAGGATAGAAAATATTCATTTAAAACTCTGTGATTTCTCTCAACAGTTCCAAGTGTTTCATGATGATAAGGGGTTGAAAATCTTTGTTCCACCTTCAACAATTCACATATCTCCTTCAACAGTTGATTTGTAAACTCAGTTCCTTTGTCCGATTTCAATGTTTTAAACAATCCATATTTCAGGATGCCATTTTCCACTAATGCCTTAGCTATAGATTTTGCCTCTTTAGTCTCCATAGGACAGGCTATTACATACTTCGTTAACTCACATTGCATTGTGAGTATATATCTGAAATTTCCCGATGGTCTCAGTGGACCTACTGTATCAACAACTATAGTTTCGAAACTTTGACATGGTGTGTCGGTCTTTTCGAATGGTTCTTTAGTGTGTCTTATTTGCTTATTTCTCTGGCAAAGATCACACGTTTTGATAAATTGTTTCACCATCTTATACATGTTTTTCCAAATGTATCTTTGTTTCAAACGGAGTAGCGTCTTTCTAACTCCAAAATGGTGTGTTGTGATAAGCTTCTATTAATTGTCTCTTTCTATCTTCGTTTCTTATGTATTGAGGATTTCTATATAGCAATATTCTGACGTCAGTTCTCTTGTTTCTGTTTATGAGCTCTTTCAATCTTTCATGTGTCACTAAGTTGAATATGTCATCACCCTGCTTGAGAGCGTAACTTTTGTAATTCAACTTCTCTAATACCGATGGTAGTTTCTCCAGTATATTATCTAAGTAATATGGATTTTCGCTACATCTTATGGCCATTTCATTGGGACTGCTATTGTCCTCAATCTTTATTTGTGTAGTGCACCTTGTATCTAATTCAAACTTTATCCTCTTCGCGCGCTTCATGTCATTTATTGATGTACAGTCCCAAATCACGAGTCGATCGGACTCCGTGTCGGCTGTCACATTTATCTTTTCCTCACCTTTAGCTTTATCACTTATTTCCTTATGTTTCGTTCCTCTTGTAATCACCAATGCATTTCTTACGGATTCGTCAATCCCTGGAGGTATCATGGTTTTTAGTATACCTGAGTCCAGATCAATTCTGGAAAGTGCGTCTGTATTAGTATTGTTTATTCCTTTTTTATATACTATATCAAAATCATAATCCGAAAGTTCCAAACGTATTCTTGTCAACCTTGAAAATTTCATAATTTTCTAGTGGCATCGTTTCCACTCTGAGATTTCTGACAGCTATTATATCATCCGTCACATTAAGAAGCTTTATATGTTTATTTCCATCTTTTGCTATTATCGTGTTTGCTAAATACATACCCTCGATGATTTCTCTATTCATTATTATTTTGTCCTCTTCTATATCTATGTCAAAAGGTACTATTATCTCGCTTCTTGGTGGTATTCTTATGTGATTTATGTCAACTATATCATCATGTATAGGTATGATTATATTCTCATTGTTTTCGTTAAATGTTAGTACATATTTATCATAGTCTATATTACATCTGAATCTTGATAAGAAATCTCTACCTAAGATGCCGTCAGTGTTTATTGGAAAATTCTCTTCTACCAATTGCACTTTGTGTTCTATCGTCCTATCATTTATGTTTATCTTCATCATCGTGGAACCAATAGATCTAATTTGTTCCTTTGATATCCCTGTTAAACAACAGTCGTCATCCGAATCCACATCATAACGGTAAAAAAATTTCGTTTGCACAATGTGACATCAGCTCCCGTGTCTATTAAAAATGTCAATATAAGATCTGTATGCAATATATTCAGCTTGATGTAATTCCTGAGATTCGATGAGATTCTAAATATTTTTTTCGTTTCTAATTCATGCCCCCTGGAGATTGTCTCTGCGTAATCCCCGGCATTTGGTAGTTTCCCTGAGCCTCTGCTGTATGTACATTGAAACTCCTACTGTTATTTCCTCTGTTATTATATTCATCTCTATTATTATTATTATTATTATTTCTGTTGTTACGGTAACCATTATTACCTCTATTGCGGTTGTTATTACCATTATGGTAATTATTATTATTAGTATTATTTCTGTTTGCGAATCTATTGTTGTTGCTATTTCTGTTATTATTTTGATTACCTGAACGACACATCCTTGCAAAATGATTTGGTCTATTGCATTTATTACACTTTTCTTCGTTAGCTGGACATCTGTTACCATGTATTGAACCACAGTTATTGCATTTCGACCGTTGTTGTCTATTTGCAGCATAGTTGCCCGTAGCGTACAACACCTGTCTTTGTGTCGAACTATTCTCTGATTCCTCTGCAATGTTCAATGCGTCGACGAAGTTTGTAACTCTACTGGCGTTTATGGTTGATAAGATTTGTTGATCTTTTATGCCATTCTTGAACGTATTAAACGCCATTATGTTATTCGTCCTTACTATAGAAGCTCTATCTGCTTCTCCGACCTCCGATATTTGTATCTCATTCAATTCCGAAATCAACTCCTGTATCTTGTTTGCGAATTCTCTAACTGATTCACTTCTCTGAGTCAACCTTGAAATCCTATTCAAAACATTGTTCGAGTTACCCGTCGGTTTGTACGTTCGCCTCAATGCAATTATTAATTCTGTTATGTTCGTTGGTACAGTCTCCTGTTTTACCATGTTCTGAACCTTAGCATCTAAACGTGATTTGAATACAAAATTGAAAAATGCATTTTGCTTTTGCATTTAGCTTGATTATAGCAGCTATCTCATTTATGTCCATCGCTTCCATTGTTGTAGCTTGTCGTTTGTCCAAAACAATTTTACCCTTTGAATGTTGTGTCAATAATCCTAATGCTTCGTCCCTCAAATTTCTAAACCTTTCTGTTATTCTCTGTACTTCACTACCGTTTAATTCTACCAATATTTTCTCTAAATCTTCTTCTAAACCTTGTATTTCTAGTCTTTTCGCTGAAATAGTTTCTGAGGAGTACGGACGACTCATAGATTTTCTAGCATTTACTATTATAGACTCCAATGATTTTAATATCGGATCCATGGGAAATAACAATCATTAAATTTTTATTTTCTTTTCTTTTTGAATTTATTCTTTATGTTTCTGGCTTTCTAATACGTACAAATTGTTTTTTTTTTTTTTTTTTATAATATTTTTTCTGTTCAAATATTTCATGATTTCAATGATTTTTATCATGTGCTCACAAAAACATTTTGTCTTAATATAATTTTTAATTCTTAATTCTTCAATTTATTTCATACAATTTTCAATTTTTGATTTTTGTAATATAATTTTATTTTATTTCATATAATTTTAATGCTTAATTTTGTGAATTACAATTCTGCTTTATTTCATACAATTTTAATTCTTAATTTTGTGAATTACAATTCCATTTTAATCTATAAAATTTTTAATTTCTTACTTTCTTTTAATTCATAAATTTACTTTTGTGATTTCGAAGTCTTTTTACTGGTGCAACCCAGCTCTTACGTTTTGTCTACGTATTTGCTTCCTTACATACCTACGCAGATATGTCATTATTACGGTTAATGTAACCACCACACAGA
Organism: Cordilura impudica; assembly: GCA_963682025.1. Taxonomy (NCBI): domain Eukaryota; kingdom Metazoa; phylum Arthropoda; class Insecta; order Diptera; family Scathophagidae; genus Cordilura; species Cordilura impudica. The sequence goes on from OY821522.1 coordinate 5,670,078, forward strand.
TAAAAAGTACAATCTCGAAGCTTACGCTCACTGCTGTTGGAGCTTGGGCCGTTGCCGTAATCAACTCGTTTATTTTTTAGCCTTTCTGAATTCCTTTATTTAAATTTTTTTTTATTATGCGTGCTTGTAGCTTTATTTTAATTTCCTCGTCCTTGGTGTATGATAATTCCGAATTAATTATTGTCAACTCCTTTTTCTTACGGTTGACAAAGTCACCTCTTGACTTCCGTATCTTTGGTACTGGATATATCTCGTACACTGGTTCAATTATTTTCACCTTCTTCTTTATTTCTATTGGCTTTGGACCGAGTTTCAATATATCAGGTTTCGGTATCTCTTCTTTGCACTCTTGTAGTTGTCTTTTCCAATTGCTTTCCGCAATTTTCATACCCTCTACCAGTTCTTCCCAAGATTCATTCATTTGTCACTTTGATTTTAAAAAAAAAGACTCTTTGTTACACTTCTGTTTCCTTTTGCTTCTATCCGTGGTGTTTACCGTAAAATAATCTATCCACGCAGCCACATAATTTCACTTGTACGCGAAAAAAATTTTTCAAAATCATATTCATTATATTTTATACAAAAAATTTCTCAAAAACTACGTTATATTACACAAAATTTAATTCAATTATTTAATTTAGCTTTCACATAATTTTTCTTATTATAATCAGATAATCAGTTGATTAATTAATAAAAAAAATCAACCAAAATTCAGTGGGGGCCTTTTGGGCTCAAATGACTTAAAAATGGTTGATTTTAAATTAATTGTTTATTAAATTCATTTAATTAAGTTATTTATTTAATTAAAAGTATAAATTTATTAACTTATTTGTATTTTAATTAATCGAATTTATATTTAATGAATAAATTAATTTGTTAATAAATCAATCATTATAATTTAACTGTAATGGCTTTTTAATTATAAATTGTTTGGTTCTTTAATTAACCAATTAATTGTTTAATCAATTAATAAAATGTTTTTTTAACTAATCAATTTTTTAAGTTAAACAATCGCATTATTAATTTAACATTTAATTGATGTATTTATTAATCAATCAACTGACTATTTGAAGCGATTAATAGCTTTAATACCATAGCGTTGATACCACCACACACCTTAAACTTGAATGATACTGAAACTGTAACAATATCGGACTATGATGTTAAGGATAAAGAAAAATCATTCTGAGACAATATTCACTTATATGGGCACTTTTTAAGTACTTACATATGCACTTTTTAGGCACTTATATATGTACTTTTTAAGTACTTATATGCACTTTTTAAATAATTTTATTAAAGTTTCAGACAGCTTCATAACGAGCTCTTGCGTCTTCTGGATTTTTCACATTTGATCTAAACCAGGTGGCAAATTGTGTTCCAATACCGCCGCTATAGCTTCTTCACTAGAAGCACACCGAGATGAAAGCCATCTAATAAAACCAGTGCCCAATCCAATATCATAGCAATTTCTAACTCAACATCTCTCTTCGCAGGGTTTTTAGTGTTGTTTTTTGTAACCTTTTCTTTCAGCTCAATTTTAGGATCCGTTTTGATGGTTTTAGCATTCTTATCAATAATTACTTGATGTATTATTAGATTTTGTAAATCATTTATGGTTTCCATCGTAGCATTTTTATAACCTTGTACTAGTTATAACGTTGGCTTTAATAGAATCTCTAGAAAACAAATATATTTAGATATGATTTTTTAAAATTTATAATGCATACTCACAAATAACTGCAAGTTTGCTTTAATATTTCTATATCTAAGCCCACGGAATAATGACGTTCATAATCGACCACAAAAGTTTGCTCCGACAAACATTCGGTTAATAAGGCAATGTATTCTTCGGAAGGTATTAAAATTTAATTCTCCATAAGATAACATGTTTCTTAAAAGTTTTTCGAAACTTTTAGCAAAGTACTTACGGTTTTGATAAGACCGTTTCGATATATGAGTAGGCAATACTACGAAACGCTTTCAAAAACTGCAAACGAGCATAATTTAACGATAGTAAACTTTTAGCCCCCTCATTAAAAATATTCTTGCACAAAAAAGGCAGCGTGTTATCATTCAGTTATCATATCATCATTATCGTATCAGTTAATAGAAATATATTGAAAATTTTTCACAAATTTAAATTAAAATTATTTCAAGTTCTTAAATTTTTATACACATAATTTTATGTTTACTTTTATTTCCTTTGTTTGTTTTTATTTTTTGACAGCTGATTTGGAATATTCCAATAACAACGTAACCAGTGTTGTAACTTTTCACATTAAGATACAGACACAGTTTTTACTCACAAATCAAGAAACAGTGGAATTTTTTGTTTCATACTTTTTCGATGTGAGAACTTTTCACATAAAATACAGAACACGGGTACAGGTTTCTAAATCGATTTTGCATAAGCAATTTTTTAAAAAATCTTGTCCCAGTATTCCGTCAGTCTGTATGGGAAATTTGCTATCCACGATATTAAAATTTTGAATGTACGAATTTTCACCTAAATCTAAATTCAAATCAATTACACCTTGTGAATAAATTATTTCGTCCGATATGCCTGTAAGTGCATTTTTCTTGATTGTTAAAGTACAAATCACCATTAAGATTTTTTGTTTTTATTACTGACACGTCCGCACCTGTGTCTACTATAAAGGTAAGATTCCTATTAGCATCTTTACATCTTAGAGAAATTATATTTGTTGCATTATTTGAAATTCTATATATTTTTATTCTTGGATACCCGGGGATTGACTCTAGCCCGCATGTCCTTCTTCCGGGGCAAACTCGTTTCCCTCTTGAATGACTCGAATTCTATTATTGTTATTATTTGTACTGTAATTATTATGTTGGTTACTACGATAATTGTTATTTCCACGATAATTATTTTGTCCTCGATTGTTATTGTAATTTCAGCGATTGCTATTGTTTCCGGAATAGTAGTTATTGTTCCCACGGTTATTGTTTTGTCCACTGTAATTATTATTTTTACGAAAATTTCCTAAATTGTTTCCACGTTTAAAATTTTGTCTCGAAAAATTTTCATATTTTCCATTGTTGTTTAAAGAACGATTGTTATTGTTGTTATAGTTTTCATGGTTATTATTATTGCCAAAGGCTCTATGGTTATTTCGTCCTCTAAAATTGGTTTGTCTAAAATTGTTTTGTTGATAATACATTAATTGTCCTGAGGTACAATTAGTCTTCTCTAGTTCCTTTGCAATACTTATTGCTTCGTTCAGCGTTTTAGGCTGTGCTATACAAATTGCCTGTTTTAAGGTATCGTTTAGATTGTTCTTAAAAATGGTCAAACTATAGTTTTGATTTGTTCTGACTATATCGTCCTTCCGTTCTGTTGTCACTGTTCCTTCTAGTTGTGAAATTTGTAACAAGTTTAATTCGGATATTAAGTTTAATATATTGTCACTGAATGTGGTGACATTTTGGTTTCTCTGTGTGTAACCATTGAGTTTTGAATAAATTTCTGGAATTGTCAAAGGACTTTTGTATAACTTTGTTAGCTCATTTTTCAGTTTGTCAAAATTATCAATTGGTTCCAGTATTCCAATTGCTGTTTTAACCTTATTGTGTAATTTAACCTCTCTTATGAATTCTATAAAAGTTTTTTTTTGCATTTTCACTCAAGTTATTATACATGAGCTCAGTGATTTTTAAAAATGAATTTAGCTCCTTGTAGTTTCCAGTGAATTCTGGGACTACTTTTAAACTAGTAATTATGTCAAATTCCGCCATGGTTTTTGTTACGTTTTGCGTATTGCTTGAATTACTATGTTCGTTACTTGCTGTTTCTTTCTGTTCTTCTAATTTGGTTCTTATTTCCGTGTACAATTTTTGAAATTTTGTTTTAAGTGTCGTCAGTTGTATATAGTTAATGTCAGGCAATTCTTCTAATGCCTCAAATTGTGTTTTTAACTGTTCTACCTCTTTTAGTTTCTGTTAAACTGTATCTAGTTTGTATTTCTTTGTACCTTGTTTTTTAAAATTTTCTAATATACTTGGCAGAGTCCTTACAATTTTTTCAAATTCTTCCATAAGTGTAATATTTTATATATTTTAACTTTTGTATATAAAAGAAATTTTGTTTTAAGATTTATTAATTAATTTATTATTTTAATTAAACATATGTAATTCTTAGTGAAATATTATGAGTTAAAAGATTTAATTTTTTTTTTTTATACTATTTCCCTGCTCCTATTAAGGTGCTTATGTAAATAAGCTTTGTAGTATTTATTTATTTTGTTGAAAAAATATAGGAGTGCAATAAATATAATGAATAAAAAAATTACATCTTGTGTTATTATCTTATTGTCCAAAATGCTGTTGCTGTTGTTGTTGGCTGCAGTTTGGTTGATTATGACCTCCTCCTTTTTGTCGCTGCTCCACCAGTTCCCCATATGCAAATTTTTTTGTTTCTTCTATCTTATGCCAAATGTTTTCGCTTCTTTCGTGTTGTTTTGCTTTGAGCTCGGTTTTTAATAGACTTATGGTTTGCTCAGCTGCCAATGCTCTTGAAAAGTAATTTCCACCAGTTTTGTTGTTTGATGCCCTCTGGATTGCTTTTAGCTTTGCCTTCTCCACTCTAAGCCTCTTTTTATAGCCGCCTCTAGTTTTAAGTTTCAAGTTCTCTTTGGGTATAGCCGTCAGATGAGTTTCTTTATTGCGCGCCAATCTGTTGTAGTATTCGTACTTGGTGAGTGCCTTTGGACCTTCCATAAGATTTCTTCTTTAGTAGTCTACTGTAGTGGAATGTCAAAATGTTCAGCTGTGTTCCAATCAGGATACTTCGGATAGTTTTCAAAATAAAATTTTCTGGATAGGATGTAAAATTTTTTTTTCACCAAATAGCCATCAGAGTTCCAGGATACGCAGGATCAGGATCGTCATATAATATTTTTATGGTAGTGTTTATGTTGGTTAATTTTTCAAACTAATTCTGGGGCAAACCTGCCGACCAGTTTAAGTGTTTAATCCTTTTAAAATCAAAAAAAATTTTTTTTTTAAGTTATGGTAAGTTTGCCTACCAACTGTCAGAGCACCAATCATATTGTTCTCCAACAGTGGTCTTTATTTGATACTATTTTTGTGCTAATTCAGCACTTAATGTTTTTGGTTTTTATAATTTACAATTTTAAATACTTACTTATACATACATAAAAATAAAAATCATATTCAAATAAAATCAAATCAATAAAAGTAAAACAAAAGAAAATATATTCAAAAAAATATTTAAATAAAAAAAATGTGTTTATTAATGAAGATTGTGTAAACAAAATTTATACTTGAACTTGAAAAAAAAGAAACAATGAGTGGCCTTCATGAAAAGTGTCATTTTTCACTTTTGGTAATTAAAGGCTAAACATTGTATTTGAGCTAAACATTGTATTTGAGTAGCAACAAAGTGTGCCATCAATTTTTTTTGGATTTATATTTCATACATGTTATTTTGAATATAAGTTTTTTTGTTAGCAACAGAAATTCATTTGGTGGATCTCTACAATAGCTGGACTTGTTGTTTTTGTGGTCGTTGTGGTAACAATATAATAACAACTAACCCTTTGTACATTTTTTAATTAACTCTGGTAGAAAATTTTAAAAGTTTCCATTGTTTTGGCATCACTAAAAAAATTTGCCAGATCATTTCTGTTATTACCAAGAGTCTGCTTGCAAAATTTCAAATCGAATGGGTCAAGGGAAAGGGGTTAAAATCGATCCAAAATTTTTTCGACAAGCAGACACTACGAGTTAATATATGTAAAGGGAGTAAAAATACACCAGCATCTAAAGCAAATAATGCTAAAATACCTAGTTGTTAATAAAAAAAAAAAAAAACAATGTAAATTTAGCAAAAAAAAATTTTATGTATAAATTTATTTAAAGAGAAAACACAAAAATAACGTTTGATGTTGTATTTTTTGTGAGTAATATTTACATATACATACATTAACATGTTAAATAGCACAAATAATATACATATATTATATATATGTATATCCATAACAACTGCATGTTAGAAATAAATCGGTATATTATTTTATTTACATAAAATTCTGCAATATTTTGTTGTGGGGAAAATACATTTCTTTTGCATTAACAGAGTGTCACTTCATTTTGCTCGGCGTGACTATGCCACAGTAGATGGCGCCACAATTTTTGTTTGTTCTAATTAGCTTTGCAATAGTTATTTCTATTTTAACATGAATGTTAATATTTTCAACTAGATATCATATAGAACAATGTTAAGAGTATAAACGGGCTGGTCTTTTATTTCATACGTTTTTTCATTATTCTTTTACAAATATGAACATAAGTTTGAAATATTAACTTTTTGTTGTGTTTACAAAATAGAGTTACCGAGTTCATCAATGAGTTTTTTGCTTTCAAAACAGTTCTACATAGTTATATAGAATTATTATTCTGCTTTACCTACAAAATATCTGATTGCGATTACATCTAATTTTTTAAAATTGTTTATAATTACTAAAGCATTATTATTCACATAAATACATAAATGCACTTTTTAAATTTTCCATTCAAATTTAAGAAAATATCAATTCTAAAAACTAGAATTAAAAATTTCCAATTATAAATTACAATTAATTGAATTTCAGAAAATCATATCAAAACATCGGAAACTATAATTTTAAATTTAGAAGACATCAATTGCATCTTTAATATATAAATTTTATTCGTTAAACACAAATTGAAATTCCAAAAAATAAACACCAAATACCTGTTTACATTTAAAAAATTTTTACATTTAAAAACAAGTAAGAAAATTATAGTCGGTCTAGACCGACTATACGATACCCTATACCATGCGTTTAGAAACCATATCTCTTAGGCCCAACTAACTGGACATAGAAAATAAGCAAAAACCAAATTTGAGTGGGATTTTTATTAATTTTTTTGGCTGCAGATATGAAAAAGTTCATATCGGATGCTATATCTATATGGGGACTAGGTCCAAAAATAGACCGATCCTGATCATGTTTGGTAAAGTCTCTTGTATTTTGCAAAAATGTATACGAACAAAATCTGAGAAGAATCAGTGCAATATTTTTGTTTTTTAATAGATTTAAGTGAAGATCGGGAAGAAGCTCTATATGGGGCCAAAGGGATCATTTTTGTACTTCTCATTAATGGATATAATGAACGCATACAAACCCAATTTGAGTAAGATCTATATGACAATTTGGATCTTATGGCAATTTATGTCGATTTCATAGGGGTAATTTGTATGGGGGCTAGGTCTGAACATGGACCGATTCTCACCAATTTCAATAGCGTTCATTCCATGGCCGATAAAAGCTTATATACCAAATTTCATCGAAATATATTCATATTTGCGACCTGCAGTTTGATTACAAGCTTTACATGGACACACAGACGGACGGACGGACGGACGGACGGACGGACATTGTTAAATCAACTCAGAAAGTGATTCTGATTCGATCGGTATAATTAAAGATGGGTCTAGGTCAAATATTTTTGGTTGTTACAAACAGCAGCACAAAGTCATTATATCCAAACCACATAGTGGTATAGGGTATAAAAATATAGACATTCAGGAGAAATTAATAGCTTTTCAGTACCGCGATTCAGTAACTTCTTTTAAAGGTAGTCGAATCGTTAAAAAAAAGAAAATAGCAAAATTATCAGTAAAATTTTTAAACGATATTCGCTATTGTTAAAGTCAGCTGTTGTTGTTATCTAAACGAGAACCAGTTTTGTGTTGTTTATTCAATCGATAAAAACTTAAATTTTTAGGCTGAAATGTCGTCATACATAAATAAAAATCATAAAATAGTGAAAATATTTTGCTTTAATTAAAAAAAACTTTTTTATGTAAATAAAAAAATTAAATAGCATATTCAATTCATCATTTCATTTTCAAATAAATACACAGAAATATTAGTAAAAAAAAATAAAGATATTAAACATCAACATAAAATCATCCTGTCAAACACGAAGTAATTTGTTTTTGCTATTCTTCTTTGTATTTTTCGCTTATTTTGACAGAGATGCCACTCGTTTACAATTTAAATAAATAGAAAAATAGATTTGTCGACTGTCGTTAAGATATATGTACTTAGTGAATCACTTAATCCTTAGTGCAAACAACAATAGCTGTCGATATATTTTGCGATTGTCGGATCGTTGAAATTTACAGAATCACACTACAGAAAACATTAATTTAAATTCAATGAATTTTTGAAAACGTCATATGATATCTAAGAATTGCGAACATAAAAACTGTTACATAAATAAACGCAATTTGATGAGAATGTTATTTATATAGAAATTTTCACAATTGTTTTTGGATAAAAATTTTAAGATTTTCAGAAAATAAAGATAACAAATTATTTTATTTAAAATGTTTGGGACATTTGGTTTTTTGCGTTTGGCATCCCTAATTTGAATATTTATTATTATAAATTTATTCTCTATGTTTTCCAATTATGGCAATGTTTTAACAAAAAGTTGAGAGAGCTTTTTTTTCGGTTATTATTTGTTACTCCATCCGACCTACATGGCCGCAATGAAAAAATATTTCGCCACTTAAAAGAAACTATACAGCCATCTCCAACTAGCATGATTTAATGCATATAGCCACCCTACACAACCATTACCTTTGCAATGGAGGTTAGGGCGAGCTATTTAATTAGCAAAAACTAAATTAAAAGAGAAGTTATGTCATATAACCGGAAACGCATGCATATAGGTATATAACCAAAATGCATGCCGATCAGCAACCACGATGACCAAAAAGCAAACACCGAAATAAATCCGAAATAATAGAAAAGGCGAAAACCAACCCAAAAGAATTTGCTGAAATAATTTGGTATTAAGTTTAACAAATTGTTTACTTTTTCATTTACATTTATTATCAAGACTCAAACCGAGGTGGAGGGTATCAAAGATTCGGCACAGCCGAATTTAACACTCTTACTTGTTTTTTGATAGATTTAAGTGAAGATCGGGAAGCAACTCTATATGGGGCCTATGACTCAGGATTTTTGTATAGGCAGTAATTTTGAACTACTGATTAATGGATGTAATAAACACATACAACCCCAATTTGACTGAGATCTATACGATAATTTGGAACTTATAGCAATTTATGTCGATTTCATAGGGGTCATTTGTATGGGGGCTAGGTCTGAACATGGACCGATTCTCACCAATTTCAACAGCGTTCATCCCATGGCCGATAAAAGCTTATGTACCAAATTTCATCAAAATATATTCATATTTGCGACCTGTAGTTTGATTAAAAGGTTTACATGGAAGGTTTAATGATGTTCGTCAGGCTTTAACAGTTCATTTGGTTCCCTTTTGCTTTTTTAATAAAACAAGTCTTTTCTTCTTGCTGGTTGAATCCAAACTTAAACTTTATTTAAAATTGCCCTTGCTTATATATTTAAAATTACAAATAACACTAATGAGTGGTTTACAAAATTAGAGTAACTTTTGAATGTTACATTATTTCTGTGGCAATAAATAATAATGGCTTAAGTCGAAATTTCGTGTTTTGAGATCCCAACATACCATATAGCAAGCAAACTGCAATACAACTTGAAATTAAGCTTATATAAATAGTGGGTTTTAAGCTTTTCTTAATTTCGTTTATATTAATGTTTTTAAAATTTGAATTCACAAGCAGTTTTTAACAACGCTTGAGAAACTATTATTATATGCAACTGTTTCTAAAGTATTCACGAGAAAACTATCAACAAGTACAGTTAACTTTTTTGAGCAAATTTGTCAAAAGTGTTTTAAACGGAGTTTGTTTTAAATACAAAAGTGAGTGCAATTGTATTTATATAATATTAAATTTAAAAATAATTGGTAATATTTTATTAAAACAATTAAAATGCCTAATAAATACAAAAAAAGTGTAAGAATTGAAACGAAAGAAGTAATTGAACTTCTTTTAAATAATAAAAAAACAAAAAAAAAAATTAATTGGAGGAAGATTTCAGTGCTGGTGTTCCTAATAACAGCCAAATTGAAGATATTAATATTCAGTGCTCAAGTTCAAGTGAAAGTGATGAAACTTTGATTTATAATATTATTAAAGATTACAATATTCGAGATGAGTTGGCCAAGTGGAGTGTAAAACATTTAATTTCTAACTAGGCGTTCAATGAATTGTTGGTAATTATAAAAGGACGCGAGAACATTGAAAGAAACACCTAGAGATGCACCAATTGTTTCGCTTGCAGGTGGTGAATATGTGCACTATGGGCTAAAGGACTGCTTGACAGATTTCTTGTCTTATTCATCATATGATAGTGACACTATTGAATTAAATATCAATATTGACGGGCTTCCAATAGCAAAAAGTTCATTGGCTCAAGTTTGGCCTATACTGGTGAATGTAAGCGGTACAAAGCCTGTGCACACTGTAGGAGTTTATTCTGCCAATAGTAAACCCAAAGCAATACGAATACCCAACAAAAGCAATACGAAGTAAGTTAAATAAAAAATGTTAACTTAAAGTAAATAATCATTGAATTTCTACATTTCATAGATGCAGCTATATCAATAGGTATTTCAGAGGACCTACTTATTAAGGACACCCGCATTCTTCCAGTTCGCGAAAAGTCGCATCAAGCTGCGGGAAAAGTACAAAAATAATAAAAAATCATAAATATATATATATGTATATGTATATAATAATACAAAATTAAATGAAATTAAATTAAAGGAAATAATAAAGATTTTGTTTTTTCAACACTAAATAAAATACAAGTAAGAAAATTATAGTCGGTCTAGACCGACTATACGATACCCTATACCATGCGTTTAGAAACCCTATCTCTTAGGCCCAACTAACTGGACATTGAAAATAAGCAAAAAACAAATTTGAGTGGGATTTTTATTAATTTTTTTGGCTGCAGATATGAAAAAGTTCATATCGGATGCTATATCTATAAAGGGACTAGGTCCAAAAATGGACCGATCCTGATCATGTTTGGTAAAGTCTCTTGTATTTTGCAAAAATATATACAAACAAAATTTGAGAAGAATCAGTGCAATATTTTTGTTTTTTAATAGATTTAAGTGAAGGTCGGGAAGCAGCTCTATATGGGGTCAAAGGGATCATTTTTGGACTACTTATTAGTGGATGTAATGAACGCATACAAACCCAATTTGAGTAAGATCTATATGACAATTTGCATCTTATGGCAATTTATGTCGATTTCATATGGGTAATTTGTATGGGGCCTAGGTCTGAACATGAACCGATTCTCACCAATTTCAATAGCGTTCATCCCATGGCCGACAAAAGCTTATATACCAAATTTCATCAAAATATATTCATATTTGCGACCTGCAGTTTGATTACAAGCTTTACATGGACACACAGACGGACGGACGGACGGACGGACGGACGGACATTGTTAAATCAACTCAGAAAGTGATTCTGATTCGATCGGTATAATTAAAGATGGGTGTAGGTCAAATATTTTTGGTTGTTACAAACAGCAGCACAAAGTCATTATACCCAAACCACATAGTGGTATAGGGTATAATTATGCTACAATTATGTAAAAAAAGCTTACGAAAATATTGAGACTAACAAGCTTTTCTATACAACAGTTAATACAATATTATTTTCGTAAGCTTATTCTATAATTGCAAAGATAAGCTTATAGTAATCATGCACATATAATATTTTCACGAGGGTTCCGTTTCGATTTTTCTACAATTGTTACGATAGCCTTTTACAATATATTCTCAAGTCTTTTTCAAGCTTATGGCTTGTGTTGGTAAGCTTATTATAATATTATTCTCAAGTATTTTCGTATGTCGGGATATTAAGCGTTTTGTCTAAAATAAATTGTGTTCGGTTTTTATATAAAATTTTTAGCCACAGAAAAAGATGCACATTTATTTAGAACAAAACTGTTCATTTTATAAAAAAAAAAACGTGTTATTAGTAAATATTCGTTGTTTTTTAGTTAAGATGTTATGAAAAAATCCATTTCCAGAAAAATAAAAACTAAAGTGAACTTAAGCTACTATATTGAAATGCAAAGTAATTCTTATTGCTAGTAAGTCGAGATAAGTGCTTTAGGTTAAATTGAAAAATGCAGAAAACCTGTTAGTTATTGAAATTAAGTGTATATAAGCTTTAATGCTAAAACATTTAAATATTGATGTAGCTACCTTAAAAAAAATTAAGTTGAGTTAAGATGTTATGGCTTATGTATTATTTTCCACAAAGACTTAAGTTAAAATATAAATGCGTATAGTTTTATTAATAATAACATTTTATACTTGAAATTTAGCTGAGTGATAGATCTTGAAGAGGAGAATAAGAATATGTAATAAAATGAAAAAGCACTTATGTCAACTTAAGCCATTATTATTTATTGCCACAGATTTAGTCTCTTAAGTCTATATAAATTCTCTTTTAAGTTATTCTACCTATATATCACTAAGTACGATTGTACTAGGCGACCATGAATTATAGGGTGATTTCTCTTACTCAATTATCAATCATACATAGAGTACAATTCCAAGTAAACGAGTGGAATTATACTGGTTAAAGTGCAGACCGATATAAAACACCAATTGCGCATTCCATACGGCCTGCAAATGAAATTGAACCGAGTTGCTCTACATATCGATCAACCAACTCTATTCGATTTCATTGCTTCGTATAATAACCCGCTCAGTCAAACAAACACATTGAGTCATGTAATAAAACCGTTCGACATACCCCAAATATCCACTTGATATTATTTGTTCTACATTTGTTTGTCGCTAGCCAAAAGTACGTATGCATATATGAAGGTTTGTTTGTTTATATTGTTTTGTTCTTTACTGGCACTTCATTGTGCTACATAAATAAGTAAATATGCTACATATACGACACCCTCATCCTAAAGAAAAATCTTATAGTATTGTTTACACAATTATGAGATTTTTATGATTTAATAATAAAATATTCTGTAATGTTATTAGAATAAAATTTTGTTTAAAAATTTTCGTTTTGTTTTCTTTTACAATGTAGGTATAGTTGGTTTTGTTCCATTAAAAATATTTTTATTAGCTTATTCATATTTCATGTAAATAATTTTTCTTACGCTATTCTTTGTTATATTGTTTGCTTTTGCATGTTCTATTTTATTTTAGCTTACAATGTGTTTTGATGTTTACATTTATATATTTTATGTTTTTATTGTTAATGTTTACATTTATTAACAATGTATTTTTATGTTCTTATATTATATTTCTTCAAAAGGTTTTTATGTACAGTTTTTATTTTATCTCTTATTTTTAGATCTACATTTAAATTTTTAATTTTTGTTATTTCGTAGGGACCATCATAAGGTGGTACATTCTTTTTTCTGTTCCCTACTCTTACAAACACTAAATCCCCTACTTCTAGTTCTATACTATTCTTGTTAATTAAAGAATTCCCTGTTCTTTTCATTTTTACTTTTTCTATTATATTTCTTGCATTTTCCAAAGAATATCTCAATCTGATTTTTAATTCATTAGCATAGCTTTCAAAATTGTATACCTTATTTTTGTCTTGCATGTTGTCACCGGGCAAATTGGGTAACTTGCCGAAAATCAGTTTGAAAGGTGAAAATTATTGTCAACGTGTGGAGTAGTGTTGTATGCGAATGTATAGTATGGTATCCAAGAATTCCAATCATCATCATCAACAAAGGATAGAAAATATTCATTTAAAACTCTGTGATTTCTCTCAACAGTTCCAAGTGTTTCATGATGATAAGGGGTTGAAAATCTTTGTTCCACCTTCAACAATTCACATATCTCCTTCAACAGTTGATTTGTAAACTCAGTTCCTTTGTCCGATTTCAATGTTTTAAACAATCCATATTTCAGGATGCCATTTTCCACTAATGCCTTAGCTATAGATTTTGCCTCTTTAGTCTCCATAGGACAGGCTATTACATACTTCGTTAACTCACATTGCATTGTGAGTATATATCTGAAATTTCCCGATGGTCTCAGTGGACCTACTGTATCAACAACTATAGTTTCGAAACTTTGACATGGTGTGTCGGTCTTTTCGAATGGTTCTTTAGTGTGTCTTATTTGCTTATTTCTCTGGCAAAGATCACACGTTTTGATAAATTGTTTCACCATCTTATACATGTTTTTCCAAATGTATCTTTGTTTCAAACGGAGTAGCGTCTTTCTAACTCCAAAATGGTGTGTTGTGATAAGCTTCTATTAATTGTCTCTTTCTATCTTCGTTTCTTATGTATTGAGGATTTCTATATAGCAATATTCTGACGTCAGTTCTCTTGTTTCTGTTTATGAGCTCTTTCAATCTTTCATGTGTCACTAAGTTGAATATGTCATCACCCTGCTTGAGAGCGTAACTTTTGTAATTCAACTTCTCTAATACCGATGGTAGTTTCTCCAGTATATTATCTAAGTAATATGGATTTTCGCTACATCTTATGGCCATTTCATTGGGACTGCTATTGTCCTCAATCTTTATTTGTGTAGTGCACCTTGTATCTAATTCAAACTTTATCCTCTTCGCGCGCTTCATGTCATTTATTGATGTACAGTCCCAAATCACGAGTCGATCGGACTCCGTGTCGGCTGTCACATTTATCTTTTCCTCACCTTTAGCTTTATCACTTATTTCCTTATGTTTCGTTCCTCTTGTAATCACCAATGCATTTCTTACGGATTCGTCAATCCCTGGAGGTATCATGGTTTTTAGTATACCTGAGTCCAGATCAATTCTGGAAAGTGCGTCTGTATTAGTATTGTTTATTCCTTTTTTATATACTATATCAAAATCATAATCCGAAAGTTCCAAACGTATTCTTGTCAACCTTGAAAATTTCATAATTTTCTAGTGGCATCGTTTCCACTCTGAGATTTCTGACAGCTATTATATCATCCGTCACATTAAGAAGCTTTATATGTTTATTTCCATCTTTTGCTATTATCGTGTTTGCTAAATACACACCCTCGATGATTTCTCTATTCATTATTATTTTGTCCTCTTCTATATCTATGTCAAAAGGTACTATTATCTCGCTTCTTGGTGGTATTCTTATGTGATTTATGTCAACTATATCATCATGTATAGGTATGATTATATTCTCATTGTTTTCGTTAAATGTTAGTACATATTTATCATAGTCTATATTACATCTGAATCTTGATAAGAAATCTCTACCTAAGATGCCGTCAGTGTTTATTGGAAAATTCTCTTCTACCAATTGCACTTTGTGTTCTATCGTCCTATCATTTATGTTTATCTTCATCATCGTGGAACCAATAGATCTAATTTGTTCCTAATTTGTTTGTTTGCACAATGTGACATCAGCTCCCGTGTCTATTAAAAATGTCAATATAAGATCTGTATGCAATATATTCAGCTTGATGTAATTCCTGAGATTCGATGAGATTCTAAATATTTTTTTCGTTTCTAATTCATGCCCCCTGGAGATTGTCTCTGCGTAATCCCCGGCATTTGGTAGTTTCCCTGAGCCTCTGCTGTATGTACATTGAAACTCCTACTGTTATTTCCTCTGTTATTATATTCATCTCTATTATTATTATTATTATTATTTCTGTTGTTACGGTAACCATTATTACCTCTATTGCGGTTGTTATTACCATTATGGTAATTATTATTATTAGTATTATTTCTGTTTGCGAATCTATTGTTGTTGCTATTTCTGTTATTATTTTGATTACCTGAACGACACATCCTTGCAAAATGATTTGGTCTATTGCATTTATTACACTTTTCTCCGTTAGCTGGACATCTGTTACCATGTATTGAACCACAGTTATTGCATTTCGACCGTTGTTGTCTATTTGCAGCATAGTTGCCCGTAGCGTACAACACCTGTCTTTGTGTCGAACTATTCTCTGATTCCTCTGCAATGTTCAATGCGTCGACGAAGTTTGTAACTCTACTGGCGTTTATGGTTGATAAGATTTGTTGATCTTTTATGCCATTCTTGAACGTATTAAACGCCATTATGTTATTCGTCCTTACTATAGAAGCTCTATCTGCTTCTCCGACCTCCGATATTTGTATCTCATTCAATTCCGAAATCAACTCCTGTATCTTGTTTGCGAATTCTCTAACTGATTCACTTCTCTAAGTCAACCTTGAAATCCTATTCAAAACATTGTTCGAGTTACCCGTCGGTTTGTACGTTCGCCTCAATGCAATTATTAATTCTGTTATGTTCGTTGGTACAGTCTCCTGTTTTACCATGTTCTGAACCTTAGCATCTAAACGTGATTTGAATACAAAATTGAAAAATGCATTTTGCTTTGCTGCTGGTATGGTTTCGTTTACCAACTCTACATTTGTAACAAAATTACTAAGATCGCTTTTCTTTCCTGAAAAAACATTAATTAGCTTGATTATAGCAGCTATCTCATTTATGTCCATCGCTTCCATTGTTGTAGCTTGTCGTTTGTCCAAAACAATTTTACCCTTTGAATGTTGTGTCAATAATCCTAATGCATCGTCCCTAAAATTTCTAAACCTTTCTGTTATTCTCTGTACTTCACTACCGTTTAATTCTACCAATATTTTCTCTAAATCTTCTTCTAAACCTTGTATTTCTAGTCTTTTCGCTGAAATAGTTTCTGAGGAGTACGGACGACTCATAGATTTTCTAGCATTTACTATTATAGACTCCAATGATTTTAATATCGGATCCATGGGAAATAACAATCATTAAATTTTTATTTTCTTTTCTTTTTGAATTTATTCTTTATGTTTCTGGCTTTCTAATACGTACAAATTGTTTTTTTTTTTTTTTTTTTTATAATATTTTTTCTGTTCAAATATTTCATGATTTCAATGATTTTTATCATGTGCTCACAAAAACATTTTGTCTTAATATAATTTTTAATTCTTAATTCTTCAATTTATTTCATACAATTTTCAATTTTTGATTTTTGTAACATAATTTTATTTTATTTCATATAATTTTAATGCTTAATTTTGTGAATTACAATTCTGCTTTATTTCATACAATTTTAATTCTTAATTTTGTGAATTACAATTCCATTTTAATCTATAAAATTTTTAATTTCTTACTTTCTTTTAATTCATAAATTTACTTTTGTGATTTCGAAGTCTTTTTACTGGTGCAACCCAGCTCTTACGTTTTGTCTACGTATTTGATTCCTTACATACCTACGCAGATATTTCATTATTACGGTTAATGTAACCACCACACAGATAAAAAGTACAATCTCGAAGCTTACGCTCACTGCTGTTGGAGCTTGGGCCGTTGCCGTAATCAACTCGTTTATTTTTGTTTGGGTGCTCCCCATTTCTTTTTTGTCAATTTTTTAGCCTTTCTGAATTCCTTTATTTCTAGTTTTATTTTTATTATGCGTGCTTGTAGCTTTATTTTAATTTCCTCGTCCTTGGTGTATGATAATTCCGAATTAATTATTGTCAACTCCTTTTTCTTACGGTTGACAAAGTCACCTCTTGACTTCCGTATCTTTGGTACTGGATATATCTCGTACACTGGTTCAATTATTTTCACCTTCTTCTTTATTTCTATTGGCTTTGGACCGAGTTTCAATATATCAGGTTTCGGTATCTCTTCTTTGCACTCTTGTAGTTGTCTTTTCCAATTGCTTTCCGCAATTTTCATACCCTCTACCAGTTCTTCCCAAGATTCATTCATTTGTCACTTTGATTTTAAAAAAAAGACTCTTTGTTACACTTCTGTTTCCTTTTGCTTCTATCCGTGGTGTTTACCGTAAAATAATCTATCCACGCAGCCACATAATTTCACTTGTACGCGAAAAAAATTTTTCAAAATCATATTCATTATATTTTATACAAAAAATTTCTCAAAAACTACGTTATATTACACAAAATTTAATTCAATTATTTAATTTAGCTTTCACATAATTTTTCTTATTATAATCAGATAATCAGTTGATTAATTAATAAAAAAATCAACCAAAATTCAGTGGGGGCCTTTTGGGCTCAAATGACTTAAAAATGGTTGATTTTAAATTAATTGTTTATTAAATTCATTTAATTAAGTTATTATTATTTAATTAAAAGTATAAATTTATTAACTTATTTGTATTTTAATTAATCGAATTTATATTTAATGAATAAATTAATTTGTTAATAAATCAATCATTATAATTTAACTGTAATGGCTTTTTAATTATAAATTGTTTGGTTCTTTAATTAACCAATTAATTGTTTAATCAATTAATAAAATGTTTTTTTAACTAATCAATTTTTTTAAGTTAAACAATTGCATTATTAATTTAACATTTAATTGATGTATTTATTAATCAATCAACTGACTATTTGAAGCGATTAATAGCTTTAATACCATAGCGTTGATACCACCACACACCTTAAACTTGAATGATACTGAAACTGTAACAATATCGGACTATGATGTTAAGGATAAAGAAAAATCATTCTGAGACAATATTCACTTATATGGGCACTTTTTAAGTACTTACATATGCACTTTTTAAGTACTTACATATGCACTTTTTAGGCACTTATATATGTACTTTTTAAGTACTTATATGCACTTTTTAAATAATTTTATTAAAGTTTCAGACAGCTTCATAACGAGCTCTTGCGTCTTCTGGATTTTTCACATTTGATCTAAACCAGGTGGCAAATTGTGTTCCAATACCGCCGCTATAGCTTCTTCACTAGAAGCACACCGAGATGAAAGCCATCTAATAAAACCAGTGCCCAATCCAATATCATAGCAATTTCTAACTCAACATCTCTCTTCGCAGGGTTTTTAGTGTTGTTTTTTGTAACCTTTTCTTTCAGCTCAATTTTAGGATCCGTTTTGATGGTTTTAGCATTCTTATCAATAATTACTTGATGTATTATTAGATTTTGTAAATCATTTATGGTTTCCATCGTAGCATTTTTATAACCTTGTACTATAACGTTGGCTTTAATAGAATCTCTAGAAAAC
This sequence comes from Cordilura impudica, assembly GCA_963682025.1. Taxonomy (NCBI): domain Eukaryota; kingdom Metazoa; phylum Arthropoda; class Insecta; order Diptera; family Scathophagidae; genus Cordilura; species Cordilura impudica. Next base: position 5,689,082 of record OY821522.1, read on the forward strand.
AAATATATTTAGATATGATTTTTTAAAATTTATAATGCATACTCACAAATAACTGCAAGCTTGCTTTAATATTCCTATATCTAAGCCCACGGAATAATGACGTTCATAATCGACCACAAAAGTTTGCTCCGACAAACATTCGGTTAATAAGGCAATGTATTCTTCGGAAGGTATTAAAATTTAATTCTCCATAAGATAACATGTTTCTTAAAAGTTTTTCGAAACTTTTAGCAAAGTACTTACGGTTTTGATAAGACCGTTTCGATATATGAGTAGGCAATACTACGAAACGCTTTCAAAAACTGCAAACGAGCATAATTTAACGATAGTAAACTTTTAGCCCCCTCATTAAAAATATTCTTGCACAAAAAAGGCAGCGTGTTATCATTCAGTTATCATATCATCATTATCGTATCAGTTAATAGAAATATATTGAAAATTTTTCACAAATTTAAATTAAAATTATTTCAAGTTCTTAAATTTTTATACACATAATTTTATGTTTACTTTTATTTGCTTTGTTTGTTTTTATTTTTTGACAGCTGACTTGGAATATTCCAATAACAACGTAACCAGTGTTGTAACTTTTCACATTAAGATACAGACACAGTTTTTACTCACAAATCAAGAAACAGTGGAATTTTTTGTTTCATACTTTTTCGATGTGAGAACTTTTCACATAAAATACAGAACACGGGTACAGGTTTCTAAATCGATTTTGCATAAGCAATTTTTTAAAAAATCTTGTCCCAGTATTCCGTCAGTCTGTATGGGAAATTTGCTATCCACGATATTAAAATTTTGAATGTACGAATTTTCACCTAAATCTAAATTCAAATCAATTACACCTTGTGAATAAATTATTTCGTCCGATATGCCTGTAAGTGCATTTTTCTTGATTGTTAAAGTACAAATCACCATTAAGATTTTTTGTTTTTATTACTGACACGTCCGCACCTGTGTCTACTATAAAGGTAAGATTCCTATTAGCATCTTTACATCTTAGAGAAATTATATTTGTTGCATTATTTGAAATTCTATATATTTTTATTCTTGGATACCCGGGGATTGACTCTAGCCTGCATGTCCTTCTTCCGGGGCAAACTCGTTTCCCTCTTGAATGACTCGAATTCTATTATTGTTATTATTTGTACTGTAATTATTATGTTGGTTACTACGATAATTGTTATTTCCACGATAATTATTTTGTCCTCGATTGTTATTGTAATTTCAGCGATTGCTATTGTTTCCGGAATAGTAGTTATTGTTCCCACGGTTATTGTTTTGTCCACTGTAATTATTATTTTTACGAAAATTTCCTAAATTGTTTCCACGTTTAAAATTTTGTCTCGAAAAATTTTCATATTTTCCATTGTTGTTTAAAGAACGATTGTTATTGTTGTTATAGTTTTCATGGTTATTATTATTGCCAAAGGCTCTATGGTTATTTCGTCCTCTAAAATTGGATTGCTATTGTTTCCGGAATAGTAGTTATTGTTCCCACGGTTATTGTTTTGTCCACTGTAATTATTATTTTTACGAAAATTTCCTAAATTGTTTCCACGTTTAAAATTTTGTCTCGAAAAATTTTCATATTTTCCATTGTTGTTTAAAGAACGATTGTTATTGTTGTTATAGTTTTCATGGTTATTATTATTGCCAAAGGCTCTATGGTTATTTCGTCCTCTAAAATTGGTTTGTCTAAAATTGTTTTGTTGATAATACATTAATTGTCCTGAGGTACAATTAGTCTTCTCTAGTTCCTTTGCAATACTTATTGCTTCGTTCAGCGTTTTAGGCTGTGCTATACAAATTGCCTGTTTTAAGGTATCGTTTAGATTGTTCTTAAAAATGGTCAAACTATAGTTTTGATTTGTTCTGACTATATCGTCCTTCCGTTCTGTTGTCACTGTTCCTTCTAGTTGTGAAATTTGTAACAAGTTTAATTCGGATATTAAGTTTAATATATTGTCACTGAATGTGGTGACATTTTGGTTTCTCTGTGTGTAACCATTGAGTTTTGAATAAATTTCTGGAATTGTCAAAGGACTTTTGTATAACTTTGTGAGCTCATTTTTCAGTTTGTCAAAATTATCAATTGGTTCCAGTATTCCAATTGCTGTTTTAACCTTATTGTGTAATTTAACCTCTCTTATGAATTCTATAAAAGTTTTTTTTTGCATTTTCACTCAAGTTATTATACATGAGCTCAGTGATTTTTAAAAATGAATTTAGCTCCTTGTAGTTTCCAGTGAATTCTGGGACTACTTTTAAACTAGTAATTATGTCAAATTCCGCCATGGTTTTTGTTACGTTTTGCGTATTGCTTGAATTACTATGTTCGTTACTTTCTGTTTCTTTCTGTTCTTCTAATTTGGTTCTTATTTCCGTGTACAATTTTTGAAATTTTGTTTTAAGTGTCGTCAGTTGTATATAGTTAATGTCAGGCAATTCTTCTAATGCCTCAAATTGTGTTTTTAACTGTTCTACCTCTTTTAGTTTCTGTTAAACTGTATCTAGTTTGTATTTCTTTGTACCTTGTTTTTTAAAATTTTCTAATATACTTGGCAGAGTCCTTACAATTTTTTCAAATTCTTCCATAAGTGTAATATTTTATATATTTTAACTTTTGTATATAAAAGAAATTTTGTTTTAAGATTTATTAATTAATTTATTATTTTAATTAAACATATGTAATTCTTAGTGAAATATTATGAGTTAAAAGATTTAAATTTTTTTTTTTTTATACTATTTCCCTGCTCCTATTAAGGTGTTTATGTAAATAAGCTTTGTAGTATTTATTTATTTTGTTGAAAAAATATAGGAGTGCAATAAATATAATGAATAAAAAAATTACATCTTGTGTTATTATCTTATTGTCCAAAATGCTGTTGCTGTTGTTGTTGGCTGCAGTTTGGTTGATTATGACCTCCTCCTTTTTGTCGCTGCTCCACCAGTTCCCCATATGCAAATTTTTTTGTTTCTTCTATCTTATGCCAAATGTTTTCGCTTCTTTCGTGTTGTTTTGCTTTGAGCTCGGTTTTTAATAGACTTATAGTTTGCTCAGCTGCCAATGCTCTTGAAAAGTAATTTCCACCAGTTTTGTTGTTTGATGCCCTCTGGATTGCTTTTAGCTTTGCCTTCTCCACTCTAAGCCTCTTTTTATAGCCGCCTCTAGTTTTAAGTTTCAAGTTCTCTTTGGGTATAGCCGTCAGATGAGTTTCTTTATTGCGCGCCAATCTGTTGTAGTATTCGTACTTGGTGAGTGCCTTTGGACCTTCCATAAGATTTCTTCTTTAGTAGTCTACTGTAGTGGAATGTCAAAATGTTCAGCTGTGTTCCAATCAGGATACTTCGGATAGTTTTCAAAATAAAATTTTCTGGATAGGATGTAAAATTTTTTTTTCACCAAATAGCCATCAGAGTTCCAGGATACGCAGGATCAGGATCGTCATATAATATTTTTATGGTAGTGTTTATGTTGGTTAATTTTTCAAACTAATTCTGGGGCAAACCTGCCGACCAGTTTTAGTGTTTAATCCTTTTAAAATCAAAAAAAATTTTTTTTTTAAGTTATGGTAAGTTTGCCTACCAACTGTCAGAGCACCAATCATTCTGTTCTCCAACAGTGGTCTTTATTTTATACTATTTTTGTGCTAATTCAGCACTTAATGTTTTTGGTTTTTATAATTTACAATTTTAAATACTTACTTATACATACATAAAAATAAAAATCATATTCAAATAAAATCAAATCAATAAAAGTAAAACAAAAGAAAATATATTCAAAAAAATATTTAAATAAAAAAAATGTGTTTATTAATGAAGATTGTGTAAACAAAATTTATACTTGAACTTGAAAAAAAAGAAACAGTGAGTGGCCTTCATGAAAAGTGTCATTTTTCACTTTTGGTAATTAAAGGCTAAACATTGTATTTGAGCTAAACATTGTATTTGAGTAGCAACAAAGTGTGCCATCAATTTTTTTTGGATTTATATTTCATACATGTTATTTTGAATATAAGTTTTTTTGTTAGCAACAGAAATTCATTTGGTGGATCTCTACAATAGCTGGACTTGTTGTTTTTGTGGTCGTTGTGGTAACAATATAATAACAACTAACCCTTTGTACATTTTTTAATTAACTCTGGTAGAAAATTTTAAAAGTTTCCATTGTTTTGGCATCACTAAAAAAATTCGCCAGATCATTTCTGTTATTACCAAGAGTCTGCTTGCAAAATTTCAAATCGAATGGGTCAAGGGAAAGGGGTTAAAATCGATCCAAAATTTTTTCGACAAGCAGACACTACGAGTTAATATATGTAAAGGGAGTAAAAATACACCAGCATCTAAAGCAAATAATGCTAAAATACCTAGTTGTTAATAAAAAAAAAAAACAATGTAAATTTAGCAAAAAAAAATTTTATGTATAAATTAATTTAAAGAGAAAACACAAAAATAACGTTTGATGTTGTATTTTTTGTGAGTAATATTTACATATACATACATTAACATGTTAAATAGCACAAATAATATACATATATTATATATATGTATATCCATAACAACTGCATGTTAGAAATAAATCGGTATATTATTTTATTTACATAAAATTATGCAATATTTTGTTGTGGGGAAAATACATTTCTTTTGCATTAACAGAGTGTCACTTCATTTTGCTCAGCGTGACTATGCCACAGTAGATGGCGCCACAATTTTTGTTTGTTCTAATTAGCTTTGCAATAGTTATTTCTATTTTAACATGAATGTTAATATTTTCAACTAGATATCATATAGAACAATGTTAAGAGTATACACGGGCTGGTCTTTTATTTCATACGTTTTTTCATTATTCTTTTACAAATATGAACATAAGTTTGAAATATTAACTTTTTGTTGTGTTTACAAAATAGAGTTACCGAGTTCATCAATGAGTTTTTTGCTTTCAAAACAGTTCTACATAGTTATATAGAATTATTATTCTGCTTTACCTACAAAATATCTGATTGCGATTACATCTAATTTTTAAAAATTGTTTATAATTACTAAAACATTATTATTCACATAAATACATAACTGCACTTTTTAAATTTTCCATTCAAATTTAAGAAAATATCAATTCTAAAAACTAGAATTAAAAATTTCCAATTATAAATTACAATTAATTGAATTTCAGAAAATCATATCAAAACATCGGAAACTATAATTTTAAATTTAGAAGACATCAATTGCATCTTTAATATATAAATTTTATTCGTTAAACACAAATTGAAATTCCAAAAAATAAACACCAAATACCTGTTTACATTTAAAAAATTTTTACATTTAAAAACAAGTAAGAAAATTATAGTCGGTCTAGACCGACTATACGATACCCTATACCATGCGTTTAGAAACCATATCTCTTAGGCCCAACTAACTGGACATAGAAAATAAGCAAAAACCAAATTTGAGTGGGGTTTTTATTAATTTTTTTGGCTGCAGATATGAAAAAGTTCATATCGGATGCTATATCTATATGGGGACTAGGTCCAAAAATAGACCGATCCTGATCATGTTTGGTAAAGTCTCTTGTATTTTGCAAAAATGTATACGAACAAAATCTGAGAAGAATCAGTGCAATATTTTTGTTATACCCTCCACTCCAGTGTGCAGAGGGTATATATAAGTTTGTCATTCCGTTTGTAATAATTAGAAAAAAAAATTTGGACCCCATAAAATATATATATTTGTGATCGTTATAACAACCGGAGTTGATATAGCGATGTCCGTCTGTCCGTCTGTCCGTCTGTCCGTCTGTCCGTCTGTGGAAATCACGATGACGGCATCAATCGGGCAGCTAGGATGCTCGTTGGCATAAAAAATGATTCATTAACATCCTGAAAAGTTTGCTATTTAAAATCGTCCAAATCGGTCGGTTAGGGCCCGAGATTTGAATGAAGAACTAAAAAAAGTCTTGAAAAAATATAATTTTCTATGTTGTTCTTGTCACGATCACGCCCTCAATAGGATAGCTAGGGTGATAATTTTTAGTGAGAATGATTCGCCAAATTCATGGGAAGATTTCTACTTCAAAAATCATTAAAATCGGTGGAACAGGTCCAGGTAAATCTATGAAAAATTAAAAAAAAAATGAAAAACATGATGTTTCCATATTGTTCCTGTTGTTATTCTAAATGTTGCATTGTTGTCATAGCTGGACTTGTTGTTTTTGTGGTCGTTGTGGTAATAATGTAATAAAAACAAACCCTTTGTACATTTTTTTGTGAACTCTGGTAGAAAATTTTAAAAGTTTCCATTGTTTTGGCATCACTAAAAAAATTTGTTAGATCATTTCTGTCATTGCCACGAGCCTGCATGCAAAATTTCAGATCGATTGGCTCACGGGAAAGGGGCTAAAAATCGATCCAAAATTTTGTCGACAAGCAGACACTACCAGTTAATATAAAGGCAGTAAATAAAGGGAGTAAAAGTTCACCAATAATTTAAAAAACAAATTTTTATGTATTAATTTATTTAAAGAAAAAAATAATTAAATGAAATAGTAATAATAATAAAAAAAAATAATATACAATACAAAAAAAAAGAATATATAAATAAAATAAAATAAAGATAAAAGCATTCATAGCATTATAATACATATAAAAGGTCAATGTTTTCTAACCGTAACCGTAACTAGTCAGTTGTTTTTTTTTTACATGAAAATCATTTAAAACAGTTACCGAACGTAACCGGAACGTCCCAATACTTTTCATGTGAAAAAAAGGCTGACACGTTACGTAACAGTTACATGTCGCTAACTTGTTCTTTACACAGGCTACTGCTTTTGCAGCCAACTTCAAGTCTATTTATATAGTTTCGTAAGCATAACTGATAAAATTGTTTCTATTATTTTTTGCTGTAAGTAATAAATTATAAATATACTGAATTTGCAAACTAAAATGGATACATATATTGGAGGTGCTTTAATACAAAAGAGTTAACGAAACAAAATCAAAAAAAAACAACTCTACAACATCAACAATGGCAGTCATATGTTCTTCAAATAGAAAAAAAAACTGCAAGTGTGTTTTGTTGGCTACAAAACAAAAATAGTGTTGACAATATAACAAAATATGTAAAAGAAGTTAGTGCTATGAAATATTTTATTTTGTTTAAAAAAAAAATCGCAAAATGAAAGGCTATAATTCCATTAATAATCAAAAGGCGTTAAACTAATTTATTTATTTTTACGTTGTACTAATGCATTTTAAATAAGTAAAAGTAATTGTATATTTAAATAAAAATGCATTTGTATTATATGTTGCTGTCGTATTCAGAAAAATCAAGTAGCTGACTATACGACTACAAATGCTGCTGCCAGCAGTCGTCTATGTGTTTCATTCATGATGTTGCATTTTTTTGCGAGCAATACTTACATATATTCTAAATAAAGAAATAATAGTTCTTTTCATACTGCGAAATCTATACAAATATATGTACAAATACTATATGTCAAATTTCAAATTTGCAATAATTGATACATTTTTGAAAGAAAATTGTATAATATGAAATGTCTTTAATTTATTTCATAGAAAACAATTTTTTGAGGTGCGTGGATTTTCCATATTTACTGTTTTACTATTTTCGTAATGAGGTTAAATGAGTTAAAAAGAATTTAAAATATTTGAAAATATTAGGTGAGGATCCTCAAGATGTAATATACGATCGGTCTAAAACTTTTCACTTAGAGCCACAGTTAAATTCGAAACAACAAAAACCCATATATTTTGTGCATAAAGTTTAACATTAAATGTGCTTTTCTAAAATGTCTATATATTTTTCTCATTCATTTCTGACCATCTTCAATGTAAATTTACCAAAGTTTTTTTTATTGCAATATGTATATAAAACTTAAAAATTTAATATTTTTTATTGTGTATTAACTTATTATTCTGCGATTTTCATTACATCACAAAATGTTACAAATTGGCACTACTGTTTCAAAAACAGAAAACTTCTAAATCAGTTGAAAACAGTTGATCTGTAAAACTGTGTGTGAAATTGTGTCAAATAAAGGTGCTATTACATGATGTGTTTTTTACATATGTACTGTCAAATTTTCCCACAACAAAAGTTGTACACATCGTGTGATACATATGAAACATTGTTTATGTACAATACATGAAGAATGTCACACGTAAATTTTTCAATTAGAACAGGTTCTATTTTTGCATGACAAACAAATGAAAATACAACACTGCTTGTGGCGAAAGAAAAACAGAGTAAATTTTTAAGATTAATATTGAAAGAAAAATAAATTGCTTAGTATTAATTAACAATTAAAAAATACATAACCTTTTTTTAACAAAAAATTTTTGTAAATTCACAAATTAAATCAGCTGTTGTTTACATTTAGAGGTTATGTCATACGGAAATACATACGCACGTGTGATAGCAAAAATTATGAATCGTATGTAAAAGACAATTTTGACAGACATGAAGAATTTCATATGGATAAAAAAAGTGACAGTACATATGTAAAAAACACTTCGTGTAATAGCACCTTAAAATTACAAATATTAATAAATATAATAATACATATATATATATTTTATTAATTTTGTTAAGAATTAGCACAAAATTGATTTTCCATTTTGCATTTCATTTATAAAGAATTCTGCCATATTTTGTTAAAGGGAAAATCCATTTTTGTTATATTAAAAAAAACAGACTTGCATTTAATTTTTCCGTGACTGCCTCAATAATTGCGTAGATGCCACCACAATATTTTTTCTAATTAAATATTAACCAATATCTAACTAGAATTATGATTTATTCTGACTAAAAAGTTCCAATTAAAAGTTATTCATCCCAATTATGAATATTCTCAAGGAATTTCTTTCTCACGGAAAATACATTTCTCGAGAAAAAAATTCCTCCAATTATAAATTCCGCGTGAACAAAAAATGATTAACTGGCATCATCGAATTTCGAAGCCACTTGCTTTGCTTATTGACAATTTATTTTCTATTTTTTGTGTGTGTTCAAACGACCCTACAATAAATGTCCCAATAAACATTTTTGTTTGCTATCAACTTGAGGTGCATTTGAGATCAAATACATTTCTCAAATCTCCAGCGTTAATTCTCAAATGCCCTCAATAGTTCGAATATAGTCTTCTCAACTTAAAAGGCACATTTTTATATGGCGATTTTCATAGTTATCAAATTGAGAAATTTGTGATTCTCAACTTGATAGCAAAGAAATATTTCCAATCGGTATCAAATGGAAGGTACGGAATTGCCATATTAAAAAATATTATACTAATTTTAGAAATGAAAACAATGTACTTATTTTAATGTTTCAATTTAATTTCATTATATATTTAACATTACTATGTACATATTTAACATTAAATGTACATATTATGTACATTTTTTAAAATCTAGAATTAAAAATAAATGAATTAATTAGTTGTACATTTTTTGAAAAATTCGACAAAAAGCAGAAATAATTAAAAATATATCAATGATTTATTTGTACTTTTTTGGCATTTTTTAATTTAATTTATTATTTATGACATATTTAAATAATATCTCAGACTTAACACAAATCGTATTCAAGTTGAAAAAATGTTTGGTCTCAAGTGGAGAAAAGTGTTGGATATCCAATTGAGAGTAAAAATGTTTCTCAAAGATTGGAAAAAATGTTAAGTCTCAACTTGATGTCAAGTTGAAAGCAAACAAGGAGAAAAATTGTTCAACCCAAGTTGAGAATTACATTTGACATCAATTTAAGAACTTAACTTTTCTCCAACATTGGAGAAATAATATTTCAATGCATACTGGGGAATGACCGAAACTAACACATAAACAGTTTTTTCCTATTTGAAAAACATATGACTGTCATTGTTGCTGTTGTAGAGTTGTTATACCCTCCACTCCAGTTTGTCATTCCGTTTGTAATAATTAGAAAAAAAATTTTGGACCCCATAAAATTTATATATTTGTGATCCTTATAACAACCGGAGTTGATATAGCGATGTCCGTCTGTCCGTCTGTGGAAATCACGATGACGGCATCAATCCGGCAGCTAGGGTACTCGTTGACATAAAAATGATTCACTAACATCATGAGAAGTTTGCTATTTAAAATCGTCCAAATCGGTCGATTAGGGCCCGAGATTTGAATGAAGAACTAAAAAAGTCTTGCAAAAAAAAATAATTTTCTATGTTGTTCTTGTCACGATCACGCCCTCAATAGTGCAGCTACAGTGATCATTTTTAGTGAGAATGATTCACCAAATTCATGGAAAGATTTCTACTTCAAAAATCATTAAAATCGGTGGAACAGGTCCAGGGAAATCTCTGAAAAAGTAAAAAAAAAATGAAAAACATGATATTTCTATATTTTTCTTGTTGTTATTCTAAATTTTGCATTGTTTTCATAGCTGGACTTGTTGTTTTTGTGGTCGTTATGGTAATAATATAACAAAAACAAACCCTTTGTACATTTTTTTATCAACTCTGGTAGAAAAATTTAAAAGTTTCCATTGTTTTGGCATCACTAAAAAAATATGTTAGATCATTTCTGTCATTGCCACAAGCCTGCCTGCAAAATTTCAGATCGATTGGGTCACGGGAAAGTGGTTAAAATCGATCCAAAATTTTTTCGACAAGCAGACACTACGAGTTAATACAAAGGGAGTAAAAATTCACCAACATCTAAAGCAAATAATGCTAAAATACCTAGTTGTTAATAAAAAAAACAATTGGGCAATTCACAATGGGTAATGTATCGTTGTATCTCTTGTATCGTGTATCACTTTACAATAGTGTAAAATTGTTGTTGGTAATTTTCACTGAAAAATCTGATACACGATCCAACTTCATTTGCTATGTTTTGTAAATGTTGTATATTGTATCATAACATATCAGTTCCAAGTGAATGCCAGTTTTTATGAAAAAGAAAAAACAAATACATAGAATATTATCAGCATAAATAATTATAAAATAAAATATGGCAAACAATGCAAATAACGCAAATACATCGATAAGTTTATTTATATAAAAATTAATGTTTATATTTTTAGTATGTATTTTCTCTTTCAGTACCAACCAAAACATTTAACATTTTTTTTTTTTCATTATAAATTAAAATGCAAGAGGTACGTAACTAAAACTCCAGGGTATATCTCACGACCAAAAAGCAAACACTGACAAGTGTTTTCTCTTATACAAAATAGCAGAAGCGACGAAGCGATCTTTCCTCGTTGGATCGAAAATTACTAAAGAAAGCGTTTTACAATATGAAAATACAACTGAGTGTTCACAACAAATGATTGTATTGTGTATTTCAATACAACATACAATATACAACACCTGTTGTGAATTGCCCAAATGTAAATTTAGCAAAAAAATTTATGTATTAATTTATTTAAAGAGAAAAACACAAAAATAACGTTTGATGTTGTATTTTTTGTGTGTAATATTTAAATATACATACATACACATATTAAATAATACAAATAATGTACATATATTATATATATGTATGTATGTATATTGATAGTAACTGCATGTTAGAAATAAATCGGTTATTTTATTTACATAAAATTCTGCAGTATTTTGTTGTGGGGAAAATACATTTCTTTTGTATTAACAGAGTGTCACTTCATTTTGCTCAGCGTGACTATGCCACAGTAGATGCCGCCATAATTTTTGTTTGTTCTAATTAGCTTTGCAATAGTTATTTCTATTTTAACATGAATGTTAATATTTTCAACTAGATATCATACAGAACAATGTTAAGAGTATACACGGGTTGGTCTTTTATTTCATACGTTTTTTCATTATTCTTTTACAAATATGAACATAAGTTTGGCATATTACCCACCAATCTCACATCACACTGCAAGTTCGAAAAACTCAATACACTCACATTTTTTTTTACTAATACACACACATTTTCCGCAGTGGTCACACTAATGGCACCAAATTTTTCGTGCGAATAGTGGCAGACACTAACGATGATTAATGTTACCCTGTTATAAATTTAATGCAAATTTACTGGATCCTGTAAAATTGTAATTAAAGTTTTAACTTGTTAAATCTATTATAATGATTTATTTTTTGAAATGCGCATACAAAAACGTTTGTTAATTATAGAGCATAAATATTATTAACTATTATTAAAATAATACTAATAATAATAAATGTAAACATTTTCCCTCAAACATGTGCCTGTATAATAAACTTAGTAACTCTACTTAAAATAAAATAAGAGAGAGAAGTACACAAATTTTTTCAAGTTTACGCTTCGACAACATTTTAAAAATGAGATTGCAGTCAGATGTTTGAGCATAAAATTTAATGGCGATGGATTCGACTAATTCGAACAATTTTTCGTTGATAATACGTACACAACGATTTTACAATTTCAGTGTGATGTGAGATTGGGGGGTTAACTTTTTGTTGTCTTTACAAAATAGAGTTACCGAGTTCGTCAATGAGTTTTTTGCTTACAAAACAGTTCTACATAGTTATATAGAATTATTATTCTGCTTTACCTATAAAATATCTGATTGCGATTACATCTAATTTTTAAAAATTGTTTATAATTAATAAAGCATTATTATTCACATAAATACAAAATTTCACTTTTTAAATTTTCCATTCAAATTTAAGAAAATATCAATTATAATAAAAACTGAAAATAAAATTTCCAATTATAAATTAGAAAATATTAATTGAGTTTCAGAAAATCATATCAAAACGTCGGAAATAATAATTTTAAATTTAGAAATATCTTTACATTTAAAAATGTTTACATTTAAAAAAAAATATTGCCATTCAGGAGATATTAATAACTTTTCAGTACCGCGATTCAGTAACTTCTTTTAACGATAGTCGAATTGTAAAAAAAAAAAAAAATTGCAAAATTATCAGTAAAATTTTGAAACGATATTCGCTATTGTTAAAGTCAGCTGTTGTTGTTATCTAAACGACAACCATTTTTGTGTTGTTTATCCAATCGATAAAAACTTAAATTTTTAGGTTGAAATGTCGTCATACATAAATTAAAATCATGAAATAGTGAAAATATTTTACTTTAATTAAAAAACTTTTTTATATAAATAAAAAAATTAAATAGCATATTCAATTCATTATTTCATTTTCAAATAAATAAACAGAAATATTAGTAAAAAAAATAAAGATATTAAACATAAACATAAAATCATCCTGTCAAACACGAAGTAATTTGTTTTTTTCTATTCTTTGTGTTTTTCGCTTATTTTGACAGAGATGCCACTCCTTTACAATTTAAATAAATAGAAAAACAGATTTGTCGATATTAATTTAAATTCAATGAATTTAAGAAAACCTCAAATGATATTTAAGAATTGCTAACATAAAAATTGTTACATAAGTAAACGTAATTTTATGAGAATGTTATTTTTTATATATAAATTTTCACAATTTTTTTTGGATGAAATTTTGATGAAGTTTTTCAGAAAATAAAGATAACATTAAATTATTTTATTTAAAATGTTTGGGACTTTTCGTTTTTTGCGTTTTTCATCCCTAATTTGATTATTTATTATTATAAATTTATTCTCTATGTTTTCAAAATATGGCAATATTTTAAAAAAAAGTTGAGAGAGCTTTTTTTTTTGGTTATTATTTTGTTACTCCATCCGACCTATATGGCCACAATGAAGAAATATTTGGCCAGTTAAAAGAAACTATACAGCCATCTCCAATTAGCACGATTTAATGCATATAGCCACTCTACACAACCATTACCTTTGCAATGGAGGTTAGGGCGAGCTATTTAATTAGCAAAAACTAAATTAAACGAGAAGTTATGTCATATAACCGGAAACGCATGCATATAGGTGTATAACCAAAATGCATGCCGATCAGCAACCACGATGACCAAAAAACAAACACCGAAATAAATCCGAAATAATAGAAAAGAAGAAAACCAACCCAAAGAATTTGCTGAAATAATTTGGTATTAAGTTTAACAAATTGTTTACTTTTTCATTTACATTTATTATCAAGACTCAAAGCGAGGTGGAGGGTATCAAAGATTCGGCACAGCCGAATTTAACACTCTTACTTGTTTTTTAATAGATTTAAGTGAAGATCGGGAAGCAGCTCTATATGGGGCCAAAGGGATCATTTTTGTACTTCTCATTAATGGATGTAATGAACGCATACAAACCCAATTTGAGTAAGATCTATATGACAATTTGGATCTTATGGCAATTTATGTCGATTTCATAGGGGTATAATTTGTATGGGGGCTAGGTCTGAACATGGACCGATTCTCACCAATTTCAATAGCGTTCATTCCATGGCCGATAAAAGCTTATATACCAAATTTCATCGAAATATATTCATATTTGCGACCTGCAGTTTGATTACAAGCTTTACATGGACACACAGACGGACGGACGGACATTGTTAAATCAACTCAGAAAGTGATTCTGATTCGATCGGTATAATTAAAGATGGGTCTAGGTCAAATATTTTTGGTTGTTACAAACAGCAGCACAAAGTCATTATATCCAAACCACATAGTGGTATAGGGTATAAAAATATAGACATTCAGGAGAAATTAATAGCTTTTCAGTACCGCGATTCAGTAACTTCTTTTAAAGGTAGTCGAATCGTTAAAAAAAAAGAAAATAGCAATTTTATCAGTAAAATTTTTAAACGATATTCGCTATTGTTAAAGTCAGCTGTTGTTGTTATCTAAACGAGAACCATTTTTGTGTTGTTTATTCAATCGATAAAAACTTAAATTTTTAGGCTGAAATGTCGTCATACATAAATAAAAATCATAAAATAGTGAAAATATTTTGCTTTAATTAAAAAAACTTTTTTATGTAAATAAAAAAATTAAATAGCATATTCAATTCATCATTTCATTTTCAAATAAATACACAGAAATATTAGTAAAAAAAATAAAGATATTAAACATCAACATAAAATCATCCTGTCAAACACGAAGTAATTTGTTTTTGCTATTCTTCTTTGTGTTTTTCGCTTATTTTGACAGAGATGCCACTCGTTTACAATTTAAATAAATAGAAAAATAGATTTGTCGACTGTCGTTAAGATATATGTACTTAGTGAATCACTTAATCCTTAGTGCAAACAACAATAGCTGTCGATATATTTTGCGATTGTCGGATCGTTGAAAGTTACAGAATCACACTACAGAAAACATTAATTTAAATTCAATGAAATTTTGAAAACGTCAAATGATATTTAAGAATTGCGAACATAAAAACTGTTACATAAATAAACGCAATTTGATGAGAATGTTATTTATATAGAAATTTTCACAATTGTTTTTGGATAAAAATTTTAAGTTTTTCAGAAAATAAAGATAACAAATTATTTTATTTAAAATGTTTGGGACATTTGGTTTTTTGCGTTTGGCATCCCTAATTTGAATATTTATTATTATAAATTTATTCTCTATGTTTTCCAATTATGGCAATGTTTTAACAAAAAGTTGAGAGAGCTTTTTTTTCGGTTATTATTTGTTACTCCATCCGACCTACATGGCCGCAATGAAAAAATATTTCGCCACTTAAAAGAAACTATACAGCCATCTCCAACTAGCATGATTTAATGCATATAGCCACCCTACACAACCATTACCTTTGCAATGGAGGTTAGGGCGAGCTATTTAATTAGCAAAAACTAAATTAAAAGAGAAGTTATGTCATATAACCGGAATCGCATGCATATAGGTATATAACCAAAATGCATGCCGATCAGCAACCACGATGACCAAAAAGCAAACACCGAAATAAATCCGAAATAATAGAAAAGACGAAAACCAACCCAAAGAATTTGCTGAAATAATTTGGTATTAAGTTTAACAAATTGTTTACTTTTTCATTTACATTTATTATCAAGACTCAAACCGAGGTGGAGGGTATCAAAGATTCGGCACAGCCGAATTTAACACTCTTACTTGTTTTTTGATAGATTTAAGTGAAGATCGGGAAGCAACTCTATATGGGGCCTATGACTCAGGATTTTTGTATAGGCAGTAATTTTGAACTACTGATTAATGGATGTAATAAACACATACAACCCCAATTTGACTGAGATCTATACGATAATTTGGAACTTATAGCAATTTATGTCGATTTCATAGGGGTCATTTGTATGGGGGCTAGGTCTGAACATGGACCGATTCTCACCAATTTCAACAGCGTTCATCCCATGGCCGATAAAAGCTTATGTACCAAATTTCATCAAAATATATTCATATTTGCGACCTGTAGTTTGATTAAAAGGTTTACATGGAAGGTTTAATGATGTTCGTCAGGCTTTAACAGTTCATTTGGTTCCCTTTTGCTTTTTTAATAAAACAAGTCTTTTCTTCTTGCTGGTTGAATCCAAACTTAAACTTTATTTAAAATTGCCCTTGCTTATATATTTAAAATTACAAATAACACTAATGAGTGGTTTACAAAATTAGAGTAACTTTTGAATGTTACATTATTTCTGTGGCAATAAATAATAATGGCTTAAGTCGAAATTTCGTGTTTTGAGATCCCAACATACCATATAGCAAGCAAACTGCAATACAACTTGAAATTAAGCTTATATAAATAGTGGGTTTTAAGCTTTTCTTAATTTCGTTTATATTAATGTTTTTAAAATTTGAATTCACAAGCAGTTTTTAACAACGCTTGAGAAACTATTATTATATGCAACTGTTTCTAAAGTATTCACGAGAAAACTATCAACAAGTACAGTTAACTTTTTTGAGCAAATTTGTCAAAAGTGTTTTAAACGGAGTTTGTTTTAAATACAAAAGTGAGTGCAATTGTATTTATATAATATTAAATTTAAAAATAATTGGTAATATTTTATTAAAACAATTAAAATGCCTAATAAATACAAAAAAAGTGTAAGAATTGAAACGAAAGAAGTAATTGATCTTCTTTTAAATAATAAAAAAACAAAAAAAAATAAATTAATTGGAGGAAGATTTCAGTGCTGGTGTTCCTAATAACAGCCAAATTGAAGATATTAATATTCAGTGCTCAAGTTCAAGTGAAAGTGATGAAACTTTGATTTATAATATTATTAAAGATTACAATATTCGAGATGAGTTGGCCAAGTGGAGTGTAAAACATTTAATTTCTAACTAGGCGTTCAATGAATTGTTGGTAATTATAAAAGGACGCGAGAACATTGAAAGAAACACCTAGAGATGCACCAATTGTTTCGCTTGCAGGTGGTGAATATGTGCACTATGGGCTAAAGGACTGCTTGACAGATTTCTTGTCTTATTCATCATATGATAGTGACACTATTGAATTAAATATCAATATTGACGTGCTTCCAATAGCAAAAAGTTCATTGGCTCAAGTTTGGCCTATACTGGTGAATGTAAGCGGTACAAAGCCTGTGCACACTGTAGGAGTTTATTCTGCCAATAGTAAACCCAAAGCAATACGAATACCCAACAAAAGCAATACGAAGTAAGTTAAATAAAAAATGTTAACTTAAAGTAAATAATCATTGAATTTCTACATTTCATAGATGCAGCTACATCAATAGGTATTTCAGAGGACCTACTTATTAAGGACACCCGCATTCTTCCAGTTCGCGAAAAGTCGCATCAAGCTGCGGGAAAAGTACAAAAATAATAAAAAATCATAAATATATATATATGTATATGTATATAATAATACAAAATTAAATGAAATTAAATTAAAGGAAATAATAAAGATTTTGTTTTTTCAACACTAAATAAAATATTATGCTACAATTATGTAAAAAAAGCTTACGAAAATATTAAGACTAACAAGCTTTTCTATACAACAGTTAATACAATATTATTTTCGTAAGCTTATTCTATAATTGCAAAGATAAGCTTATAGTAATCATGCACATATAATATTTTCACGAGGGTTCCGTTTCGATTTTTCTACAATTGTTACGATAGCCTTTTACAATATATTCTCAAGTCTTTTTCAAGCTTATGGCTTGTGTTGGTAAGCTTATTATAATATTATTCTCAAGTATTTTCGTATGTTGGGATATTAAGCGTTTTGTCTAAAATAAATTGTGTTCGGTTTTTATATAAAATTTTTAGCCACAGAAAAAGATGCACATTTATTTAGAACAAAACTGTTCATTTTATAAAAAAAAAACGTGTTATTAGTAAATATTCGTTGTTTTTTAGTTAAGATGTTATGAAAAAATCCATTTCCAGAAAAATAAAAACTAAAGTGAACTTAAGCTACTATATTGAAATGCAAAGTAATTCTTATTGCTAGTAAGTCGAGATAAGTGCTTTAGGTTAAATTGAAAAATGCAGAAAACCTGTTAGTTATTGAAATTAAGTGTATATAAGCTTTAATGCTAAAACATTTAAATATTGATGTAGCTACCTTAAAAAAAATTAAGTTGAGTTAAGATGTTATGGCTTATGTATTATTTTCCACAAAGACTTAAGTTAAAATATAAATGCGTATAGTTTTATTAATAATAACATTTTATACTTGAAATTTAGCTGAGTGATAGATCTTGAAGAGGAGAATAAGAATATGTAATAAAATGAAAAAGCACTTATGTCAACTTAAGCCATTATTATTTATTGCCACAGATTTAGTCTCTTAAGTCTATATAAATTCTCTTTTAAGTTATTCTACCTATATATCACTAAGTACGATTGTACTAGGCGACCATGAATTATAGGGTGATTTCTCTTACTCAATTATCAATCATACATAGAGTACAATTCCAAGTAAACGAGTGGAATTATACTGGTTAAAGTGCAGACCGATATAAAACACCAATTGCGCATTCCATACGGCCTGCAAATGAAATTGAACCGAGTTGCTCTACATATCGATCAACCAACTCTATTCGATTTCATTGCTTCGTATAATAACCCGCTCAGTCAAACAAACACATTGAGTCATGTAATAAAACCGTTCGACCTACCCCAAATATCCACTTGATATTATTTGTTCTACATTTGTTTGTCGCTAGCCAAAAGTACGTATGCATATATGAAGGTTTGTTTGTTTATATTGTTTTGTTCTTTACTGGCACTTCATTGTGCTACATAAATAAGTAAATATGCTACATATACGACACCCTCATCCTAAAGAAAAATCTTATAGTATTGTTTACACAATTATGAGATTTTTATGATTTAATAATAAAATATTCTGTAATGTTATTAGAATAAAATTTTGTTTAAAAATTCTCGTTTTGTTTTCTTTTTCAATGTAGGTATAGTTGGTTTTGTTCCATTAAAAATATTTTTATTAGCTTATTCATATTTCATGTAAATAACTTTTCTTACGCTATTCTTTGTTATATTGTTTGCTTTTGCATGTTCTATTTTATTTTAGCTTACAATGTGTTTTGATGTTTACATTTATATATTTTATGTTTTTATTGTTAATGTTTACATTTATTAACAATGTATTTTTATGTTCTTATATTATATTTCTTCAAAAGGTTTTTATGTACAGTTTTTATTTTATCTCTTATTTTTAGATCTACATTTAAATTTTTAATTTTTGTTATTTCGTAGGGACCATCATAAGGTGGTACATTCTTTTTTCTGTTCCCTACTCTTACAAACACTAAATCCCTTACTTCTAGTTCTATACTATTCTTGTTAATTAAAGAATTCCCTGTTCTTTTCATTTTTACTTTTTCTATTATATTTCTTGCATATTCCAAAGAATATCTCAATCTGATTTTTAATTCATTAGCATAGCTTTCAAAATTGTATACCTTATTTTTGTCTTGCATGTTGTCACCGGGCAAATTGGGTAACTTGCCGAAAATCAGTTCGAAAGGTGAAAATTATTGTCAACGTGTGGAGTAGTGTTGTATGCGAATGTATAGTATGGTATCCAAGAATTCCAATCATCATCATCAACAAAGGATAGAAAATATTCATTTAAAACTCTGTGATTTCTCTCAACAGTTCCAAGTGTTTCATGATGATAAGGGGTTGAAAATCTTTGTTCCACCTTCAACAATTCACATATCTCCTTCAACAGTTGATTTGTAAACTCAGTTCCTTTGTCCGATTTCAATGTTTTAAACAATCCATATTTCAGGATGCCATTTTCCACTAATGCCTTAGCTATAGATTTTGCCTCTTTAGTCTCCATAGTACAGGCTATTACATACTTCGTTAACTCACATTGCATTGTGAGTATATATCTGAAATTTCCCGATGGTCTCAGTGGACCTACTGTATCAACAACTATAGTTTCGAAACTTTGACATGGTGTGTCGGTCTTTTCGAATGGTTCTTTAGTGTGTCTTATTTGCTTATTTCTCTGGCAAAGATCACACGTTTTGATAAATTGTTTCACCATCTTATACATGTTTTTCCAAATGTATCTTTGTTTCAAACGGAGTAGCGTCTTTCTAACTCCAAAATGTCCTCCGCATGGTGTGTTGTGATAAGCTTCTATTAATTGTCTCTTTCTATCTTCGTTTCTTATGTATTGAGGATTTCTATATAGCAATATTCTGACGTCAGTTCTCTTGTTTCTGTTTATGAGCTCTTTCAATCTTTCATGTGTCACTAAGTTGAATATGTCATCACCCTGCTTGAGAGCGTAACTTTTGTAATTCAACTTCTCTAATACCGATGGTAGTTTCTCCAGTATATTATCTAAGTAATATGGATTTTCGCTACATCTTATGGTCATTTCATTGGGATTGCTATTGTCCTCAATCTTTATTTGTGTAGTGCACCTTGTATCTAATTCAAACTTTATCCTCTTCGCGCGCTTTATGCCATTTGTTGATGTACAGTCCCAAATCACGAGTCGATCGGACTCCGTGTCGGCTGTCACATTTATCTTTTCCTCACCTTTAGCTTTATCACTTATTTCCTTATGTTTCGTTCCTCTTGTAATCACCAATGCTTTTCTTACGGATTCGTCAATCCCTGGAGGTATCATGGTTTTTAGTATACCTGAGTCCAGATCAATTCTGGAAAGTGCGTCTGTATTAGTATTGTTTATTCCTTTTTTATATACTATATCAAAATCATAATCCGAAAGTTCCAAACGTATTCTTGTCAACCTTGAAAATTTCATAATTTTCTAGTGGCATCGTTTCCACTCTGAGATTTCTGACAGCTATTATATCATCCGTCACATTAAGAAGCTTTACATGTTTATTTCCATCTTTTGGTATTATCGTGTTTGCTAAATACACACCCTCGATGATTTCTCTATTCATTATTATTTTGTCCTCTTCTATATCTATGTCAAAAGGTACTATTATCTCGCTTCTTGGTGGTATTCTTATGTGATTTATGTCAACTATATCATCATGTATAGGTATGATTATATTCTCATTGTTTTCGTTAAATGTTAGTACATATTTATCAAAGTCTATATTACATCTGAATCTTGATAAGAAATCTCTACCTAAAATGCCGTCAGTGTTTATTGGAAAATTCTCTTCTACCAATTGCACTTTGTGTTCTATCGTCCTATCATTTATGTTTATCTTCATCATCGTGGAACCAATAGATCTAATTTGTTCCTTTGATATCCCTGTTAAACAACAGTCATCATCCGAATCCACATCATAACGGTAAAAAAATTTCGTTTGCACAATGAGACATCAGCTCCCGTGTCTATTAAAAATGTCAATATAAGATCTGTATGCAATATATTCAGGTTGATGTAATTCCTGAGATTCGATGAGATTCTAAATATTTTTTTCGTTTCTAATTCATGCCCCTGGAGATTGTGTCTGCGTAATCCCCGGCATTTGGTAGTTTCCCTGAGCCTCTGCTGTATGTACATTGAAACTCCTACTGTTATTTCCTCTGTTATTATATTCATCTCTATTATTATTATTATTATTATTATTATTATTTCTGTTGTTACGGTAACCATTATTACCTCTATTGCGGTTGTTATTACCATTATGGTAATTATTATTATTAGTATTATTTCTGTTTGCGAATCTATTGTTGTTGCTATTTCTGTTATTATTTTGATTACCTGAACGACACATCCTTGCAAAATGATTTGGTCTATTGCATTTATTACACTTTTCTCCGTTAGCTGGACATCTGTTACCATGTATTGAACCACAGTTATTGCATTTCGACCGTTGTTGTCTACTTGCAGCATAGTTGCCCGTAGCGTACAACACCTGTCTTTGTGTCGAACTATTCTCTGATTCCTCTGCAATGTTCAATGCGTCGACGAAGTTTGTAACTCTACTGGCGTTTATGGTTGATAAGATTTGTTGATCTTTTATGCCATTCTTGAACGTATTAAACGCCATTATGTTATTCGTCCTTACTATAGAAGCTCTATCTACTTCTCCGACCTGCGATATTTGTATCTCATTCAATTCCGAAATCAACTCCTGTATCTTGTTTGCGAATTCTCTAACTGATTCACTTCTCTGAGTCAACCTTGAAATCCTATTCAAAACATTGTTCGAGTTACCCGTCGGTTTGTACGTTCGCCTCAATGCAATTATTAATTCTATTATGTTCGTTGGTACAGTCTCCTGTTTTACCATGTTCTGAACCCTAGCATCTAAACGTGATTTGAATACAAAATTGAAAAATGCATTTTGCTTTGCTGCTGGTATGGTTTCGTTTACCAACTCTACATTTGTAACAAAATTACTTAGATCGCTTTTCTTTCCTGAAAAAACATTAATTAGCTTGATCACCGTCCAACCAGTCCAGACACACACTAGCGACATCTAAATTTTTGTTTGTGAACTACAGAAATTTTCATAATATTTTTACAACCACTTTCAGATGAAACAACTATATTAATATAATATGCTGTCACCCTTATACACGTTGTATATTTTTTTTTATTGCTTATTTCTGCTTATTCATTGTCACAAAAAACAAATTTTTACAAGCATCAGCACAACCCTCCAAAATGTCACTCAAAACCTTAGAAATGGCTTTTGTCTCATCCAACTCCTATTTTAACTCAGCCAACTTTTTATGTTGTTTGCGTTCCTTTTTCGATAAACTCCACAAACGTTGACGATGAGCCTCCAACTTCTTTTGTTTCAATTCATTTTCTATGTGAAGAGTCATGTGAAGCTTTTTATCATTGGCAAACACAAAACGGAAACAATTCTTAATATCATGTTTACTTTCATCATACTTTCATCATCACCAGCAGCATGTTTACTTTTCGTTGTTTTTGCCTCTTTTCGATTGCAAAAATTTCGAATCTTCACCATCCAGCATGTCGGCTACGTTATCCAGCATCTTCATATTGTTCATCATCGTTGTTTTGCTTCTTCCTTCTTGGCCGCCTTTTTTTGTGCCAGCAATAGTAATTTTTGCTTTCTTCCTTCGGCCCTGGCTTGAGTAGTCTTGAATGTAATTGTCTTACGTAAAACAAATCACAAGCTATGTGTTTTAATATACACCTTTTATACATATTTTTATATCAAAACAGATAATACGATATTATTAATGTTTTTTAAATGTTTATCAATAGCAAATACTCACTATTTTTCCATTATTATTGTTTTTTATGCTGGTTACAAACATGTGTAGCTGTTCACTTGCACACATTATATTTTGTATATTTTATTTTTTAATCTCTTTCTCAAAGTTGTTATAGCAATTCTAAGAAAAAAAAGGTAAACAAAGCCATACGGTTCGTGTTTACTTTTTTGACAGCTGTCAAGTTGTCACGACTGTGTTAGGCTGTGAGCTTGATTATAGCAGCTATCTCATTTATGTCCATCGCTTCCATTGTTGTAGCTTGTCGTTTGTCCAAAACAATTTTACCCTTTGAATGTTGTGTCAATAATCCTAATGCTTCGTCCCTCAAATTTCTAAACCTTTCTGTTATTCTCTGTACTTCACTACCGTTTAATTCTACCAATATTTTCTCTAAATCTTCTTCTAAACCTTGTATTTCTAGTCTTTTCGCTGAAATAGTTTCTGAGGAGTACGGACGACTTATAGATTTTCTAGCATTTACTATTATAGACTCCAATGATTTTAATATCGGATCCATGGGAAATAACAATCATTAAATTTTTATTTTCTTTTCTTTTTGAATTTATTCTTTATGTTTCTGGCTTTCTAATACGTACAAATTGTTTTTTTTTTTTTATAATATTTTTTCTGTTCAAATATTTCATGATTTCAATGATTTTTATCATGTGCTCACAAAAACATTTTGTCTTAATATAATTTTTAATTCTTAATTCTTCAATTTATTTCATACAATTTTCAATTTTTGATTTTTGTAACATAATTTTATTATACCCTATACCACTATGTGGTTTGGGTATAATGACTTTGTGCTGCTGTTTGTAACAACCAAAAATATTTGACCTAGACCCATCTTTAATTATACCGATCGAATCAGAATCACTTTCTGAGTTGATTTAACAATGTCCGTCCGTCCGTCCGTCCGTCCGTCCGTCCGTCTGTGTGTCCATGTAAAGCTTGTAATCAAACTGCAGGTCGCAAATATGAATATATTTTGATGAAATTTGGTATATAAGCTTTTATCGGCCATGGGATGAACGCTATTGAAATTGGTGAGAATCGGTCCATGTTCAGACCTAGCCCCCATACAAATTACCCATATGAAATCGACATAAATTGCCATAAGATACAAATTGTCATATAGATCTTACTCAAATTGGGTTTGTATGCGTTCATTACATCCACTAATGAGTAGTCCAAAAATGATCCCTTTGACCCCATATAGAGCTGCTTCCCGATCTTCAGTTAAATCTATTAAAAAACAAAAATATTGCACTGATTCTTCTCAAATTTTGTTTGTATATATTTTTGCAAAATACAAGAGACTTTACCAAACATGATCAGGATCGGTCCATTTTTGGACCTAGTCCCTTTATAGATATAGCATCCGATATGAACTTTTTCATATCTGCAGCCAAAAAAATTAATAAAAATCCCACTCAAATTTGGTTTTTGCTTATTTTCAATGTCCAGTTAGTTGGGCCTAAGAGATAGGGTTTCTAAACGCATGGTATAGGGTATCGTATAGTCGGTCTAGACCGACTATAATTTTCTTACTTGTTTTATTTCATATAATTTTAATGCTTAATTTTGTGAATTACAATTCTGCTTTATTTCATACAATTTTAATTCTTAATTTTGTGAATTACAATTCCATTTTAATCTATAAAATTTTTAATTTCTTACTTTCTTTTAATTCATAAATTTACTTTTGTGATTTCGAAGTCTTTTTACTGGTGCAACCCAGCTCTTACGTTTTGTCTACGTATTTGATTCCTTACATACCTACGCAGATATTTCATTATTACGGTTAATGTAACCACCACACAGATAAAAAGTACAATCTCGAAGCTTACGCTCACTGCTGTTGGAGCTTGGGCCGTTGCCGTAATCAACTCGTTTATTTTTGTTTGGGTGCTCCCCATTTCTTTTTTGTCAATTTTTTAGCCTTTCTGAATTCCTTTATTTCTAGTTTTATTTTTATTATGCGTGCTTGTAGCTTTATTTTAATTTCCTCGTCCTTGGTGTATGATAATTCCGAATTAATTATTGTCAACTCCTTTTTCTTACGGTTGACAAAGTCACCTCTTCACTTCCGTATCTTTGGTACTGGATATATCTCGTACACTGGTTCAATTATTTTCACCTTCTTCTTTATTTCTATTGGCTTTGGACCGAGTTTCAATATATCAGGTTTCGGTATCTCTTCTTTGCACTCTTGTAGTTGTCTTTTCCAATTGCTTTCCGCAATTTTCATACCCTCTACCAGTTCTTCCCAAGATTCATTCATTTGTCACTTTGATTTTAAAAAAAAGACTCTTTGTTACACTTCTGTTTCCTTTTGCTTCTATCCGTGGTGTTTACCGTAAAATAATCTATCCACGCAGCCACATAATTTCACTTGTACGCGAAAAAAATTTTTCAAAATCATATTCATTATATTTTATACAAAAAATTTCTCAAAAACTACGTTATATTACACAAAATTTAATTCAATTATTTAATTTAGCTTTCACATAATTTTTCTTATTATATTTTGTTCAGAAATTCATTTACACAAAAAAAATTTATTAACTTCTTGTTTTTAAGAAATTCTACCAACCTCGCACATGCGATGTCTGTCGGTTTTTCTTTTATACGAACCAAAAATATATTGTAGTAAAATGTTCTTTATTATCGTTGAGCCAAAGCATCCTCAACGCAATATAGGCAGTTAAGATTGACTTTATACTGCTTTTATGCCGTTGGTGGCAATCTAATGACTTAGCTTTCTGCTAACTGTCATTCTCGCACACTGTAGGATCTGCTGAGGCGGTAGGATCATCGGTTGCAGGATCATTCAACTATTGGCAGGACTTCTTAATTTTCGGCAGGATTCTTGATTTTTTAGCAGGATTTCTTCCCCATATACGGCAGGATACTCTTGATGTTCGGCAGGATCGCCATCTAATGATGTTCGTCAGGCTTTAACAGTTCATTTGGTTCCCTTTTGCTTTTTAAATAAAACAAGTCTTTTCTTCTTGCTGGTTGAATCCAAACTTAAACTTTATTTAAAATTGCCCTTGCTTATATATTTAAAATTACAAATAACACTAATGAGTGGTTTACAAAATTAGAGTAACTTTTGAATGTTACATTATTTAGTCTCTTAAATCTATATAAATTCTCTTTTAAGTTATTCTACCTATTTATCACTAAGTACGATTGTACTAGACGACCATGAATTATAGGGTGGTTTCTCTTACTCAATTATCAATCATACATAGAGTACAATTCCAAGTTAACGAGTGGAATTATACTGGTTAAAGTGCAGACCGATATAAAACACCAATTGCGCAAGTTACTTTACTTAAGAAAAAACGTTTGTGTCTTTTGAATGTTGTATAATTACTAACTTTATTTTTGAATTTACAGTTTAATATAAAACAAGAAAATGTACAAAAATTGATGACTTAATAAATTGAAAATAATTATAAAAAAATGCATACGATAATAAAAACAAAATTCAACTTAAATTTATAGGTGTTACAAAATATGTTAAAGTGTGCACTAATAAAGAATAAAACAGAATTCTATATAACAGCACATTTAGGTTTGTGTGGATGTAAGTAGTGGATTGGACAGGAAGTAAGTATTAATTAGTTTATGCAAAGACAATGGTTCATTTTGCTTACTTTAATAATTTATAATTAAATGGAAAAAATATTTATTAAATTGTGTCAGTAATATGAACTAAAATAAGAAATAAAAAATGTATAAATAAATTGTTGTTGTTGTTGTTATTTTTGTTTACTGCTGTCTTGGTGGTTTTGGTGGGGGTTGATGTGACAACATAACTCCTCCCCCCTTAGTGTAGAGCGATGGCCACAGCGACTTTGGCGGGGACAGAGCGACTTCGGTGGTGTTAGGATAATAGTGAATTCTAGGGTTCTTCCACAACAGGACAAGGCCAGTTATAGCTACGATGATGACGATCAATGTTATTGTTATAAAAGCATTTCCTCTTTGCGTTGTGTATTTTCTCAATTGTAAGATATCAATTTTGTTAATGAAGCTACAGTCCTTAACTTTTTCCAAACTCAAAGTTTCTGTCATCGATTCAATCTGCAGCTTATTTAGGTTGGGTGGAGCGATGAAAATTGTATCCCAATGGGCTAAAGGGTTGTCTCTATATGTTGTCCCGGCTACCGTAACAGAACAATTGGCATAGTGAAGAAGTGATGTTCCTTTTATTGTAAAATTTTGTCTGCAATCAGAAATTATTAGTAATTCATTTACATTAATAAAAATTATATAATTGTCTTCCGGTTGAAAGATAGTTGAAGTGAATCCCACGTCGTTCACTCTACATATTGGTGTTTTGCCATTTAATATTCTTCCAATGCAAGTTGAGTTATCGGTGTTTTCAAAGTCATTCGACTTTTTGCAATAGTACATGTCCTCAATCTTTGGGCAAATCTCTGTTAAGTACTGGAGGTTGTGCTTATTATAACTTACATAAGGTTTAGTATTAATAATTTTGGTATTATTCATAGGGAGAGGAATGAGGTGGTAAAGTATGTTTATTTCTTTTGATAAATTTGGCAGTTTTATATTAAAAATTAATTTGCTGCTATTATAATATGCCTGGAGTTCCAGAAGTTCGTAAAGGTGTCCGTCCGAAACTAAGTCAATATTTTGAGACTTCATATGATGTCTTATTTCATCTAGTTCATCCGGATGAAGAATAAGCTTTGATATTATACCAAGTTTAGCAAGCATTACTGCTTCAATTATATCTGAAACATGATCTATTAACAAATCTATATTATAATCGAGTTGATTCATATATTGAATTTCTGCTAATGCGTCGTTTTCCTTCCGAATGCTGTAATAGTTGTAATAGTTTCTTGTTCCTTGTTGATATGTTCTGTAAAATTTTTAAATCTCTGCATCATTTGTATATTCAAACTTTTCTGATTTTCTGCTATAGTAATTGAATTTGATGCTATGCCCTGAAGTTCTTGGATTTGTTCGTTTATAGTCTTCGCGTCAGTTGCGTCCATGTTTCCAGTTATACATTTAATTACAGAACCTAATCCATTAAATAGTCCTCGCTTTGTTCGTTTGTAGGGATTTAACGTCTGTAGTTTGTTTTCAAGTCCCTTAAGTTTTAATTTACATATTTTAGCGGCATATTTTAGTTGACTATGTTTTTCGAATGTGTCTATTATGCGAAATAGTTTTGAAGTCTGTTCGTTATAACTTTCCAGATCTATTATGTGTATAAAATTAAAGTGACTTTGGATCGTTCTTGCCCGGCCAACCTTTAGGGCAATCATATTCTGGTCTTTGTCAAAGTTCTGAACCTCCAAAATCTGTCCATAAACTAAGGGTAAGCTGAAAATATAAAAATATTTAAATAAAAGTCGGTTATTTTCTTTTTCTAAGTTTCATTTTTGACTTATGTAATTTTTTATCATTAGTAGTTTGTAGCGTGATGCCATTGTCTTTTAATACCTCATGTTTTGAGAATCGTGCGGTTAGTTTGTTTCGTCTACATTCTCTTCTATATATTTCCTCACCTTTGTTCCTATTCTCTGGGTGTTTTCTTGTCTTATTCAGATTATTTATTTTCCTGATTTTAGCTCTCATAACCTTCTCCTTAACAGAGGGGTACAGTTTTTCTTTAAATTCATTTAACTTAGTTAAAAATTCATGTTTGTTCTCGAATTTTATCTCTCTTGCAAAATTATATGGTCTTCCAAACAATAGTTCATATGGTGTGAAATTTGTAGATGAATGAATTGTGTTATTGTATGTCATGAATGTCTCATTTAAAATTTCTTCGTGATCTATATCCATTTTCTTGGATTTTCTGGTGCTCATGATAATTCTGTAAATTTCGGTCAAAGTTGAGTGGAGTCTTTCCACGGGAGAATTGCTACTAGATTGTTGAAATGATGTGAAATGAAGTATTATTTCATACTGTTTACAAAAATCTTTAAAAATATTGGTAGTGAATTCAGTACCTTGGTCACAAACAATTTTCTTAGGAATTCCCAAAAAATTCATAAATGATTTTAAAGCTTTGAGCACACAAACACTCGTTTTTGATTGTAGGGTGTATCCGGCCGCATATTTGGAAAATTTATCAATTATAGTTAAAATACATTTACCATTTATAGTATATATATCTATATGTAAAATCTGAAGGGGTTCATCTGGTGTTTCCGTCACTTGAAATTTTAATTTTGGTGGATGTCTGTCATACTTTAACGTATTGCAAATTTCGCAATTGTTCAAAGTTTTATTTATTATAGACTGCATGAGAGGAAAATAATATTGTCTTTTTAGGTATTCATAGGTTTCAGTAATTCCCCTGTGGTTTCTGTTTTCGTGGCAATTTCGTATGAGTTCCACTTGCTTATCCTCGTCAGTTATATCTAATAAAATTTTGTTGCAACGGATGACACGGAACTGTTTCCCATTTGAAAAGTATTTTGAATATACTAATTGGATAATTTTAAAAGTTATGTCATCAGAGAATATGGCAGTTAGTTTACCCGCTGGAACATATTTTTTGAACATCTGTATTATTATGTCCTCAGAAAATTCTTTTTCCCTTATAGTTCGGCGTTGTTTATTTCTAAAAATGGTTTCGGCGGTAATATTTGGTCCTTCATCTGACACTTCTAATAATAGCTGTAAGTTAAACTCATTCAAAGGTTTTTCAGATATTGAGATTCCATCGTCTAAATTTTCGTCACAAGAATGTATTGTAGATAATTGGCTTGAAGTATTCATATTCACATCGACAACGTTACAATTGTCCAATATAATCCTACTTAAAGCGTCCGCGTTACTATTTAGCTTTCCTTTTTTAAACACGATTTCATAGTCATATTCTTCCAACTTTAAGCGCCATCTCACTAATTTGGAATTGGGTTCCTTGAGGCTCATTAACCACGTGAGTGGTCTGTGGTCAGTAACTATTCGGAATTTTCGACCGAAGAGGTAAGGGCGAAAATATTTGGTTGCCCATACGATGGCTAATAATTCTTTCTCGATGGTAGAATAATTAATTTCGCATTCAGATAGAGTCCTACTTGCATAACAAATTGGTCTGTCACTACCTATACGACCTTGTGAGAGAACTGCTCCAAGTGCGATGTTACTTGCATCTGTCGTAAGCACGAATGGCTCTGCGAAATTGGGGTATTGCAATATTGGGTCATTCATTAGAATGTTTCTGCAAATCTCAAAAGCTTTTACATATTTGTCATCTAAAGTTATGTTCCTGCCTTTTTTCAAACATTCTGTCAAAAATTTTCTGTAGTAGCTAAGTAAGCCTATAAATGACTTTATTTCACGGCGAGTTCGTGGTATCGGAAATTTTCGAATGGCCTCAATTTTCAAAGGATTTGGTTTAATACCTTCTGTTGTAACTATGTGTCCTAAAAAAGCTATTTCTTTTCGCAAGAATTCAGACTTATCCAATTGAACTTTAAAATTCGAAAATCTTAATTTCAGAAAAACTTTTTCCAAGTTCTCAATATGTTCCTGAAGGGATGTTGAAAAAATTATAATATCATCCAAATAGACGAGGCAAATTTTTCCCACTTATTCTTTTAGAACATTATCAATTACCCTTTGAAAAGTTGAGGGAGCGTTTTTAAGGCCGAAGGGCATTCTAACATATTCATAGTGGCCCCCTTCTACAGTAAATGCTGTTTTCTGAATATCTTGCGGATTCATTTCAATCTGATGAAAACCGCTTGCTAAATCCAGAGTGGAAAAGTAAATGCATTTGCCTAGTTTGTCTAAAATTTCTGAAATATTTGGAAGCGGATATCTGTCCGAAATAGTCTTCTCGTTTAACTTCCTGTAATCAATGACGAGTCTCCATTTTGGTTTTCCTGATGCGTCCTTCTTCTTTGGCACTATCCATACTGGAGAACTCCAGGGAGAAAAACTCGGCCTAATAATTCCCTGTTCTAACATATCCGATATTTGCCGACGCACCTCCTCTTTGTGAACAAAAGGGTACCTATATGATCTTGTATGAATAGGAATATCGTCTGTTGTCTTAATCTTATGTTTTACCTCATTTGTGAATGTTAAGTTTTGTCCCTCTTTATAAAAAATTTCCTTATATCTAATACACAGTTTTAGAAGTTTCTGTTTTTCTTCACTATTAAGATGTTCCGTACGGAGAAGCTCAGATAGATTTCCAATGTGCTCATTTTTATGGTCCGTTTCTATATTGAAATTATTAAAATTATTGAATTCAATGAAGTTTGTTGAGTTATATGGATTTGACATAAGGGGTTGCTCCAGGAATATTGACTGATCATTAACGGTAGGGTTAACTATTTCCATTGTACTAAACCAATTTTTCGCATAGTAGATGCCAGGAGAAATGAATAAGCCATTGTCCAGTGTTATTATATTTATAACTATATCTCCTTCCTTAGTATCAACTGGTAGTTTTACGAGTTGTTTTGAGTTCGCCATTATTGTATATTTCCCAGAAGAAAAATTTGGTTTCATTTCTAAAGGTATTGTCACTTCATTGGTAGTCAGTGTTTGATTTTTCAAATCTATTTTAGCTCCAATTTTAGTTAGAAAATCTAAACCTAGCAATCCGTCAAAATAACCATGAAATTTAAAAACTAAGAATGTAAAATCACCTGGTTTTCTAATTTCCTTAAAAATGGGCAATGTCACTTTCCTATCAATATCATATTTATGTACAATTGTAGATATAGTAATCGGACTACATTTTTCAATATCTCTAGGATTTATAAATTCTGGATTAATAAAGGATGAGGAAGCTCCAGTGTCTATTAAAAATTTTAAGTGTCTACCAAATGGAGAGTTTATGTTAATATAGGGTAAAACGCTACCATGTTTATTGAAATCTATATATCCTGTCTGTTGGTTGAGGCAAAGTTTCGAAAATCCTGGTTATCGTCAATATTATAATGCTCATATTGGTCCAGAATGGTTCTATCAGTATCCTCACGAGTAGGGTATAGAGCTGAGTTTTCATTTTTGTTACTTCTGAATTCGTTGATATTATTTACCTCATTTCGTCTTGATATTCTACTAAATTGGGTACTTGGGCTTGTCTTGAATTTGCTTGAGTTCCTGTCAATTCTTGAAAACCCGCTGGTGGTGTCCATGCGCTCTGGTGGTGATTGATTCCAGTCAAATCGTTGGTTTGGATTATGATTCGAAAAGTTTTCGCGTGGTGTTTGGGATTGTTGCAAAGGCAAGTGACGATTATTATTGCCAAAATTCCGTGCAAAATTATTGTTATTTGCATTATAAGGTCTTATTGGATAATTAAAATCTCGTCTTGGTTGATAATAATTTTCTTGTTTTGGTCTGATGTTTGAATAATTTGGTGAATATTTCTGATATGGTGTGTTCTGATAATTTTGTTTCCATTGCGAATACTTTGGTTTATTTATATTTGATCTCATATAGTGTATATTCTGTTCCCTAATGCAGTAATCAAGGGCTACTGGCAATGATTCTGGCCTCATTGCTCTGATGGTTGAACCCATAGGTTCTCGTAAACCTGACAAAAATGGATTCAGACACATTTCAGAGAAAAGATGTCTTTTCGCATTTACAACATTTGCATCGATTTCATGAATTAACAGATTATTTGACAAAGCTGATTGTATTTCCATAACCTCGCTGTAAAATTTTTCAATTGGTTTACCATATTGTTTTAGGGAATGGAGATCTCTAATAAGAGAAGTTTCTGTCCGCTTATCAGAATAATGCGATATTAAGTTCGCTCGGATTTCGTCCCAGTTAAGAGTCGTACCATACATATTCAGTACTTCGTTAGCCTGACCGTCTATTTTGTTCCTTATAGCCCTCAAAAGGATTTGTCCTTGCGGAGTATTATCCGCTCCCCTAACGTGAAGTAGTATTTCCTCCACATTATTGATAAATTCATGGAGAAGTCTCGGATTCCCATCGAATTTAGGTAGGTCTTTGATTGCGTCCGGAATTCGAAGCGAATTGAAAATGTCATTGGTATAAACAATCGGTTGTGTCATTGTTGTATTTTGAACTTCGGTATCCGAGGGCATACTAAACTCTAATCTAATATTCTCGGGTATGGATTGGAGGCTTTTCGATTTAAAGATTTTTAAGTTCTTAGGTTATGGGAGAAATCGGGATTTTCCGCTCATTAAATGGTGTTATTCTATTAAATATATTATTTAGTTAATTTTCCTCAAATAAAAAAAATATTTTGCTTTCTTTTTTTTTTTTTTTTTTGATAATGATTCGTATGAAATTCACACTTTACTACTTCTTCCTTCAAAAATAGCTTAATATTATTAATTCTCTTCTTTAATATATTTTCTTTTTTCTTTAATTGAGAAAAAAAAATTTTATTAGTATATTTTCCATTTTTATGCAACACAATATGTATTCTTTAAAAATTTCATAATTTTCTGTAGTTTTCCTTCAATATAATCAATCTATAATTTTTCTTCAAAATAATCAACACAATATGTATTCTTTAAAATTTCTTTATTTTCTGTAATTATTCTTTTTTTTTTTTTTTTTGTTTTTATATACAACTCAATGTGTATTCTTTAAAATTTCCTTATTTTCTGTAATTTCTTCTTTTTTTCTTTTCTTTTTTTTTAATACAACACAATATGTATTATTTAAAATTCCTTTATTTTCTGTAATTTTTTTTTTCAATTTAATCTTCAAAAATTTTTTTTTATATATTTAATCTCATTCGTATTAAAATTATGCTTTTAAAAACATTGCTATTTATTATAATAATATACAAATTATATATATATACTAGCTGGACCCGGCAAACGTTGTTTTGCCCTCAATGAATTTTTTATTTTAGTTAGAATCTGTATATACATACCTATATAAAAAAAGTTTTTGCATTTGTTAATATTAATTGAAAACTGTTAAAGAAAATCCGTGTTTTATTTATGAAAATGAAAATAAATATTTATTGCAACATACATATAATAATGACCAATATATTTCTATTATTGTAATTCTAAAAAGAATGAACAATATTTTTAGCTTCATTATTCTGGCAGTAAATAAAAACATTTGCTGGCTTTCCGACACAGGGACATGCCACATATAGTTGCTCATGGGAAAACAACTGTTTTCGAGGTCCAAACCACATATTTGCAATGATTGTTCTAGAGATTTATTAATGGTCATGGCAAAGCCCAATCTGATCGGAAATTGTAATCTTTTGAATATTATCGGTGTGTCGGCAGGAATCATAGGAATTCTTGGCAGCAAAACATGTTTTCCTTAAAACTTTCCTTTGAGAATTGTGGCCTCAATAACATTGGGCATTATTCTCTCAACAATTAACTTGGTTCCATTACATATTCTCGGAGCGTTGAGGTTACGTAGCAAAATTATTGGAGAACCAACTTTTAATTTTAATAAATGTGGCGGTAGACCGGGCACATCAAGTGAATTCAAAAAATTCTGTTGGAGAATTGACTGCTTCATTTTCTTTAACAACACTATACATAGATTTGAAAGAAGACGTTTCGGAATCAATCAAGTCCTGAATAACAACATGTTATCGACATTGTTGCGGCTAAAATAGCTCTTTCACCTAACCACACACAGAAAACAGATTCGTTGTGGCTACCAAATTTATTGCCAACCAAATTGCGATGAAGCAAATATCCGAATTTTGAGTCCATGACAATTACAATTCTATCGTCTTAACAGTAAATATTTTATCACAATAGAAAATGAAATATGGCTATAAAATTTATATTAATACAATCGAAAATACAGTTGTTAAACTTTAGAACAATTCCGTTTGTAATTTTTTTTTCTGTGTGCAATCATATTTACGATATTGATTTTGAATGCCGAGGAATACATTTTCAATTAATTCATCGCGTGACGATATAAATTGACAAAATTCTTGTGGATAGTTTAATAGTTTGACTGGTTGGGTTAATATTGATTTTACCTTTACCAAGATCGAGTAGTTGTTTTCAAAATTGGTCAGCCATTTGATCATTTTTTAATCGTACTCGCATGTTTGTTGTTAATTTTATAGTTTGAACGCTACTCCATAATGTTGATGATTTTCAGCAGGCATTTATTTCGTCAGCATAGGTTGATTTTGGTATGACTGGCAATGTTTGACGAAGATCTCCAGATAATAAAATAAGAGCTCCACCAAAAAGTCTTTCATTGCCTTTCAAATCTTTTAAAGTTCGATGTAATGCTTCTAAGGAATGTTTGTGAACCATGGTACATTCATCCCAAATAATAATACTGCATTTTTGCAGAACTTTTGCCATACCGGAATGTTTTTTGATATTACAGACGATGATTTGAGAGCTGAATGAGCTGTACGACCACCATGCAATAATGTTGCGGCTATTCCGGACGAAGCAATAGCCAATGCAATTTTTCCTTACATTTTGGTTAGAATGTTTATATATAAAAACTTTTGTGAATTTTGTAACTTATAAAATTTAAATAAATTTGACAACTCATTATTTTTTGAACGCCAGCGCCATCTACCGGATCCAACAAAAAATTTTTGGCATCATCTAACATCCTGAATAATAACATTAATATTATCGACATCGAAATTTTTTGCGGTTTAAATAGTTTTTTCACTTAACCAAGTAGTTGTTTTGGAAACTGGTCAGCCGTTGGATCATGAATAATAAAATGAGAGCTCCACCAAAAAGTCTTTCATTGCCTTTCAAATCTTTTAAAGTTCTATGTAGTGCTTCTAAGGAATGTTTGTAAGCCATGTTATATTCATCCCAAATAATAATATTGCATTTTTGCAGAACTTTTGCCATACCGGAATGTTTTTTTAACGGTGATTTGAGTGCTGAATGAGCTGTACGACCACCATGCAATAATGTTGCGGCTATTCCGGACAAAGCAATAGCCAATGCAATTTTTCCTTCCTTTTTAGTTAGAATATCTTATATATAAAAACGTTTGTGAATTTTGGAACTTATAAAATTTAAATAAATTTGACAACTCATTATTTTTCGAACGCCAGCGCCATCTACCGGGTCTAACAAAAAAAATTTTGGCATCATCTAACATACATAAAAAAATAAAAAAAAACAAAAAATGAGGAGTTTAACTTCTTATATATAAAATTCTCGTGTCGCGGTCTCTGTAATTAAACTCCTCCGAAACGGCTTGACCGATTCTCATGAAATTCTGTGTGGATATTGGGTAGGTGTCAGAAACGTACAACAGGTATTTTTTTTTTGATATCTCAAGTGGGCGTGGCACTTATGGCTATCATAGTACTCCAGATATCTGATTTTAAAAGTTCACTTTGTATGGGGGGTACCCCTCCCAGTGGCCATATCAAAAAAAAAAATAAACGTTGTCCGATTCTCAGACCTACCCAATATGCGCACAAAATTTCATGAGAATCGGTCGAGCCGTTTCGGCGGAATTTTACCACAAACACTGCGACAGAAGAATTTTATATATAAGATTTTTTTTTATATAATCGTTTTACACAACACAGTACTTACAGAGCCCCTATGAGAGTTATTGCATTCATGATGTTAGGTCCTTCAGCCAGCAATTAAGGAGTAAAATCCACTCGGAAGGTTGTGCTTATCTTTGTTCGTCTGTAAAAGCCTGGTATCGATATAAATTCGATACTTGTTCTTCATTCAATATTCCCTCGAATGTCGAACAGGCGGCTGTATTTACAGGAATTTTTTTGTTTTAATTTAACCTGGTATCGATATAAATTCGATACTTGTTCTTCATTCAATATTCCCTCGAATGTCGAACAGGCGGTTTTGTTTTATTTCAATGTTTTAACACAATTATCCCGATCTGCTGGCTTTACCGACTGCGCCAGTTACTTTACTTAAGAAAAAACGTTTGTGTCTTTTGAATGTTGTATAATTACTAACTTTATTTTTGAATTTACAGTTTAATATAAAACAAGAAAATGTACAAAAATTGATGACTTAATAAATTGAAAATAATTATAAAAAAATGCATACGATAATAAAAACAAAATTCAACTTAAATTTATAGGTGTTACAAAATATGTTAAAGTGTGCACTAATAAAGAATAAAACAGAATTCTATATAACAGCACATTTAGGTTTGTGTGGATGTAAGTAGTGGATTGGACAGGAAGTAAGTATTAATTAGTTTATGCAAAGACAATGGTTCATTTTGCTTACTTTAATAATTTATAATTAAATGGAAAAAATATTTATTAAATTGTGTCAGTAATATGAACTAAAATAAGAAATAAAAAATGTATAAATAAATTGTTGTTGTTATTGTTATTTTTGTTTACTGCTGTCTTGGTGGTTTTGGTGGGGGTTGATGTGACAACATAACTCGCATTCCATACGGCCGGCAAATGAAATTGAACCGAGTTGCTCTACATATCGATCAACCAACTCTATTCGATTTCATTGCTTCGTATAATAACCCGCTCAGTCAAACAAACACACTGAGTCATGTATTAAAACCGTTCGACCTACCCCAAATATCCACTTGATATTATTTGTTCTACATTTGTTTGCCGCTAGCCAAAAGTACGTATACATATATGTAGGTTTGTTTGTTTATATTGTTTTGTTCTTTACTGGCACTTCATTGTGCTACATACATAAGTAAATATGCTACATATACGACAACACACAGACGGACGGACATGGCTATTTCGACTTAAAAAGTGATTCTGAGTCGATCGGTATAATTAAAGATGGATCTAGGACGAATATTTTTGGTTGTTACAAACAGCAGCACAAAGTCATTATGCCCAAACCACATAGTGGTATAGGGTATAATTAAACATAACTACATAACATGGTTTTAATCACTGCTACATTCTGATGAGCTTGATTCTAAAGGCCGTGATTCTATATGTTTTTGGAAAAAGCTTGTTAACACTGATTGCTTACCAGCGTTTTGTTTTTTTTTTATAAATTTCAGCATATGGGGCTAAAGCTGCTGACAGATTTCTCCGAAATTTTAAGGCACGCTCCATATCAGGTATAGCAAATTTATATCCAAATAGTAAATTAAAAAGCTACAAAATTGCTGTTGTCAATCAGACGATTGATTATTCATTAATCTTTATTGAAAATAAAATAGCCAATTTTAATATACTAATTTTACATTTATTTTTATTGCTAGATTTGAGTAATTTGACATAAATCAATACATTACATTTACAAATTTTTCACGCATAATTGCGTCATGTAAGCAATGGTATTGTAATGGTATCCCTCGCATTCATTGCTTCAGTTTGTACATTTGCCACAAATTCCAGATGGTCAAATGTAAACAAAAAGATCGAGTTAAATCAATGAAAACAAAGCGAATACTTGTTGCCTGATAGCTAGACGCAATTATACAAGTTAAGGTGAAAAACATTTAAAATTTTTTGCAGCTCAATGTCTGCAAACATTTGACAACATTTAATTAATTTCCGTTCCCATAACAAAATTCTC
Organism: Cordilura impudica; assembly: GCA_963682025.1. Classification (NCBI taxonomy): domain Eukaryota; kingdom Metazoa; phylum Arthropoda; class Insecta; order Diptera; family Scathophagidae; genus Cordilura; species Cordilura impudica. Next base: position 5,728,113 of record OY821522.1, read on the forward strand.
AAGAATTGTTTTTATTTAGTTCACACCAAATATTTCTTTGGAAATCTGATTGCGCTACAAAAATAAACTAAAATAAAATGAAATAAAAACAATAATAATAATATTTGTAAACTGCAATTCTGCAGTTTTACCTTGTAAGCAAAAACATAACATAATTTAATTTAATTTATTTATTTATTGATATCCTGTACAACAAGAGCAAGTCTTTTAATTATAGTACAGGATTATATGTAGATAAGGGATCAACAATCTCAAAAATTTTATATGTATAGTAGTAACGGGTGATTTTTTTGAGGTTAGGATTTTCATGCATTAGTATTTGACAGATCACGTGGGATTTCAGACATGGTGTCAAAGAGAAAGATGCTCAGTATGCTTTGACATTTCATCATGAATAGACTTACTAACGAGCAACGCTTGCAAATCATTGAATTTTATTACCAAAATCAGTGTTCGGTTCGAAATGTGTTTCGCGCTTTACGTCCGATTTATGGTCTACATAATCGACCAAGTGAGCAAACAATTAATGCGATTGTGACCAAGTTTCGCACTCAGTTTACTTTATTGGACATTAAACCAACCACACGAATGCGTACAGTGCGTACAGAAGAGAATATTGCGTCTGTTTCTGAGAGTGTTACTGAAGACCGTGAAATGTCGATTCGTCGCCGTTCGCAGCAATTGGGTTTGTGTTATTCGACCACATGGAAGATTTTACGCAAAGATCTTGGTGTAAAACCGTATAAAATACAGCTCGTGCAAGAACTGAAGCCGAACGATCTGCCACAACGTCTAATTTTCAGTGAATGGGCCCTAGAAAAGTTGGCAGAAAATCCGCTTTTTTATCGACAAATTTTGTTCAGCGATGAGGCTCATTTCAGGTTGAATGGCTTCGTAAATAAGCAAAATTGCCGTATTTGGAGTGAAGAGCAACCAGAAGCCGTTCAAGAACTGCCCATGCATCCCGAAAAATGCACTGTTTGGTGTGGTTTGTACGCTGGTGGAATCATTGGACCGTATTTTTTCAAAGATGCTGTTGGACGCAACGTTACGGTGAATGGCGATCGCTATCGTTCGATGCTAACAAACTTTTTGTTGCCAAAAATGGAAGAACTGAACTTGGTTGACATGTGGTTTCAACAAGATGGCGCTACATGCCACACAGCTCGCGATTCTATGGCCATTTTGAGGGAAAACTTCGGAGAACAATTCATCTCAAGAAATGGACCGGTAAGTTGGCCACCAAGATCATGCGATTTGACGCCTTTAGACTATTTTTTGTGGGGCTACGTCAAGTCTAAAGTCTACAGAAATAAGCCAGCAACTATTCCAGCTTTGGAAGACAACATTTCCGAAGAAATTCGGGCTATTCCGGCCGAAATGCTCGAAAAAGTTGCCCAAAATTGGACTTTCCGAATGGACCACCTAAGACGCAGCCGCGGTCAACATTTAAATGAAATTATCTTCAAAAAGTAAATGTCATGGACCAATCTAACGTTTCAAATAAAGAACCGATGAGATTTTGCAAATTTTATGCGTTTTTTTTTAAAAAAAAGTTATCAAGCTCTTAAAAAATCACCCGTTAATAATAAAGTTTATATAAAAAGTAAGTATAATTATTTACGAACAGAAATAGCATAGATACAAAAAATATAAAAATAAAAAATAAAAAATAAAAAAAAAAATAAAAATACAAAATTACATATATCACATAATCTATGGAAAATGGTTAAGTGAAAAAATTAAACAGAAAAGTTTTAAAATGCATTGCATTGCTATTAAGCTGTTGTTCATGTGGAATTGTATTCCAAAGACGAGCGGCATGGATAAAGAACTGCCATTCCGAAACTAAATGTCGATGTCTTGGTATGATGATTAGTTTGCCCCTATTCGATCTTGCAAACTGAATTTTGGCATACATATATTGCGGGTTTTTTGTATAAATAACTTTATGTATGAGTATTAGTACCCTTATCTTAAGTAAGTTTTCAAAAGATACTCCATATAAGCTTTTTGCGAAAGCAGACACATGGTCGTATTTTCTTAACCCGTAAACATACCTAATGATGTTATTGTATAAAACATCAAGCTTATTTCTGCTTATAGAGTCGCAACTAGAAAAGAGTTCACAACCATAGGTAAGTCCCGGAATAAGATATGTCTTTGCCAGAAGTATCCTGACTCTTAAAGGTGTAAATACCTGCGTTGCCCAAAGCGTTCTTAATTTCACATAAGTTTGACATACAAGTGAATTTATATGATCAGACCAGGTTAAATTTTTGTTGAAGACTAATCCAAGATTTTTCGCTGATTGTACAATTTCAATTTTCTGACAATTTATAAGGATTTCAGGTTCGATATGCGGGGTTATGGTTCCTTTGTGTATCACCAAACATTTTGATTTTTTAGGATTCAGACATAAGCCACTAGCAGTAGCCCAACGATATATGGTGTCCAGATCTTGGTTGAGTTTTCCCACGCTTGCGTTGATTGAATTAACTGAGCCACTTAGGTACAACTGTACATCATCCGCATACATATGTACGCTGGAATGGGATATTTGTTGCGGCAAGTCATTTGCATATATGGAGAACAAAAGTGGTCCCAATATTGACCCTTGTGGTACACCTCTCATAAGTGACACCGGATTCGATGATGTATTGTTAACGAACACTGATTGAGTACGGTTTGTAAGGTATGATGAAATTAAATGTGTTGATGTTGGCGCAAAATTGAAAAAACGGTTCAGCTTCATACATAGTGTGGAGTGGTTTACAGTATCGAAGGCTTTTGAATGATCAAGAAGCACCAAAAAGGTTACTTTTCCGCAGTCTAACTCACGTCTTATATTTTCTGACACATCAGCCAAGGCAGTCACACAGCTATGATTGGGACGGAAACCAGATCGCATATCACTAATAAGACAATTTCTGTGTACGTATGCGCTTATTTGTGAGTGCAGAAGCTTTTCTAGAACTTTTGAAAGGAAGCATAGTATCGCAATCGGACGATATTCTGTAGTAGACTTTGGAAGTGGAATAAATTTTGCATGCTTCCATTTCATTGGAAAGCAGCTTGATGTAATGATGGTGTTGAAAAAATGAGTAAAAAATGGTTAAAGAGATGGTAACAAAATTTTAACGAATTTTGGGTGTATGTTATCAAATCCAATAGCGTTGGACTTAACTGTCAAGAAGCTAGTAAGAACCTCAGATTGGCTGACGCAAGAAAACTCGCAAATATTGTCTTCGGAAAAGGAGTTGCTACTGTTGACAAATGTATTGTTGTTGTAGAAGTGGTTATTTGTTGGTATTGTTGGTATATCCGTAAAAATCCTATTGAGTTCATTAGCATCAATAGGGCAATTATTATTCTTTTCAACATTACCAATTCATATTTCTCGAATAGTCTTCCAAGTTTGTTTAGAATCAATAGCGGAAATAAATCGTCTTGAGAAAGAAACAGATTTTGCATTTCTTATTTGAGTATTAACGTCTTTTCTAGCAGAACGAAACTCAGCCTTAAGTTGTAATATTCTAAAACGTTTCCACCTAGAATAAGCTAAATCCCTACGTTCAATTGATTGTCGAATACTGGAGGTGAACCAAGGTTTATTTCTCGCCGTAATTATTTTTGTTTTCAAAGGGACAGTTTCATCATATAATTGTAGTACATTGTCTTCTAGAAAAGACAATTGTTCGTCAACCGAGGTCATAAAGTAAATGCTACTCCAATTGATTTGTGAGAGATTCGCATACAATACGTTGTAATTCAAGTTATTAAAATCTCGAAAAGAGTAATACTGATCCTCACGTTGAAGAAGAAATTCATATGTTGTAAAGATTAAATCGTGTTTAGAGAAGCATGATGCAGAAATTTGGTCGTATAGATTGACTTTTGACATGTCTCCTACGTATATATGATCGAGTAGTGTACTGCATGTGTTTGTGTAGTGTGTGGGAATAGTTGTATTTATTGGAGTAAGTCCTAGAGATGCCATGTTATCCTTAAGAGATGATTCCACAAGAATGTTAGAGTTACAATCACCTAAAATTGCAACATCATTGTATGGCATGGTAAATGTCTTTAGCGTTGTAATGAAGTTAGATAAATCAATTCGTTTATTAGGCCTATAAGCACAGCCAACCAACATTTTTTTTACCAAATGATGATATCTCGACAAATTTGTACTCAACTTTATTATTTTCTTCTGCTTTACAGCGGTATATGCAAGTTATATTGTTTTAATATAAATGGCTGCTCCAACTCCGCCTCCTGATTTTCTGTTAAATCTGAACCCTCTATACCCGCTTAAACATATAAGACTATCCGGCAATGAGTCAGAAAGCCAAGTTTCAGTGACACAAACTATATCGACATTAGAGCTTTCGAAAATAAGTCTGAATTCATCAATTTTATTCAATAAGCTCTGTACATTAATGTGGACGATTTTTAGGCCTTCCTTCGGGTTGGCAATAATTTTTACCATGCTAATCGCATAAATTAAGTATCTTTTGTATTTTTTAGTTAGTTCTTATTTCGGTTTCAACAAATGATATAATAAAAAGTAAGCTCATAGAGCTGAACCAAAAAAATATAAGTAACTCGTGTTTTACATTTCAGTAAAAAACGAATCTACTCTAAACAGGAATAGAATTAAGTGGCGCCCGATCAAAATTAGGATATAAAATAAAAATTTTTTCGGTCCCCGAGAAAACAAAAAAGAAAAAATTTTTCGGTCACCGAACAAATAAAAAATTCGGTAAACAAAAGAAAACAAAAATTATTGCATTTGAAACTTTAATTTATTTAAATTAGAGTAATTTTTCAGAAAAAAATAAGAAGAAAAGTTTATAAAATACGTTTCTACACAAAAAAATAATACAAACATATTGCAAAAATTAACCTTAAACAAAAACTAACTTTAAGAAAAGGTGTCCCTTTAAAAAAAAAAAAAAATTAATCCCATTTTAAATAAAAGTATTTTTTCAAAAAAAATTAAACAAAAATTCCACAAAAAAATAATTAAAACTGTTTTATAAAAAATTAACTTTTCAAAAAAATCTTATATCAAAATAACTAAATGTTGAAAAAAATTTTTTTTACTTATTCGGAAAAAGTGTCATTTTAATAAAACCCTAAATCAAATAAAGAAAAAATTTTTTTTTTATAAAATACCTTTTCTACACAAAAGAAAATAATTGAAACTTTTTTAAAAAAATTAACTTTAAAGAAAAAAAACAGTTTTTTTCAAAACTATTAAATTTTTACAAAAATTCAAAACATTTTTACTTTTTTTAAAAACCAATTAAAATTTTTCCAAAAAAGTTAACTTTTTCGAAATAAACAAACTAATTCGGAAAAACTGGTCAAAACCTTTATATTGAAAAATTATAAGATAAAATCTCTCATAATCTGGTCATTTAAATTTATAAATCTGAAGCAGTGATTTTCTGTTTTGAACAGGATTTTTTTTTGCCACAGGGAATAAATAACAGAAAATGGCTAACCCAAATAATCTACTTCGTCCCACAATATTAAACCCAAATCAAGCGGGTGTTAACGCCAATCAACAGGCAAACTCTGTGAACGAGCAACTTAACTTGGACGAATTAAAAACCTTAATAACAAATATAGCTTCAAACGTCCTAAGACAAGAAGGGCCACAATTAGTTCAACAAACCCTAAATGCTGATGCCAATTCAGCAACTATAACGGATCAGACTATAGATGAAAGACATAGAAATAATTTAACAGATTTCGACAAAATTCCTGACGTGGTAAAGTGCTTAAAAGAATTTTCTGGGCAACCAGGAGAATTCAACTCCTGGAGAAAGAGCGTAGATCGCATAATATCTATTTATGAATCGACAAAGGGAACTCCAAAATACTACGGAATATTAAGCATAATTAGGAATAAAATAATAGGCAATTCTTATTTAGCATTGGAGTCGTACAACACACCAATTGACTGGTCGGCCATAGTCAAATGCTTTACCATGCATTATGCCGACAAAAGAGATTGTCGACTTTAGAATACCAAATGTCTACTTTGGTACAGGGAACTAAATCTATACCTGAATTTTACAAACAGGTATACTCATACCTATCCCTTATCCTTACTAAAGTAGGATATCGAGAAGTGTCTAACGACTCCCTACACATGATGACACAGACCTATAGGGACAAGGCATTGGATACTTTCATAAGAGGACTGTATGGAGACATGCCCAGATTATTAGGTATAAAGGAACCAGTAGACCTACCTCAAGCCCTACATCTTTGCCAGAAACTGGAAAATCGAAATTTTCGGACAAATCATGTGCTAAATACGAGAAAACACCAACCCCCACAGATGCGTCGTAGAAACTTTGTGCAACCGCAAGGAGAATCGTTTTACCCACAATTGGCTTACTTACCTCAGACAAGTCGCCACACTTGGCAACCTAGACAACAAGAATATAATTCTGGACAATATTGTAGACATAGCTTACCACCTAGACCAACAAAACCCCAACAACGACCAGAACCCATGGATGTTGAACACAGCATGCATTCAAGACGAGTAAATTATATGAATAGACCATTTCGAAATCCCAATGATTTTCCATTAAAAAGACAGCAACCACCGACCCACAAATGAAGTATCAACGTACTTTCCACATAGGCACCGCGAATAATATAAATCCTGATCATCTGCCCAGTGGTGACTATGAAAACTTCAAGAATTGCGAAGCAACTAACTACGATCAATATGATATACCAAATGACAAATATGAACAATATTTGACAAATGTGAATTGTGACCAAGATTCTCAACATAGAGAATTCATGGAACCAGCAGACATTCATTTTTAGCATACTTAGCTCTTCGCTGCCGTATTTTGAAGTAAGAACGGAGAGCGGGACCATTTTGAAATTCTTAGTTGACACAGGCTCAAGCAAAAATTATTTAAGACCCCATACACTAGTAAAGAACATAAGAACATACACTGGTAAACCTTTTTAATCTTGAGGACGAAATCAAGTTCTTTTTAATGCCTTCACTTAAAACTTTCGATGGAATTTTGTGTAATGATACACTGAAGGAACCTAAGGTAGTAATTCACACAAGCGACAACTACATGACACTAAAGAATGGTGAGAAAATCAGCCTGAAACAGCTTCCTTCTCAGTCAGTAAACTTAATAAACACTAGGAATGATAATTTAAATTTTAAGCTAAGAAAAATTATGCACAATATACTCAACCAATGCCCATCCTTATTTTGTGAACCGAACGAAAAACTGACATACACGATTAAGGTCGTCGGTGAGATCAGAACCGCAACGGATTTACCCGTGTATACAAAGTTTTATCCCTACACTGCATCTCTCAAATCAGAGGTAGAGAAATAAGTGCGAACTATTTTAAACGATGGTATCATAAGACCGTCCAGATCGCCGTACAATTCACCGATATGGATTGTACCGAAAAAACCCGACTCATTTGGTAACAAGCAGTACCGTATGGTGATAGATTGTAGGAAATTGAATACGATAACCATAGCGGACAGATATCCAATACCGGAAATTACAGAAGTGATTTCGCATCTTGGTAATAGCAAGTTTTTTTCGGTACTGGACTTGAAAAGCGGTTTTCACCAGATTCGATTGAAGGAATCTGATGTTGAGAAGACAGCATTTTCAATAAACAATGGGAAATATGAGTACACGCGACTGCCTTTTGGCTTAAAAAATGCGCCCTCTATTTTCCAACGTGCACTTGACGATATACTACGTGAATATATCGGAAAATGTTGCTACGTGTATATTGATGACATTATTTAGTCGGAACGAAAGAGAACATCTGTCCTACATAGAAAAAATCTTCAAAACACTCAAAGAGGCCAATATGAAAGTCCAGTTGGACAAGTTTAAATTCCTTGAGAAAAAAGTTGAATTTCTTGGCTTCGTGATATCCCAAAATGGTATTAAGACCAATCCTAATAAAGTCGAGGCTATAACCCAATTTCCACAGCCTCAAAATCTAAAGGAACTTCGAAGTTTACTTGGGATGTTTGGCTACTACCGTAGGTTTATCAGGGACCTCTGACATCCCTTTTAAGGGGGGAAGAGGGGCGAACGCCCAAAACAGGTCTGCTAAAGTAAAAATATCACTTGACGAAGAAGCGATGGAGTCATTTCGAAAAATTAAGAACTCACTTATTTCCAGTGATGTTACCTTGATTTATCCGGACTATAATAAAACTTTGGAACTGACAACAGACGCCTCCAATTTTGCTCTAGGAGCAGTACAATCGCAAGATAATAGGCCCATAGCATCCATATCCAGAACATTAAACAAGGCGGAAGAGCACTAAGCCGCAAATGAAAAAGAAATTGGCCTTAACAAGGTTTAGAAATTACATATACGGCTCGGTAAAAGTTAGAATTTTCACAGATCATCAGCCGCTTACGTACGCGCTCAGCAATGAAAATAATAATAGTAAGATGAAGAGATGGAAGTGCATCCTGGAGGAATATTCTTACGAACTCTGTTACAAACCAGGAAGAACAAACGTGGTAGCTGACGCGCTATCAAGGATAACGACGACATATCCGCAGGTCAATACCTTATCGACTGCTACCAATTCAGACGATTGCTATTCACACAATTTGATTTACAGTGTAGAAACGCCGATCAATGCCTTCAAGAACCAAATTTTTTAAAATAGGTCCGACCCAAAATTACGAACTCAATATCGTGTTTCCAACCTACCACAGGTATACTATATCCAAACCTACGTACTCGCAGGAAAATTTAATGAAAATCCTTAAAAAATGTCTCAGTCCGTCGGTTAAAAACTGCATTAAATGTGAGGAAAATATAATGGGAAAAATACAAGAACTCTATCCGATTCAATTTAGTAAATACAAAGTAAGATTTACTCAGATGAAGGTAATGGATGTCCCCAGTGTCCAGGAACAAGAGGATATAATAATAAAAACTCATAATAGAGCCCACAGAAACGGGAAGGAAAATAAATCACAAATTCTGGAGAAAAATTATTTCCCATCAATGGCAACTAAAATAAAAAGAATAACTAAACAATGTTCAGTATGCAAGGAGGGTAAGTACGACCGTCATCCGGTAAAACCCGAGATCCAGGCGACACCGATACCAAAATTTCTAGGACAAATAGTGCACATGGACATACTTACAATTGGAAAAAACTGGTTTTGACTGCATTAGATAAGTTTTCGAAGGACGCGATTGCGAAATCTATCCGATCAAGAGCTGCGGAATACATTAGGCAACCATTAAGAGAGATCTTATTTTCTTGTGTACCGGAGACATTGGTCATGGATAACGAAAAGTCATTTAACTCCGACTCAATCAATTTTATGATTGAAAATGAGTTCGGCACTAACATATTCAGGACACCTCCTTATACAAGTTCTTCGAGTGGTCAAGTGGAACGGTTCCACTCAACACTTGAGGAAATTATGAGATGCCTCCAGACAGAAAAGGTACACCAATCTTTTCAAGAATTATTGGACAGATCTGTAAAAGAATATAACTTCTCCGTTCACTCGACAATTTCAAAAAAACCTATCGAAATATTTCTCGGTAGGAAAATTGATAATGACCCCTGTAAGCTGGATAAAGACAGACAGGATATTATAAACAAGATAATTTAAAAACAAAACCGTAACTTAACCTTCCATAATAAAACTAGGTCGACCCCAAGGACGTATTCACAAAACGACCCCATTTACGTGAAAATAAACAAAAGAGAAGGAAACAAATTATCCTCTAGATACAAAAAAGAAATTGTCGCTGAGAATTATAACTCCACGGTGAAAACCAAATCGGGCAGGATAGTTCATAAGACCAATGTTAAAACTAACATACATGGTTGACTCTTTTCAGATAACAAAGGACACCTCTAAAATGTCATTTAGAATATTAATAGTGATCGCAACATTCGCGCTAATGACGAACGCACAACAAATTGATGTACAGGACCTTACGGACAGTAACGGCTATATCCCGATGAAAAAAGAAGAGCTAAAAACAGTAAGCCACTACGACAAAACCCTCCACTTTGTTAATTTGACAGCGTACGAAGAGACAATGAAATTAATAGCTAGCAACTTAAACACGCTTCGAGAAACAACTTTCGACGATAAACAGCTTGTGGTGTATGCATGACGTCACACACAAACTGAATGAACAACACAGTACAACGCATGATTTCGGGACTCAATTTTGATAGTTTTGTGTGAAAGTAGCCTAAAAAATAAGAACTTCTGTATCATTCGTTTGGTCATGTTACATCAACAAATAATTTTAATATTTTTTTGAAGTTAGTAACTATCGTATAGGGGAATTTGTCACGTTTTAGGCTCTTTTGTTTGGCATAACTCGAGAACCACTACTCGGCTTTCGCTGAAACAATTTTTGAAAAATCAAGAATTACAATTACTTTCATCTGTTTATATAACGTTTCGTTACATAAGCAACAGTTTCGCAGTTATAAATAAATGTATGATGAAAAAAAAAATATTTTTTGCCTAAAAATTTTTTATTTTTTTTTAATTCATAAAAAATCCAAAGCGGTCAAAAGTGCCAAGTCCTATTACTTTTGCGTAAAGTCACATAACCCATGAACAAAACGAGACATAAATCATGAAAATCGATGAACGCGTTTCGCTTTTATTCACAATTAAGTGAAGGTATGAATTTCAAAAAATTGCTCGAGATATGCACAAAATTATTTGGAAAAAACATTGATGACTTTTTTTATGATTTTCAGAATTAAAAAAAAAATGTAATAAACAAAAGGTTATTTGATTTTTATGATTGCGGTAGCAAAGTAATAAACGCTAATAAATGTGCGTGGACAAAAATGAAAAAAGGAAAGTGCACTTTTTAAATTAATTGGGGTTTTCCGTTAGTTACCTGAATAATTTTTTTACGGAAATTACGGAAATTTGCGCCCATTCATAAGTACCTGTCAGTAAAATATTGAAATATACGTAGTATTTATAGGTGTTCATTGATCGGTTTTTGTCATTCAACAATTGCCGACGAACACGAACAAATAACAAGCTATTTTTTTCCGGTTTTTTAAAAGTGAATAACAACATAACATATAATATATTTCAATATGGAAAATAACAATTGCCCAAAATTGGATGATTTTTGTTACGTTTGTGGTCATATCGTCCTAAAAATAGACCAAAAGGGTCGAAAAAAACTTGTTTAGTGAGGAATTCAAAACAGCGTATTGTCATTATTTTGATGAATCAGATTTAAGTGGTGCAAATTTTACGCCGAACACAGTGTGCAAAAATTGTTATAATACCCTTATAATGTGGATACATGGAAAAGGTGGAGAGTTTTCTTTTATGAAGCCAGTAATTTGGGTGGAAGACCTAGGTGGACATAATAAATCCAGGTGCTACGCATGCATAAATTCTCGTCATGGATTAAGCAGAAAACAATTGAAAACAAAAGTATACATTGCTGCTTTTACTGCCACACTTCCAGTTAAACGCGCTGCTGATATCGATACACCTAAACCTCCGAGTCTGGATACTGTGTCCCTGCCAGCCGAAACCGTTTTCACCAATCCGACCAATGTAAATGATGCAGATTGGACACCCGATATTGAAAAAATGCACCACAACCGCTAACACAAATGTTGACATCATTTTTGAAGAGCAGAAAACTCACACAGCAAAATGTCAGCGCAACATCATACCGAAAACGCCAAGCTGAATTTCAGAAATTTTATTCCCTTGACGAAGCAAATACGTTCACTTACTGCCATGATATCCCAGGTTTAGTGAAAAAATTGGGAATGGATTATATTGCTGCCGACTGGCGTTTATTCATCGATGGTTCAGTTTCAAGTTTGAAGGCTGTGCTGTTGCACAAAACAAACAAAAAACCGTCCATTCCATTGGGATTCAGCACAACTATGAAGGAAACGTATGAAACATTGGGCGAAATTTTGGAGAAAATCAAATACAATGTACACAAATGGAAGATTTGTGGTGATCTAAAGGTTGTCAACATAATACAAGGCATTATATTAAAGGGCGGTTTTCCAAAATACTTCTGCTTCCTTTGTAATTGGGATTCGCGATATGCAGAGAATCAATATCAATGTAAAGATTGGGAAGCAAGAACTCCCGAGCTGGAGAAACAATTAAAATTACGTAATGAACCTTTGATAAAGGATCTAGCTGATATTTTGTTGCCATCGCTCCACACGAAATTAGGAATAGCTGGGAAATTCGTCGAAGTGGTAGTCAAAGATATTTATGACGCCTATGACTGTTTGAAATCCATCTTTCCAAAACTCAGTGAAGCTTAAATTAGAAAAGGTACGTATCGTTGTCTGTATTTAAATATTATCATATCTAAATTTGTTCCCTTCGATAAATTCGCATTACCAATAATTTTTTCGAAAATGTTTTTTTTTTATATTTCAAACAGGTACTCTCAATGGACCGGATATACGAAAGTTAATGAAAAGCGAATCTTTCACAAATATGCTTTCGAACCATTATAACCACCTATGTGCATGGGACGCATTGAAACAAGTCATCGAAGGCGTTTTAGGAAAGAACCGTGTACAGCGAGATGACATACAGACACGAGTGGACAACTTGCTGATTTATTTTGAGAAAATCTATGCATCCATGACGTTAAAATTACATATCATGCATTTCCACCTTGATACATTTTTGGCACAATTACCTCAGGAATCGGACGAACAAGGAGAGAGGTTCCACCAGGTGACCATGCCAATGGAAAAGCGATTCAAAGGCAAAAAATTGGATGCATTGCTTGCGGAGGTTTGTTGGTGGAGTTCTAAAATTATGCAGTTTGAAGATGAAAGCACCGAAGATGAAGATGACACTGAAATTGGTGGACACACTGAACAAAACATGCCCTTGAATATTATGTCTAACTCGGATGATGATGCAGACTCAGAACACGAATATGAACAACCTACGAAGAAACCAAGGTCATCAGAACCACAAGCGTCAACTTCAACGAGGATGGATAGTGACAATAATTGAAAATGTTCTAAATTTTGTTTCCATGCACAGATAACATATAAAAATCACATATTTTCTGTGTAAGAATAGCTGTAATATGAATCGGAATGTTTTTTTCATGCAAAATAAAGTTTACAAAAAAAAAAATTAAAAAAAGACAGAATGTTACCAAAAAATATATTCATCAGGGAATTTGAAACCATGATATTGGAGCGGAGCACATGGACCAGTGGGACCTGGGAACCAGAGCAAGGTTCTCATGTGTGGTTCACAGATGGCTCAAAACAAACAAATGGGGACACGGGCGCGGGCATATTTGGTACCAACTTTCAACGTGCCTTACCCATGGGTAAATACCCATCCATTTTCCAAGCGGAGGTCTTCGCTATTCTTACATGCGTGACTGAATGTCTCAGAAGAAAGACAAAAAGGGCACTCATTTATATACTATCCGACAGTCAGGCTGCACTTAAGGCAATAATGGCCTACAAAGTGACGTCCAAACTGGTGCGGGAGTGCATCGAAAAGCTAAACGAATTAGGTAGATGCAACAAATTAACTCTATGCTGGATTCCGGGACATGAAGGACATGCAGGGAACGAAAGGGCCGATTGCCTAGCCAATCGAGGGGCCCGTCGTCCTTTCATCGGTCCGGAACCTTTCTGTGGTGTTCCAATGGGACACACAAAGGAAAAAATGAGGGAGTGGAGAAAATCACAAATTGCCGAACACTGGGACAAAAGTCCAGGTCAACGGCAGGCCAAGAGATTCATAACTCCATCCAGTGTTCAATCGGAAAGACTACTTGCCCTTGATAAAAAGGACTTAAGGACCTTAACGGGATTCTTTACAGGACACTGCAATCTTAGATATCATCTACGAATGAAAGGACAATCTGCTATAGACACATGTAGGTTCTGCGAGCAGGAGGTGGAAACAGCAGAACATATTCTCTGTGAATGTCCAAGACTAAGTGGTAAGAGAATCCTTGCACTTGGAGGATACATTGTATCCCCCCGGGACATATGGAAACTAATGCCAAATAGGGTAATTGGCTTCATAAGAAGCCTTAATCTTTAGGACAACCATGGGCTGCACAAAAGATCAAATTGGTCGCAGTGCGTTTAGCCTTCCTTATCTTATCTTATCTTATCTTATCTTATTTATAACTGCGAAACTGTTGCTTATGTAGCGAAACGTTATATAAACAGATGAAAGTAATTGTAATTCTTGATTTTTCAAAAATTGTTTCAGCGAAATCCGAGTAGTGGTTCTCGAGTTATGCCAAACAAAAGAGCCTAAAACGTGACAAATTCCCCTATACGATACTTACTAACTTCAAAAAAAATATTAAAATTATTTGTTGATGTAACATGACCAAACGAATGATACAGAAGTTCTTATTTTTTAGGCTACTTTCACATAAAATTATCAAAATTGAGTCCCGAATCAATAAGCTTAAAAATGTTGTACTGTGCAATGAAAGTATGTGTCATGCATAACGATACAGCCAATGTTGTGTTAAGTTGTAGACATATAGGCGCGGATAACAAGTGTTCATAAAAAGAACAAGTGTGACTAAATATGTATGAATATCCCGGGTCAGCAACAAATTATTAAGCAATCATATTTGTTTTGATTTAATGTAAACAATTAGAGTAAAAGTTTAGAATTACCGTAATAAAACCAAACCAATCCATTGCAATGGAAATATTTTTGAAGTGTTGAGTAACATTCGAAAATCAAGAAAGCTACTCAATGCCCTATAAATTTTAAAGAAGAAATGCTTTCTAAAATTGCTGGGATATTGATACAAATTCACATAGTTAAGATAGGTCTAAATAGAAAACTTAAACTGTAAATAAATCAAGAAAAGTTTGAGTGACTTTACAAATGTCACTGAATACTAGACTAGTATTAAGATTTTCATAGTAGCTTTATAAGTAGAAGAAATTGTAAATAAAGCAACAATTTGTCTTTGGACAGTGAAAACAAAACAACTTCGCTTATAATTACTTTTAAATAGCGAACAGGAACGCTCCTTTAAGTTGAGCGTTTAGGTCTTGAAGTAAATCAAGAACAGGACCACCGCTCCAAGTCGATGAGCGAAGGTTTCAGTAGATCCTTTACGGACCTGAAACATTGCATGGCGATCCTAGCCAAATATCCTTATATTTATAAGAAGAGCTCCTAGTTTGAGCTGGAAAGGCACCTAATCCACGCCGGGGATTAGAAGGATTGTCCGGCCAAAGGACAATCAGGATAACCAACAAACAGAAGAAGATGCACGCAACACCAGGCGGAACGAGTATATAAAGAAATTTTTTTTTTAAACAATAAAAATAGTGTGCTCTTAAGTGAGAACCTATTAGGGTGCGGAGGCGTTTTCGCCCGTGCACAAGGTTTAGGCAGTAAAATAAGTAAAATAAATAAAAGAAAATATAATAATAAAATATGAATGAGAGTCGGGTCGGTCCGAGACCACTTTCAATAGAAGACTACTTGAAAAGAAGCAGACCTAAACCAGCGGAGAAGCCTTTAAACATCCCAAAGGTAAAACCACCGAAGCGTCGTGGTGGGTTTTTAGTAAACAAGAAGGGGGAGAATTGGCAAACATCAAAAGAATAGTCAATTCATCACCACCTCTACCGTGGGATTTAACAGCCAAGTACTGGGTCAGGATAGACGAGATCGAGAAAATGATAGATACCCATATGAAGATAAAGAAAATAGAATTAAAAGAAAATTAGAATGTTATAGATATTATTTTTTTTATATATAAATTTCATAAAATTTTATATTATTTTTAATATAAATTCAAACAGTGTGTTATTTTCAAATAACAATTAAAAACTTTTAGTAATAAAAAAAAAAAAAAATTTTTTTTTAATATGAAGATTTTTAAAATAACTATTATTGTTATAATATTATTAATGATTCTGTCTATAATAGGAATTTTAGTAAAGATATATATAACCAACACAGTGGTGTATAAAGTAAATAAGTTAGCATATATAGGACAAGAGCAAATGGAAAATTTAGTATCCATCAAGGACACGCTCTTATCGTTATTTGAATAGATTATTAAAATATATGAAAATAAATTTAAAGGAGATTTATGATAAGTATATAGGTTGGGTAATATTTTTTATAATAATTTCACCTATAGTAATAGTTTTGAACAGGAAATGGTTTGACTTCATGCTAGCAATTAATAACTATAAGAAATGAGATTTTAATTATTTTAACAGACATTACATTTAGCGGAAGCATTTCATAGCAACATTACATGAAATAAATGGAGGCACAGAAAATCCTTGAACAAATTATTTTGAATGCTAAAAAATCGTTAACGAGGTCGTACACATTAGAGCCAATTAAAGAAAAAACAATAGAAATACAAAAATTAGAGGAAAAATTAAAGAATTATATCAAAGATTCAGATTTGGAAGAATTAGACGGTAAAGAAATTTTGAGAAATTTTATAAAAGCTAAAGAAGAAGCTTTAAAATTATTAGAACAACAATCTAAGGGAAAAATAGTAACGACTCCAATCATGACTACTTTAGATATGAATGAATTATCGTTGATTACAAAATTGGTACCAAAATTTTCGGGTAGATCTAGTGAACTGCAAGATTTTCTAACATATATGGAAACGGTATCGATGACAGTGGCTACTGAAAAAGCCAATTCGTTTTTTAATTTTATTTTTAAGTCAAGACTGGACTTAAAAGTTCAGAGTAGAGTAAAACAAAGTTCTGTACCGACTAATATTGATGATCTAATAGAGGTATTAAAATTAACATATAATTCATCAAGATCTTCAAATGCTGTATTGAGTGAAATAACACGTACCATCCAAAGGGATAATAATTTATTAGGTTTCGCAACGAAAATAGAAAAGCTAATTACGGAATTGAACGAGATACAAATTACCGAACAGGGAGAGGCAAATAGAAATGCCATAATCAATAGCAGCAGCAAGATTGTCTTTAACGCATTCGTGAATGGAATAACTGATCCGCAAATAATAACTACGATTGACGCAAGTCAAGTTACAATTTTCGTAGAAGCTCTAAAAATTGCCGAAAAAGTTTCGTCAAGGAAACAATAAGGGCAAATATTGTATCAAAACGCTCAATATAATAGAACACGTAACACTAAGGTGACGAGACAATCGATTTGCAAAAACTGTGGAAGAAATCATGGCGATAAATGTCCCGCAGAAGGTGCGAAATGTAATAAGTGTGGAAAATTAAATCATTTTGCAAACAAGTGTTTTACAAAAATTTCAAACACGAACAATAATAACAGATATCGTACGAATAACTTTAGCAGAAATAATAGAAACCGTAGCAACAATGGGAATATAAACAACCATAGTTCGAATAACAGTACAAGAAATCGTAATGTGAATACAATTCAGGGAAACGCACAAAGCCCGGAGACCGGACGAATACAGTCTCCAATAGGGTTGAATTATTAGAAAACACTAAAGTATACAGCATATCATCCAAACTCAGAAACTACGTAAGATTTAGTATTGAAAATACAGACAAGGAGTTAACATTTTTAATTGACACAGGAGCTGATGTCTCATTGTGCAAGAATAAATTTTTAACGAGTTATGAGGTAAACCAGGATGACTATTGCAACTTGACAGGAATTTCAGATGAAATTATTAAATCACTGGGTTCCACGAATATTGACTTTAATATCGATAATAATATTATCAGACAGAAAATACAACTAGTAGAGGACAATTTCCCAATAAGGACAGATGGAATTCTAGGAAGGGATTTTCTTTCAAAATATTGATGCAGTATAGATTATGATACATATGTGTTAAAGTTTAATTTTAATAATGAGATGATAGTAGTTCCAATACATGATAATACTTTTAGGATTAATAGGGTAAAAATACCACATCTAAGTGAAATAGTAATACCATTTAACATTAAACTGGAGGAGGACTCCGTAATATTGAATAGGGAGATTGATAAAGGTGTATTTTTGGCAAATGCAATAATACCTAAGAATGGCAATCAACACATCAAATTACTAAATGTAACGGACAATATAGTTATAATAGACAATTTAGAAGTGGAAACTAGACCACTGAGAAACTATCATATATGTTCATATAGCAGGAAAGAGAATGAGAAATATTATACACAGCAAAGATTTAGGAAATTACTGAAAAACTTTGAGTTAAATGACTTGGATGATGAGAACAGAGATGAACTTATCTCAATATTGAAGGAATATCAATCAATATTTCACATGGAGGATGAAGAATTAACTGCCAACAATTTTTATAAACAAACAATAAATTTGAATGATAATAGTCCAGTATACATTAAAAATTATAGATTACCGCAGGCACAAACAACGGAGATAAATTCTCAAGTTCAAAAACTTTTGGAGAATAATATTATTGAACCATCGATAAGCCCTTACAACGCACCACTCTTATTATTGCCAAAGAAGGGACAGACAGATTTAAAAAAATGGAGATTGGTTGTAGACTTCAGAAGGTTAAATGACAAAATTGTGAATGACAAATTTCCTTTAACGCGTTTAGACGATATTTTGGATAAATTGGGTAGAGCTAAATATTTTTCGACATTGGACATGACAAGTTCTTTTCACCAAATCGAACTTGACCATCAATCACGTCCTTATACAGCTTTTTCTACTCCAAATGGTCATTACCAATACACAAGACTACCTTTCGGTCTGAAAATATCATCTAACAGCTTTCAACGCATGCTGACTATAGCATTGTCGGGTTTGGAATCTGAAGCTTTCCTATATGTAGATGATATCATAGTTTTTGGTTGTAGTCTAAATCACCATAACAACAATCTGATAAAAGTTTCCGACAAACTACGGAAATACAATTTAAAGCTGAACGCTAGTAAATGTTGTTTTTTAAAACCTGAAGTAGTATATCTAGGACACTTAATAACACCAAAGGGTATAAAGCCAGACCCAGAAAAATTTGAAGCAATTAAAAGATATCCTGTACCAAAAAATGCTGACGATGTTAGACGATTTGTAGCATTTTGCAACTACTACAGACGTTTCATAGAAAATTTTGCCGACATAGCAAATTGTTTGAACAAATTATTGAAAAAAGTTCAAAAATTCGAATGGACAGAAGAATGTAAAACTGCGTTTGAAACACTGAAAAATAGACTAATAAGTCCGCCCATTTTACAATACCCTAATTTCGAAAAACCATTTATACTAACAACTGACGCATCTGATTTTGCGTTAGGTGCCGTGTTATCGCAAGGTGAAATTGGAGAAGATAGACCAATATCTTTTGCCAGTCGATCGCTTAACAAACTCGAGAGAAATAAGTCAGTAATTGAGAAAGAATTACTTGGTATACACTGGGGTATACAATTTTTCAGACCTTATTTATTCGGTAGAAAATTTATAGTAGTAACCGACCATCGTCCACTCATTGCACTATTTACACATAAAAATCCAAGTTCCAAATTGACTAGAATTCGATTGGAATTATCTGACTACGATTTTCAGATAATTTACAAAATAGGAAAAATAACACTAATGCAGATGCTCTATCTAGAATTCAATTAGATTCCGATAAATTAAAGACAATGATACCTCAAAACATTGATGAAATTATAAAGAAATCGCTGGTGATAACGAGAAATATGAAAGGAGGAATGATACAAGCTGAAGAAAAAGATAACAAAAATAAAAGAGAAAATGAAAAGAAAACTAAAAGAAGAAATAAGAACAAAAATGAGGTAAATGATGATACAAATCTTACTGAGCCTGATCAACTCAAAATGTGGGAGTGTACATCTATGAATGATGTAAAACTTGCAGTAAAACTGAAGTTCATAATGGAAAAGTCGACTAGAGAATTCAGAATTGAGAAAAATCTTGCTTTAAATCAAATGGCCATCAGATGTAGGGATAATCCCATTTATATATGTAATATGTTGGAGAAACTACCTTCTGTTTTAAGCAGATTGAATTGTGTTATGTTCGCACTAGAAAAAAGTGACGAAATTTTTAAGAAAATAAAAATAGAGAAAATGAAAGAAATAATAAATAAAAGTAAAGGAAATGACGTCAGAATTCTCATATATAGTAAACCTCAAAGAGTAATAGTAGAAAAAGAAAAAAGGAAATTAATTAAATTGTATCACGACACACCATGCGGAGGACATTTCGGAATAAGGAAAACATTAATAAAACTAAAACAGAAATACATATGGAAAAATATGAACAAGATGGTAAAGGAATATGTATCAACGTGTGATCTTTGCCAAAGGAGCAAACAAGTAAGACACACTAGAGAACCATTAAGTGTAACAGACACACCGGGAAATAGCTTTAGCACTGTAGTTATCGACACAGTTGGACCAATACGCCCTTCGGAAAATTTTCGATACATTTTAACTATGCAGTGTGAACTCACTAAGTATGTGATAGCAGTCCCGATGGAAACAAAAGAGGCTAAGAGTATAGCGAAAAGCCTAGTAGAAAACTTGATATTAAAATATGGCATTTTTAAAACTCTAAAATCTGATAGAGGTACAGAGTTTGTGAATGAACTAATGAAAGAAACATGCAATATGTTGAAAATCGAGCAAAAATTGTCTACACCATATCACCATGAGACTGTGGGTACCATAGAAAGAAATCATAGAGTATTAAATGAATACTTTTTATCATTCGCAAATAATGATAACTGGAGTGATTGGATAGCTTACTATTCTTTCGCTTACAATATAACACCACATGTAGATACCAATTATTCTCCATATGAGTTAATTTTTGGTAAATTATCTAGATTACCGGGTGAACAAATTATGAATGATGATAGGGTATACAACTTAGACAATTATGCCAATGAATTGAAAATGAGACTGAAGATTTCATTAGAAAATGATAGAAATTTGATTGAAATTACTAAAAAGAATAGAAGTTTAGAATCGTATAACAAAGTAAATAGGATAGATCTTAACATAGGAGATTTAGTTCTAGTAAAATTAGAAACTAGGAAAAAGAATCAAAGACCATATAATGGACCATATGAAATCATAGATATAAATAGTTTAAATGTAACAATAAGAATTAATGGAAAAAACAAAATTATACACAAAAATTTATTAAAGAAATATAACAGATAACAAAAACAAAATTATTATTAATATACATTATAGTAAATACATAATTATAATATGATAATAAAATTCTTTAAGAATAATATATACAACAAAATAAATCAACTATAATATCACTTAGTAACCACTTATAATGTAACTACATTTTAAGAATAGTATGTACAAAAACAAAATATACAAATATAGAAAATAAGTAACATGTCATTTAACCACTACTTGTAAAATGCTTAAATTTTTGTCTATCATTTAAACACTACCAATAATGTATTAAGTTTCAAAATATTTTTTTGTTTGTACAGAGAAATAATTATTATGTCATTTGGTCACTACTAAAAATTTTGTATAAAAATAATTTTAAGTACTACTCACTATGTGATTAAATTTTTTATACAAAACCAACCAAAAACAACACTTAAGTGAAATCATACAACTTCTGTAAACACAAATGGTATGATTTAACTGAAAGGGCAGGGGTGTGGTGTATGCATGACGTCACACACAAACTGAATGAACAATGAAAGTATGTGTCATGCATAACGATACAGCCAATGTTGTGTAAGTTGTAGACATAGAGGCGCGTATAACAAGTGTTCATAAAAAGAACAAGTGTGACTAAATATGTATGAATATCCCGGGTCAGCAACAAATTAATAAACAATCATATTTGTTTTGATTTAATGTAAACAATTAGAGTAAAGGTTTAGAATTACCGTAATAAAACCAAACCAATCCATTGCAATGGAAATATTTTTGAAGTGTTGAGTAACATTCGAAAATCAAGAAAGCTACTCAATGCCCTATAAATTTTAAAAAAGAAATGCTTTCTAAAATTGCTGGGATATTGATACAAATGCACATAGTTAAGATAGGTCTAAATAGAAAACTTAAACTGTAAATAAATCAAGAAAAGGTTGAGTGACTTTACAAATGTCACTCAATACTAGACTAGTATTAAGATTTTCATAGTAGCTTTATAAGTAGAAGAAATTGTAAATAAAGCAACAATTTATCTTTGGACAATGAAAACAAAACAACTTCGCTTATAATTACTTTTAAATAGCGAATAGGAACGCTCCTTTAAGTTGAGCGTTTAGGTCTTGAAGTAAATCAAGAACAGGACCACCGCTCCAAGTTGATGAGCGAAGGTTTCAGTAGCTCCTTTACGGACCTGAAACATTACAAGCTATTGGACATCATAGACCGAAACTATAGATTGCTGAAGGCTATGATAAATGGATTACACCCTAACATACGGCGAAAACGGGGCATACTAAACATTATTGGTACCGGTTTGAAATACGTGACTGGAACTATGGACAGCGTAGACGAGGAGCAAATTAAACACGCACTCAATATCATGGGTACTACTCAGGGAAATACTATAGGTAATATTAACAAACTGGTTTACTCTAATAACTTAATGACGGACCAAATAAACAATATCATCAGGCATATTAACGGACAATAAATTCGCCTCACAAAATATTTGAACCAATTTAATGAAATGACACAAAATAGAATAAAAACTTTGGAAGTACAATTCATAGAGTATATTTATCGAATCGACAAGGATATATCCCTCTTGAAGGTCCATGTAAAAGGGATATTAAGCTAGGTATAATCCCAACCGACCTACTCACCCAAACGGAACTGGATTTGATCTCGGATAGCTACTAGAATATTAAGGTAGCTGTACTATTTCAAAATAATACCCTTGTGATAACACTACTTATCACACAATATTCCCTTAACATACTTTCAAAAATTAGATTTGAACCTGTACCAGATTCTAATAATAATTCTATCGTCCTTGACGAATACGAAATTTATGTCGACACGAATAACACAATTTATAAGACGGGGATAAAAGACAATTTAGAGAACAATTTGACTAAAGTCGAAAATAAGTGTATGCAGGACATTCTGGAATTTAAAGAGGCTGTATGCAAAGTAAGAAGGGACACTGAAACCAGCGTAACTGAAATTATGCCCGGAGTATTAATATTCAAAAACTATTATTCTAATATAACACAAAATTGCAACAAGCTAGAATTAAGACGAAATGGTAATTTTTTAATTAAATTCGAAAACTGCAAAATATAGATAATTAACAAAACATTTACAAATTTGAATTTGAAAATTTATAATACATTGATATTACGAAATGTTATTACAAAGATTAAAGAAAATGTGAATTCAAAAAATATTATAAAACTAGAAAACCTCTATGTTGAACAATTAAACCACGAAAATAATATAAAAATACTTACCAAGGAAAATAAAAATATGAATATTATAAGCCTAAGCTCGGATTTGTTAATTTTAAATTTTATTGTAATCGTGTTCATTATATTATACTATTTTATAAAAATGAATCAGAAAATGTATATTGCACCAGAAGCAAAACCTACTGGTCCATTTATACAATTAGCAAATCCTATTAGCGCATCGAATTTCTAAAAGAAACCTACCGATTGGGGACAATCGATTTGAGGAGGGAAGAGTTATGGTGAAAAACATTAATTAAATTTTTGCAACTCAATGTCTGCAAACATTTGACAACAGTTAATTAATTTCCGTTCCCATAACAAAATTCTCAAGAATTGTTTTTATTTGGTTCACACCAAATATTTCTTTGGAAATTTGATTGCGCTACAAAAGTAAAGTAAAATAAAATTACAACAATAATAAGAATAAACTGCAATTCTGCAGTTTTACCTTGTAAGCAAAAACATAACATAAATTAAGTATCTTTTGTATTTTTTAGTTAGTTCTTATTTTGGTTTCAACAAATGAAATAATAAAAAAATCATGTGAGTCCGATCACAGGGAAGATGTGTAAACATCTAGTAATTAAAAATTTTTTTATGTCATTTTTTAAAATCAAACAGAAAGCGTCATCTATGTATCACTTATAGCAAAAACTGTTTCAGCTAATTCAACAACCGTTTGCTGTAAAACGTTAAAAATATCCTAATATAAACGTATATAAGTGATACATAGATGACGCTTTTAAAAAAGTGGCATAAAAAACAATTTTATATCATAATTTTTTCACCAATACAAACATAAGTCACACAGCGTTATCTGCTTCAGCTCACACCGATATGAGTTACGCTGTTTTTGTGATTGTATTGTGAAATAGAAATTTACCCCCCTGCGCGTATAGATGTTTACACATCAAAAGTAAGCTCATAGAGCTGAACAAAAAAAAATAAAAGTAACTCGTGTTTTACCTTTCAGTAAAAAAGGAATCTACTCTAAACAGGAGTAGAATTAAGTTACATGGTGTGTGTGTGTATGAATCTACACAGTTAGTGTTTATTCTTTTTACACCATATCCATACACACATCTTACTGTTTGTGAGTACATGAATCATATTTTAGTGTTTTCATACACCATGTCCATGCACTCACTACATAAGTGACTGTGCAGTGCGATTCACTATTGAATGCAAGGTTTTCTATTGCATGTCTGGAGCATGGCAATAGACACTGCTTGAACACACTACACCTTCCCTTTTTACAAAAAGAATAATCAATGCTTAATTGCTTAATCAATGCTCGAATTTTTTCCTTCCCCTTTTTCTAAAAAATTTTAAATTTGAAGTTTTTCTTTTTTTTTAGACACTTAAGAAATAAATTTAGCTTTATTTTTAAGCTTCTATTTTTAATTAAACATAGGAATGTGTAGTATTTAAATATTAAAATTTATATAATTTAAATTTATTAAAAAGAACTTAATAATAATTATGTCTTTTAACTTCATTGAACTAAATTTGTTTAAAAGAAAATACTATCATTCTCTATTTCAAAAGAAAGCGTATTATCCAATTGTACTATTTATAAAAATTCGTTCCTTTCTCTTTTATTTGAGAATAATTTTCCCTTCTTTAATATAAGACATTTCCTTTTCTATATAGTAAACAACATGATTATTTAATAATCTGGTAAAAATAAAGTATTCAAAAAAAGTATTAAAAAACTAAAAAAAAAATGGAATAAAAAGTAAATTAAAAAAAAACAAATTTGAACAAAGTGGTATTAAAAAAAATGGGTATATATGGTGTGTAATATATCATAATGTTTATCTTGGCATTTTCTAGAAGGTCAGCAGCTCTGCGTTGTGCAACTTGAAGTCTGAATTTAATTTCTTTTTCATAGGAATTAACATTGTATAGTGGTTCCACTCTATTTTTATAATAAAATTCAGGGTAGGTGGGAGTTTACCGTAAACTAACTCAAATGGACAGTATCCATGAGCAGTTGATGGTGTCGTGTTATAGCAATACACGAAAAATTTCAACCACACATCCCAATCGGACCCATTAGATGGTACACATGATCTCAAATATTCGTTGAGTGTCCTGCGAGACCCCTCAACAATACCGAGTTCCACATGATTAAAAGGAGTAGGGTTTAATTTATCTATTCTCATGTCCGTAACTATTTTAGCCATTGGACCATATATCATGATGAAATTTTCCATAATTGCCTTAGCGATACTTTTGGCATTTTTGATCTGAATGGGTACTGCAACAAGATATTTTGTAAAATTGCACATGACAGTAACTGCATACTCACTATTTGAGTCAGGCCTAAGGGCCCGATAATGTCAATTGTGACAATATCGAATGCCTTTGCAGTTATTGATTTTTCAACGAAAGGTTTCCTTAGTTTAGATGTAGAGTTGTCTATTCGACATTCCTTACATTCTTTGACATATCTAGTTATGTCCCTAGTCATGCCAATCCAAATATATTTAAGGCCCATTTTCTTTTTCATTCGCGTTATACCCGAATGTTCACCGGTTATAGGGTCATGATGATATTTTTTCATAGTTATATTCTTTTCATCATTGGTAGTTATTTTTCTTACTATTGGTATGAGCACTATGATTAAATCTTGCAAGATTTCATTACCCTTTTCTTTGAGGGATTCAATATCTGTTCCTAGGATGTTAGGCAGGCTATCATCTAGTGATAGTCGCATGGTTAATAGACCCATGTTACCAGCTATTTTTTCAAGCCTTGGAAAGTGGTGACCTAAGTCTACTTTTCTATTAATAACGTAGTCATCTAACCTGTGTTCGGAAAGCTTTTTCCTTTCTTTACGTACTCGTGGGCATTTTCTGCCTCATATACTTTCAAACTAACCAATTTATCGGGGTGTATATTTGCACTTCCCCTACTTCTCCTAGACTGAAGTCTAGTTGTGACCCTTAATATTTTATTAACTTCAATATTTTTTATATCATCAAATTCTAAACGCTGCAGCGCATCCGCGGCGTCATTTTTTTGTCCTTTTTATTTTCCTTGCCCCCAATACACTCGACTGCAAAGTCGTATTCCTCTAAATCTAACCTCATACGTGTTAATTTTGATGACAGATTTTTTAAAGAAAACAGGTAGGTTAATGGTTTGTGATCGCTTCTCATCACGAACTTTTTGCCATAAATGTATGGTCTAAAATATTGTATTGCCCAATGAATTGCAGCAAGTTCCTGCTCTATTCTAGATTTAATAATTTCACCCTTTGTGAAAGATCTTGATGCATAAGCAACAGGTAATTGAATACCCTGTTCTTGTTGGCTTAAAACAGCTCCACAAGCATATTTGCCTGCATTTGTCGTTATATAGAATTCTTTGGAAAAGTCCGGATACTGTAGTATCCTTGGATTTAGCAGTTTTCTTTTAAGTAATTGAAAGGAACCTTCACATTCTTTAGTCCATTCGAATGATACATTCTTTTTAGGCAATCTGGTAATGTGTCGAGACTTCTCAGCAAAATTCGGATTGCATCTTCTGTAGTAGTTGTAAAATGCTACGAAACGTTTAGCTTCATCCCCACTTTTTGGTGTAGGAAAGTTTTCAATTATTGAAAATTTGCCGTCATATGGTAAGATACCTTTATCAGTACATTTGTGACCTAGGAATGTCACTTCACGACAGAAAAATGAACATTTATCCGGATGTAATTTCAGATTGTACTTTCTGCAGATGCCAAATACATCTTTTAGATTCTGTAACATATGTTCCGAATTACAACCTATAACGATCAAGTCATCCATATATACAAAGGTTTGGGTTGGTGATAACCCAGCAAATGCTAAAGATATCATTCGTTGGAATGAGTTTGGGGCGATTCTTATACCATAAGGCAGTCTTTTAAATTGAAAGGAACCATTTTCCGTTGAAAATGACGTTACGTCCCTGGATTCCTCTTCTAATTCTATTTGATGAAAACCTGTCACTAAATCTAGGCATGAAAAATATTTTGCTCTGCCTAATTGATCTAGAATGTCATCCATACAAGGTAGCGGGAATTTGTCAGCTATTAAATTTTTATTTATTCCCCTATAGTCGACTACTAATCTCCATCTTTTCTGATTTGTACCTGGTAAGGGCTTCTTTGGTACTAACAAAATTGGTCTATTATATTCCGAAATTGATGGTTCGACTATGTCATCATTTACTAGCTTTTCGACTTGTTTTTTCATCTCTCCTTTATGAGAGTCGGGGATTCATAGTTCTTCATAAAGACAGGCTTATCTTTGAGTCTGAGTTTTTGTTTATAGAAATTATTAGTAGTTATTTTCTCAGATTCAAGTGCCAAGATATCAATAAATTACGAGCATAAATTTTTCAACTCAGCATGAACGAACTTGGGAAAATTTTTTGATAATTTTTCCTTATTTTTGTTGGAATTACAGCTAGGTTCGACGATTTTGTAGTCGTTTAGATTTTCTGTTTTTATTTGAACGTTGTTAATGATGAGGTTTTTGTCTGTTGTATTGACAATTTTCATCAGTGGTTTCGACCTAGATGTTATGGTATTGACGATGTATACACCATGTTGGAGTGTCTGTTGTGGTACTAACACATCATCGTAATTTGATTCAAAATTTATTGGTCTTATAACTTCAGACCGAGCTGGTACCGATATAGAATTAATATTCGTGGCGTTCATCAATGGTATAGCTATATCATATGGTACATCATTGGTTCTTAAGATAATGTAATCTTTGTCACCTTGATAGTCTAATATACATCTGTACTTTTTAATGAAATTCATTCCAATAATTCCATCTACCTGAATCGGAAAGTTATCATCCACGACATGGAAATCACGTGCTATAAATAGTTCCTCGATTTTCAAATCTGTATGAACTTTACCAAGTGTAGTTATCAGACCTTGTCCAATACCGTTTATATTCGTCTTTTTGCCGTTATTTATGTGTTCATTAAGAACTTGGTTATATTTTACAACTGAAATGTCGGCTCCTGTATCTATTAGGAAAGTCGATTTATTATTATTCATGGAGGTTCTAATCTTCAAATAGCTGTAGAGACTTAGATTCATACTGTATATTTTCCTCTCTACTGAGTATTTTGGAGGCCTTTACGTTTCCCGAATGTATATTATAATTTCTTCTATTATTCCTATTACGTATATCGTTCCTATTACCCTTTATACGCGTATCATATATACTTCTGCTATTATTTCCAATATGTTTGTTATATATATTTTTTCTACTATTTCTAACACGTCCTCGGCACTGGAAATTACCACAGCGATTATAGCCGAGGGCTTTTATAGAATTTTGTCTATCACAAAAGTTGGCACAACTATTAAGAAATTTTCCAATCGCCTCGTATATATCCTTGAAAGTTCCTGATTCCATGATTAGTTTGACCCTTTAATTCGAAGTATTTTTAATTATTTCACTGGGGTGGTACACCGCCAGATATATAAGCAATTTCTAATTTTACGGTGCCGCAGCCTTTTTCTGAGGCATGTTCTAATTTTAAAATAATTAAAAAAACTTGTTGAAATTATGGGCCACGTCATGTGGTCCTGGTCCCACAACGTGGCCATGGCAGGATCGCCATAAAATGAATAAACGGCACGCATATATTTTTGTTATGCTCTTATGAGCGATTATAGGCCAACTGTCTTTTTATTTAAATTTAAACTTAATTCTACCTATAAATAACACACACGCACACACATATACTTAATCTAACTTAAGCTAGCGTGAGAACCAAATGTGTATGACAATTTGCAATGTAAGCAAATTGTCATAAGTGACTGTGCAGTGCGTTTCACTATAGAATGCAAGGTGTTCTATCGCATGTCTGAAGCATGGCAATAGACACTGCTTGAACACACTGCACTCACCCTTCAGAAGAATCATACAATTTTATGTGTTAAAGTTGGATGATCCTTTAACAAAATATACGGTGTATGTTGTATAATATATTCATAAAGACAAAAAATTTAGTTTATATTTATTTAATTGTGATGTATAAAGTGGATAGTGTTAACGAGATTTCATAGGTTCTTAACAAAATTTCTCCTACAATTTATATGTATATCCAAAATTTATCTGTATAACATATCAATATACTAATGTCAACTTATTCTATCAATAAAGTTTTTTATTGTATATTTTTAATAGATTCTTATGTACTAGTTTAGTTTTCTTGTTAATTTCTCTTGTTACGTTTACGCCATCGATACCAGTGACTTTATATGGACCCTGGTATGGTGGTTCATTCTTTTTATACCCTATACCACTATGTGGTTTGGATATAATGACTTTGTGCTGCTGTTTGTAACTACCAAAAATATTTGACCTAGACCCATCTTTTATTATACCGATCGAATCAGAATCACTAGCTGATTCGATTTAACGATATCCGTCCGTCCGTCCGCCTGTGTGTCCATGTAAAGCTTATAATCAAACTGCAGGTCGCAAATATGAATACGTTTCGATGAAATTTGGTGTATAAGCTTTTATTGGCCATAGGATGAACGCTATTGAAATTGGTGAGAATCGGTCCATGTTCAGACCTAGGCCCCATACAAA
Source organism: Cordilura impudica (assembly GCA_963682025.1). Classification (NCBI taxonomy): domain Eukaryota; kingdom Metazoa; phylum Arthropoda; class Insecta; order Diptera; family Scathophagidae; genus Cordilura; species Cordilura impudica. The sequence continues at coordinate 5,758,223 of OY821522.1, forward strand.
TGACCCCTATGAAATCAACATAAATTGCCACAAGATCCAAATTATCGTTTAAATCTTAGTCAAATTGGGTTTGTATATATTTATTACATCCGTTAGTTAGTAGTCCAAAAATGATCCCTATTGGACAACTCTTAGTCATAGGCCCCATATAGAGCTGCTTCCCGATCTTCACTTAAATCTATCAAAAAACAAAAATATTGCACTGATTCTTCTCGAATTTTGTTTGTATATATTTTTGGCAAAATACAAGAGACTTTACCAAACATGGTCAAGATCGGTCCATTTTGGGGCCTAGTCCCCATATAGATATAGCTTCCGATATGAACTTTTTCCCATCTGCAGCCAAATAAATTAAAAAAATCCCACTCAAAATTGGTTTATGCTTATTTCCAATATCCAGTTAGTTGGGCCTGAGAGATAGGGCCTCTAAACGCATGGTATAGGGTATCGTATAATCGGTCTAGACCGACTATAATTTTCTTACTTGTTTCTATTACTTACTTTTAGTAAAACAAAATCTCCTAATTTTATGTTTATACTATTTATACTTCCATATGAATTTTCCCTGCTCTTCAATTTCACTTTCTCTATTATTTTTCTAGCATTCTCTAGAGAATATTTTAGTATAATTCTTAATTCATTTCTATAATTTTCCGAGTCATATATCTGTCCATTGCTATACCCCATATCGTCGCCTGGCAAATTAGGCAGTTTACCGAAAATCAATTCAAAAGGCTAGTAATTAGTATCTACATGAGCCCAATAAACATTTTTGTTTGCTATCAACTTGAGGTGCATTTGAGATCAAATACATTTCTCAAATCTCCAACGTTAATTCTCAAATGCACCTCAATAGTCGGATTATAGTCTTCTCAACTTAAAAGGCACATTTTTTATATGGTGATTTTCTTAGTTATCAAATTGAGAAATTTGTGATTCTCAACTTGATAGCAAAGAAATTTCTCCAATTGGTATCAAATGGAAGGTACGGAATTGCCATATTAAAAAAAATCATATTAATTTTAGAAATGGAAACATTGTACTTTTTTCTGAATGTTTCTATTTAATTTTATTACATATTTAATATGTATTATCATGCACATGTTTTTTTTTTAATTTAGAATTAAAAATAAATTAAATAATTATTTGTACTTTTTTTAATATTAATATTATATAGGACATAAGTAAGAATTTAAATTAAAAAATGCAAAAAAATAGAATTATAAATATATCAATTAATTATTTGTACTTTTTTCGGCAATTTTTAATTTAATTTATTATTTATGACACACTAAATAGTATAACATGTTAAAAATTGTTTAAATATAGAATTAAAAGTAAATGAATTAATTATTTGTACTTTTTTTTGACTATTAATATTATATAGGACATAAATAAGAATTTAAATCAAAAAAAGGAAAAAATAGAAATAATTAAAAATATATCAATTATTTCCACTTTTTTCGGCAATTTTTAATTTTATTTATTATTTACGACACATTAAATATTATAACATGTTAAAAATTTTTTTACTATAGAATTAAAAATGAATTAATTATTTGTACTTTTTTTGAATATTAAAGTTGCTGGAAAAGAGTATTAGAAGATGTAAAATTTGGGGAAGGTACGGCAACCTTAAAACGTAAGCCAATATTGGCAAAAGCACCATTTAAGCAGGTCAGTTTGACAAAAATATAAGCAATATTCTAGGCTAATTACTCAACTTGTTATTAGGTTGCCGAACTTATGGCCTTAATTTGTGGCTATTAAGCAAAATTTCTAAGAATCGCATGTTAAATATTTAAATTAATATTAAATTAAATTAATATTAAAAAATTAAAAAAAAAGTAGAAATAGTTAAAAATATATCAATTAATTTTGTTTCCATCCTTTTCATTTAAATATTTCACCTTTTTTTGTAAGCGGTTGTTGGCATGCTGGAAAAATGAAATTATCGTTCTTTCGAACTCGCTGTCCGAACAAGCAGCAGAAAATTTTTGATTGTAGGCTTCTGGAAAGATTAATAAGATTTAATTAATATCAATTGGAATCAAAACATAAAAATATAATCACGTTTTAATGCCGCCGTTACGCTGAGAGCTCGTACAGGTTTTTTAGAATTTGTTCCTTGCCAGCAGTATTTGTTGGCTACTTCATCAGTGACCAATTTCCGCCATGCAATTTTTAGAAATTGTGTAGAATTGCCACAAATTAGGGCCATAAGTTCGGCAACCTAATAACAAATTAAGTAATTAGCCTTGAATATTGCTCATATTTTTGTGAAACTTACCAGGTCGCTAAACTTGTTTTCCGATGATTGTACTTTGGACTCGAATTCTTTAAATTGAGAGGCCTGCTTAAATGGTGCTTTTGGCAAGATGACAACACACTTTTCACTTTTTTGTTCTATAATGTATATCACAAATTTAATTATAGATATATATCATTAATTATATAAAACTTATGCTTTTACCTCCCTTTTATTTTTTTAATTTTTCTTTTCTGCAACAATTCCTTTTTAAATCAAAATAATTAAAATTTACCAAAAAGCTGAAAACTTTCACAATTATTATTATTTCTAGAAATTAGAACATATGATTCGCAACGTTAAGGCCGAGTTTGCCACGCATTTTTAAAATGTAACCGTACCGTAAATGTAACGTTGGCATTTAGTGCAATTATAGAACGTAAAATTAACCAAACTTTGTAAGCTGTTCATTAATGTCACGTACAAAAGTAGCGAAAATCAAATTCAGCAGGTTAAGACGTTCCAGTTACGTTACAGTTCAGTTCGGTAACTTTTTTTCATGTAAAAAAAAACGGCTGACACGTTAGGTTACGGTTACGTGGGGCTAACTCGGCCTTTACTGTGAGAAATGAACAGCGCTGCCATACGAGAATACAAAAGTTGTAAATAATAAATCGTACTCAAGTTGAGAAAAAGTTTGGTCTCAAGTGGAGAAAAGTGTTGGTTATCCAATTGATGTTAAAATATTTCTCAAATATTGGAAAAAATTTAAAATCTCAACTTGATATCAAGTTGAAAGCAAACAATGAGAAAAATTGTTCAACTCAAGTTGAGAATTATATTAGATATCAATTTGAGAACTTAACTTTTCTCCAACATTGGAGAAATAATTTTTCAATGCATACTGGGAGGTGCAACATTGTAAGCGAATGCATAATACGGAACCCATGAGTACCAATAATTTTCAGTCACGAAAGAAAGAAAATACTAGTTCAAAACTCTGTGATTCCTTTCCTTTCCCAACGTCTCGTGATGGTATGGTGTTGAGAATCTCTGTTCTATTTTCAGCATTTCACATATCTTCCTCATTAGCAGATTCGTGAATTCGGTTCCTCTGTCAGGTTTCAGATCCTCAAACATTCCATATTTAAGTACCACGTTCTCAATTAAAGCCTTTGCTATACTTCTTGCCTCTTTTGTCTCTATTGGACATACTATAAGATATTTCGTTAGTTTGCATTGTATGGTGAGTATATGTCTGCAATGTTCCGATGGTCTCAATGGACCGACTGTGTCAATCACGAGTGTATTAAAACTTTGTTTTGGGATGTCCGTTATGCACAATGGTTCCCTTGTGTGTTGGATTTGTTTATTCCTTTGACACAAATCACATGTTCGAATAAATTCTTTGACCATCTTCGACATACCTTTCCATATATATTTTTGTTTTAGTCTGAGCACTGTTCTTTTTACTCCAAAATGCCCTCCGTATGGTGTATTGTGATAAGTTTCTATGAGTTTAATTCTTTCTTTATTTGTTGTTATATTCCGAGGATTGTTGTATATTAATATTTTGACGTCATTAATTTTATTTTTATTTATAAATTCTTTAATTTTCCCAAGGGTTACTTTCTTAAATATTTCGCCACTTCTCTCCAGTCGAATTTTCCATACTTAATTTTTCTTAAAATAGATGATAGCTTCCCCAACACTTTATCTAGATATCATGGATTTTCACTACATCTAACGCGCGTCTCATTGAAATTATTATCTTCTTCAATGGTTATTATATTATCATTATTTTTCATATTAGTCGACTTTTTCCTATATATAAATTTCAGTTTTCTAGCTAGCTTTATATCATTTATGGATGTACATTCCCATATGTTGAGGTGATCAGTCCCAATAGGCGATGTTTCATCCTTATCCTCATTTACAGCTTAATTTTTTATCACATTATTTATTTCTCTCTTTTTCATTCCTCGCGTTATCACCAATGTTTTCTTTATCGACTCATCGATAGTTGGAGGTATCATATCTTTCAACATGTCAGAATCCAATTGCACTCTTGATAGTGCATCTGCGTTTATATTATTTATTCCCTTTTTGTATATTATCTCAAAATCGTAATCGGATAACTCTATACGTATTCTTGTTAATTTCGAACTTGGATTTTTTTGATCCGTCACAATGATAAACTTTCTGCCATATAAATATGGTCGGAAAAATTGTATGCACCAGTGTATTCCCAGTAGTTCCTTCTCAATTACGGGCTTATTCCTCTCATGATTATTCAGAGAACGACTAGCAAATGATATTGGTCTGTCTTCACCAATTTCTCCTTGTGACAATACTGCTCCCAACGCAAAATCAGATGCGTCTGTTGTCAATAGGAATGGTTTATCAAAATCCGGATACTGCAATACACGTGGGCTAATTAGTTTCTGTTTAAGCTTCTCAAAAGCATTCTGACATTTTTCTGTCCAATCGAATTTATTGCCCTTCTTTAATAGTTGGTTAAGACAACTTGCTATGTCAGCAAAATTCTTGATGAAACGTCTGTAGTAATTGCAAAATGCCACAAACCTTCTTACATCGTCAGCATTTGCCGGAATTGGATATCTTGTTATTGCGTCGAATTTTTCTGGGTCGGGTTTTATCCCATGGGGGGTTATCAAATGCCCCAAATATACCACTTCGTGTTTCAGGAAACGACACTTGTTCGCGTTCAGCTTTAGATTTTACTTCTGCAATCTTTCCAAGACTCTCGTCGGATTTGTATTGTGGTGTTTAAGCTACATCCGAAAACTATTATATTATCTACGTATAGAAAAGCTTCGGATTCAAGGCCTGATAATGCTATGGTCAACATACGTTGAAAACTATTTGAGGATATTTTCAATCTAAAAGGTAGTCTGATAATGACCGTCCGGGGTCGAAAATGCTGTATACGGGCGCGACCGATGATCCAATTCGATCTGGTGGAACGAACTTGTCATGTCCAGCGTGGAGAAATATTTCGCTCTGCCCAATACGAGTTGGTAACCCCGTTGGTTAAACGTCAATTTTTGGTGGTCTTTAACAATATTTTTTTAAACATTAAAAAATAATAGTTTTATGGTTGTTTTAATATAAAAAGTAATTTGTTCTAATAAATCATTATAAAAGGAACTCGAATTTTATAAAGAACAATGAGTAAAGGCCGTCGAAGTGTGAAAAACAATATTATAAATTGCGACGAATGCAAATTAGTGGTAGAGGAAGAAGAAGATTTTATTGTTTGCGACAAGTGTGACAACAATTACCATGTAATGTGCACAACATTGGGCAAACGTAGATATCAGCATCTACTTAAGCATAAAACCGAAGAGTACGTGTGTCATCGTTGTGATGGTAGTGGTAATTTTAAATCTGAGTTAAATAACATCAAAGTGGAATTGAAGAAACTCGATCAGCTGTCTGAACTGAAAGAAACAATGATGTTTATGTCGAAGCAGTATGATGACATACTGAAAGGTGTTGCAGAAAACAAGAAAAAAATCGAAAGTGTACAAAAGGAAAATAAACTATTAAAGGCTGAAGTAGAAACTCTAAAGAATTCTGTTAAAAATTTAAATGAATATAGAGTTAAAAATGATTGTTTGATAAGAGGTGTAGTTGCAGCAAGTGGTTCATCTGCTGTAGATACAGTTTTAAAAATAACGAGTGATGTTGGTGTTGAATTGCAGCCGGAAAGCATTGATGATGCGTATTTCATTAAAAATAAAAATCAGTCTACTGAAAATAAAAGGCAAATGATAGTAGTGAAATTTAACTCAAAGCAGTCAAAAGATAAAATGATGTCTGTTAAACCGAAACTAATGGAAAATGAAGCCACAAAGGAAGTTTTTGTAAATGACTACCTGAGTAAGGAGACGCTAAACTTGCTAAAATATGCAAAGCCATTGAAGGATGTTGGTTACCGTGCCGTTTATCCAGTTCATGGTAGAGTTTTCGTGAAGAGAAGCGAGTTGTCAAAGCCTAGAGTAATTAGATGCGAAGCAGAAGTCGATGAATTATTATTGGAAGCAACCACAAGAAAGTCAACAATGCGGAGATCTCAAAATGCAGCAGCTGAGGATGATGATTTGTATTTATCATCGTAATTAAAGTAATGTATTTTTTATTAAATCATTTTGTTATGTATACTTATTTTTTTTCCCCTTATGAATAATAATAATTATTTTGTTGATTTTAATTCTTTTGAAAACTATGTAAATAACTCAAATCCATTATTTAATATAATTTCTCTAAACGTCAGAAGCATTTCATCAATTAACAAATTTAATAGATTTAAAACTTTTGTAAATATGTTACCACGTCTACCCAACATTATTGCCGTACAAGAGACATGGTTTGAAAGCAAGTTAATTCAATTATATAACATAGAAGGTTTTAATACCGTGCACTGTTGTCGAGCCGATGGTTATGGTGGTACCTCCGTTTTTATTAGGAAAGATATGGAGTATAATATCAAGTTATGTTCAAGCAATGATTTCGTTGAAATGATAATTTTAACATTTGAAAATACTAAATTGAATGGTAAATCCATGGTTTTTGGTTCATTTTACAGATCACAAAAGTGTGTTTCAAACAATTTTTTATCAATTTTGGATAATATACTTCGTTGTTATGGCCGTAGTCCTTGTATTTTAGTTGGTGACACCAATATTGATAGCTTAGATATGCTTGCCTCGGAGGAGCTCATGAATTTGCTAGCTAATTATGATTTTAAAAGTAGTCATACCTTAATAACACGTCCGGTTAGTGGAACTTCAATTGATCATGTCTATTGCAATTTGAATAGTGATTTATTTATTGACAGTGTCGTATGTAAGTTATCGGATCATAATTTTGTATCAGTGAGAATTGGAATTGAGACTCGAACCCAAGTTTATGAAGAAGAGATTCATTGGCATTGTAACTATGACGGTGTTAAAAATTACGTTTATGAACATTTACAAAGAATAGATCTAACTGGTGATCCATCAACTGATACGTCTTCGTTAGTCTTGTGTGTTGAAAAGGCTATAGAACACTCCACTGTGGGAAAAAAGGTGAAAAAAAATCTCAAAAATGAAATTACGCCGTGGGTAAGTGGAAATTTGGAGAAATTGTTTTTGTATAAGAAAAAACTCTTAAATATGAGAAGGAAAAACCCAAACGACTTTGATTTACAGAAAAGACTTCAAGCAATTAGCAGAGTGATAAAAATAGCGTATAGGGTATCAATGAATAATTATTATGAAGATAATCTAAGAGAAATACAACACAATCCGAAAAAAAGTTGGAAGTTTCTTAATGAAAGTCTTGGAAGAACTTTAAATAACTCTATAAAACTTAAGAATGAAAATGGTGATGCCATTGTGGAAGATTCTGAGAAAGCAGAAGCTTTAAATAAATATTTTATTGAATCTGTGCAAGATTTAAAATCAGAGATTGAACATTACCCTGCGGATACGTGTAACTTATTAAGAACGTTGATTCAGCACAATGACAGTTTTCAGTTGGAGTTCGTTACTTCGGAGGAAATAAACAATGTTATTTTGAGTTTAAAACCAGGAAAGAGTCCTGGCCATGATAACGTGTCGCCAAAAGTGTTATTGACTTGTAACAGTGTAATAACGCCGTTTTTGGTAGATATTTTCAACAGCATGTTGGTACGAGGCACTTATCCTGATATTTTAAAAATACACAAAGTTGTACCAATCCCTAAAGAAAAAAATGTCACTGTTGTAAATATGTTTAGACCTATAGCTATACTGTCAATTATTGATAATGTCTTCGAGAGAATTTTACATACTCAAATTTCTAACTATATGCATAGTCAAAATTTACTAAATGAGTTCCAGTATGGTTTTAGAAAGGGATGTGGAACCGAAGAGGCAACTGTTAATGTTGTAAACTTTATTTGCAAAAGCTTGGATGAGGGGTACAAAGGCGTGGCGGGCATTTTTTATGATTTTACGAAAGCTTTTGATCTTATTGATCATAAAATTCTTATGCAAAAGCTTAGATATTACGGTATTTGTGGCAGAGAGCTGTCCCTAATAAGAAGCTATTTGACAAATCGTAAACAATTTGTACAAATAAACTCACATAAAAGTGCTTTTCGTGACGTTGAATATGGAGTGCCACAGGGTAGCGTGCTCGGCCCTTTATTATTTACGATTTATCTCAACGATTTAAAAAATCTGTGTCTTTCTGGTAAACTTTTTATGTATGCTGATGACATCTGTTTGTTTTATCCATATAGGCATGAAACAGCTGTAAAAGCGTATATGGAACGGGATGCATCTCTAATATGTGAGTTTGCCAGAATAAATAAGCTTGTGTTAAATGCTAAAAAAACAAAATTATTAAGATTTAGACCCCTTAGTCAGCAAAATCAAGGCTTTAGTGTATTTGTGGATGGAAATGTTGTTACGGAACAAAATTCAATAACTTATTTAGGAGTCATTTTACAGAGTAACCTTAATTGGAGTCTACATATTCAACATACTAAAGGAAAAATATCACAAGCTATTGGATTTTTATATAAATTTAAAAATAAATTTAGCAAAGATACTAAATTTCTTATATATAACGCATTAATACAAAGTCATTTAAATTATTTAGCTATATTGTACGGTTATAAAAATTCAAATGAGCTGAAATCGCTTCAACGATCGCAAAATAAAGCTCTTAAAATAGTAGCAAATCTTCCTATTTTACATTCTACTTTTTCGTTATATCGTGATATTTTTCCATCCGTTTTACCAATTCATGGACTTCACAAGTTACAGCTTCTTTTGTATGTCTTTAAATGTTTGCACAATATTGGATACCATACAGTGCAGTTTTCAAGAAACCAACAAGTTTTCAACACCAGAAATAATAGCAACTTAGCGGTAGCTAGATGCAGGTTAGAAACAACCAGACAACGAGTAGAGCATGTGGGTAGTCGTGAATTCAACAATTTACCACCAAATTTGAAATGTATATTGAGAATTTCTTCTTTTAAGAAGTCAGTAAAAAGTTATCTATTTGGAAATTTGGAAGAGCTTCTGACTTAATATATTTTTTTTATGCAATGTACTTAAATATTAGAATTATTATTACTTTTTTTTTGTTATTTATTTTTTAGTATTTGTAAATAATAATGTTTGCCAACTCGCCTCATTAATGCCTTTATGGCGCTGAGGCTTTGAATTTGTTATGAAATATTTTTGGAATAAATAAAAAAAAAAAAAAAAAAAAAAAAAAAATATTTTATAACATAAAAGTCAAAAAAAAAAAAAAAAAAAAAAAAAAAAAATTTATCCAAGACATCGTCTAAACGTGTTAATGGGAATTTGCCGTTAATTATTCTGTAATTCAGGTTTCTGAAATCCACTACCAATCACCATTTTTTTAAGTCCGTTTGTCCCTTTTTAGGAACGAGCAATAGTGGTGCATTGTAGAGACTTATTGATGGCTCTATAATATTGTTGTGTAACAACTTCCGTACTTGCGAATTTATTTCATTTGTCTGTGCCTGAGCCAGTCTATAATTTTTTATATACACGGGAGTTTCATCGTGCAGATCTATAGTTTGTGTGTAGAAATTATTTGTTGTTAGTTCTTCATCTTCCATATGGAAAATTACCTGGTATCTTTTCAGAATTTCAATCAGCTACGCATCGCCATCACTCAATCCCAAATCGCCCAAAAGTTTACCAAAACACCTATCCGCGTACTGATGCTTTCTCTTTTTATTTACAATCGAACATATGTCATAATTTTTCAATGCTACTGTTTCTACTTTAATATTGCCTATTATTGTTGGTCTATCAGATACACACCTTTGACAATTTCCCTATTCAAAATTACACTATCTTCTTTCAAATTTATGTTGAAAGGTACTGTGATTTCACTTCTCGGTGGGATTCGTATTTGATTAATGCTATAAGCATCATCGTGTATAGGTATAGTTATGTTGTGTGTTTACACATCGAATGTCAATAAGTATTTATCGTAGTCTATGTTGCATCGATATTTGGATAGAAAATCTCTCCCCAGTATTCCATCAGTTTTTATTGGAAAATCATTGTCAACGAGTTGTATCTTTTGTTGAATAATTTGGTTGTCAAATTTAATTTCTATCTTCGCAGAACCCAAAGATCTAATTTGTCCCTTTGAGAGACCAGTTAGGCAGCAGTAATCATCTGAATCTTCTTGATAATTAGATAGAAAACTCTCCTTGCACAATGTGACGTCTTGGTTAACGTTATGTACTTGGTTAACGTTATGTTTTCTTTTACCATTGCCCCAAATGTTGTTGACTCTATTTGCGTTATGATTTCCTCTATTACTGTTAAGTCTATTATTGTCGCCAAAATTTCTGTTACTGTTATTTGAATTATTCACATATCCATTGTTATGGTTGCTATTATTGTTATATGTGTACCTTCTTCATTTTCATCATTATTATTATCGCCGAACTGTGCCAAAATATAGTCAACAGTAATATTTTCTTCATTAGTTACAAGGATTTCCGTGATATCTTCTGATTCTAAATTTTGGAATCCGTCCCCACCAATTGTTCTACCTTAAGTCACAATTTCTGGCATTTCAACAACAGCTTCTCTTATGCAGCTTTCTGGCCATAATTTTTTCCATACAGCATTCATGGTTGATTTTTTAACTTCAATGTTATACTGTTGTCAATATTCACGAATTGAAAGACTATCTGGTCCATCCGTAGCCGAAAAGTCTTTCTAATATAATACAGCTTTTGATATTCCTTTAAAAGAACGAGGATTTTCTTATTTACAAATTATTACGGGTTTGTGCTTATAACCGCCAGCTGCATTATCGCAAAACTATCTGTCAAACTATCTTTGGAAACTTTGAACCCCGGAGCAGATTTCTCTTCTTTAGAGAAATAAATGTTCTGCTAGGCATCCTTTTCTAAAATAAGCCAGCCTCATCTGTAATAAAAACTTGGCTTGACAAATATCCAACACCATCAATGATATCTTTTAACGTTTTTGGATATAAAGATGCAGCTAATGTATCAGCACTGGCTGCTCAGCCTGTAAGTTTAGTATTATGCAGATTTTCACGATATTTAAACTTTTCAAACCAGTCTTTACTCGCTTGGAATTTAATTTCGCCTGAATTAGATGATCCAGGTTCTTCCTTTTGTAAGCGATTAAAGACCAATAACGCTTTAGTTCGAATAGCAGCCGCACTAAGTGGCATTCTCTTTTGATTTCGATCTTCAATTTGAAAAGCTTAACAATTTTTGTGTTTTCTGTATTATTGAATTTCGAGGTTTTTTTTACAGTTTTTGCTGCCAGAGATGTGGAACGAACTACTGAACTCTTAATTTTTTTGCATTCAATTTAATGCTGGATTTGTTCATATTGTGTCTCTTAGCTAAAACTGATATTTTTCGCCATTTTCTAATTGCGTCTCAATTTCAAGCTTTGCTTCTAACGTTAATATTTTTCTTTTGCCAGCTTTTTCCGTTATTATATATAGGGTGTAAAAATTATTAAAATACCTATTAAATCAAAATAAGTATTAAATCAAAAATCATACATCATCAAAAATCATCATTATACATACTTATTTTATAACACCATTTAATTGATGTAAGAATTCCTTATACACTTGTATCTATTGGGCACGAATACGATTTTCTTGAATATAATTTAGTTAAACAAACACTTGCATAAATACATATCTATTAATGTAAATTACGCAATTTTACATCCTCATCCTAATGCGACCACTAGAAAAATGAAACTGTCAATATTTTTTTGGAAATAAAAAGTATATATGCATCGAAATACGGGGAATCACTATTTTCTGTTTCAAACATATGTATGACAATTAACATGATTTGTTGTGTTAAAAACTGGAAAAAAAGCCGCGCAGCTACGAAATTTTTACCGCGCAAAAGAAATTTTGGTATTAATGGCTTGGCTGCGCAATTGCGAAACCGCGCAATGAAAAACCGCGCAGTTGAAGGGTCTACTGTATATATATATATATTTTGTTTCTTATTAAGTTAAATTATAACCAATTTAATACATTTATTCAGACTACTATTTATTTACAAAAGTTGTTAGTACATCAGACCAAATTTTTATTTTTATACCCTCCACTCCAGTGTGCAGAGGGTATATATAAGTTTGTCATTCCGTTTGTAATAATTAGAAAAAAAATTCTGGACCCAATAAAATATATATATTTGTGATCCTTATAACAAGCGAAGTTGATATAGCGATGTCCGTCTGTCCGTCTGTCCGGCTGTCCGTCTGTCCGTCTGTCCGTCTGTCCGTCTGTGGAAATCACGATGACGGCTTCAATCTTATAGCTAGGGTGCTCCTTGGTATAAAAAATGATTCACTAACATCCTGAGAAGTTTGCTATTTAAAATCGTCCAAATCGGTTAATCTGGTCCCGAGAATTGAGCGAAGAATTAAAAAGTCATGAGAAAATATGATTTGAATATGTGTTCTTGTGATAACGCCCTCAATAGGGCAGATAGGGCGCTTGTTTTTAGTGAGAATGATTCACTAACATCTTGAGAAGGTTCCTGTTTTTAAATCATGACAATAGGTTTCATAGGTGCCGAGAAATCACTGAAAAGGTAAAAAAAAATATGACGTTTTCCTATATTATTTTCCTAACTTTGTATTTTGTCATAGCTGTGCATGTTGTTTTTGTGGTCGTTGTGTTAATAATACAAAAATTCATCAATATCAATATTTTTTGGTGTAATATTTAAGTTAATTAATTAATAAAAGAAACTATATAAAATCAATATCAATATTCTGCGATTTTTATAACATCACAAAATGTTACAAATTGATACATACTACTGTTGCCAATATCAAAATACTATAAATAATATTCATATATTCTGTATATGTATATCCATAATAAACGCATATTAAAATAAATCGGTATTTTATTTTATTTTTACAAAATTCTGAAATTTTTAGAGTTGAAAAAATAGTATGGTTTTAAGAGTTGTATTTTTAGTACATGTATACTTGCTACTGCATACTTGCTTTCAAAAGTAGTAGGCAGGTAAGCCATAAAATATTTATTTACCCTGTAAAAAAATTGTTGTTTAGAAAAATACTATTTTTTGTCAGATGTTAATTACAATAAATTTTTAAACTTTGTTATTTAATATCGGGACGGAGGCAAACGCCATTCCCAAAATTTTGTTTCAACAGTTATCCACATTAAGAATAACCGCGCAGCTCAGCTCAATCAATGTGCAATGATCGAGCCTTGCCCTGAGAAACATGCGTTTATGCTTTTCTTAACACAAACGCCATTCCCAACTACCAAAAATTTTTGACACGAGCTATTCAACATTATGAATAGTCGCGGAGCTCAACTCAATCATAGTGCAATGATGAGGCTTCGCCCTGGGAAACATATATTCATGCTTTTCTTAGCACAAACCGAACTTCTTATGGCACATTAAAAATAAACTAATTGAGAAGTACAATTCATCATTACACTGTTTTATAATACTATTTTCTTATTTTACTAGTAGCTAGTAAACAAAGTGATCGTATCATTGTGAACGAAATAGAATTGAAATTGTATGCAGATTTGTTTTACTTAAAAAACCTGTTTCTACAGATAGTGAATAAAATCCCAGTAAGCATTTTATGCAATAAATGATCATGTAGAATCTTTTTGACTCATATGTGCTATTAAAACAGTTATAAATGCGCCCTTTTGCTGATCACAAAATGTTCTTTTGTTGGGATTAAATATTACCTTACCCGCGAATCGTCTTGAGAGTCCTTTTTATCCGCTTTTCTAATCAGTTTTGACTCATTTTTGAGTCTTATTTAATGTAATTTTTCTATAAATCACTTTCTAAGAGAAAGCAAAAATCATTATCTAGTCTTTTTCTAATAGCGCATGTGATTAAGCAGTTTTTAATCATCAAAAGTGCTCGAAGAAGACACAGTAAGGTAATTTTTGTTAAAACAATCTTCGGAATGATGACTGGGATATCGCATATTTTTGTTAACACACAAACATATGCATAGCAGCACGAGTAAACCGAACTCAAATTGGCTTCTTATATGTATACAGCCGAACAAAAATGAAAATACTCACCAAAGAGTAAAGTAAGCAACAATTTCATTCAGTCTTATGGAAGCTTTTGAACAAAGCAAGTCTATGTCGCGTTGTCTTGTGAATTTTTACATTGTTTTTTAATAGGTACTAGTGATGCCAGGAGATTTTTTCAGAAATCTCTACGCTTATGAAAAAAATTCCCTTTTTTCCCTACACTACTTTTTTTAAAATTTATTTTTAATTTGTACATTTTCAATTTCAATTATGTAAAAATAAAAAATATAAAAAATAAGATAAAAATATCATGAGAATTACATAAGAATAATATAAAAAACATACAGATATTATAAAAAAAATATTTTTGCAATTCTGTTTAATTCATCTTTTTGATATGGTTAGATGTGCATTTAAAATTTACACAATTAAAGGTGTGTTTACACTATGTCTATTTTCCATATGTAAATTCAGTTTTACGATCCATACGTAATTCGGCGTGTGTGTCAAAATTGGCGTTTTAATACAATTCATCATTTTGCGATCAAACGTACATATGTATTTCCGTATGACATAACCTCTAAATGTAAACAACAGCTGATTTAATTTGTGAATTTACAAAAAGTTATTGTTAAAAATAAAGTAATATATTTTTTATATTTTTTAATTGTTAATTAATATTAAACAATTTATTTTTCTTTCAATATTTATCTTTATAATTTACTCTGTTTTTCTTTCGCCACAAGCAGTATTGTATTTTAATATGGTTGTCATGCCAAAATAGAACCTGCTCTAATTGAAAAATTTACATATGTTTTGCCAAATGTGTTGTACATAAACAGTTTTTGAAAGGGTTCACGCTATGTGTACAAATTGCACGTGCTAAAACAATAAGAAAAACACAAGCAAAACACATAGTGTGAACGCAGCTTAAAGGTGCTATTACATGAAGTGTTTTTTACATATGTACTGTCACTTTTTTTATCCATATGAAATTCTTCATGTCTGTCAAAATTGTCTTTTACATACGATTCATAATTTTTGCTATCACGCGTGCATATGTATTTCCGTATGACATAACCTCTAAATGTAAACAACAGCTGACCTAATTTGTGAATTTACAAAAATTTATTGTGAAAAAAAAGTTATATATTTTTTAATTGTTAATTAATATTGAACAATTTATTTTTCTTTCAATATTAATCTTTATAATTTACTCTGTTTTTCTTTCGCCACAAGCAGTGTTGTATTTTCATATGTTTGTCATGCAAAAATAGAACCTGTTCTAATTGAAAAATGTACATGTGACTTTCCTCATGTATTGTACATAAACAATGTTTCATATGTAACACACGATGTGTACAACTTTTGTTGTGGGAAAATTTGACAGTACATATGTAAAAAACACATCATGTAATAGCACCTTAATTAAAATGGCTTGCAAATGAGATGTTACAACTCAAACAGAATATTTGTTCTTGGTTTTCAGTGTTGCCGTTTTAGTTTTTTAGTTGCTAGATTTAGCAACTTTTTTTTGTCGTTTAGCATCCAAAATTTATCAAAAGATGCTAGATGCTAACTTAGAATCTTTTATTAATAAAAAGTTGCTTTTAGCATCTTTTTTTTGATATTTTTTTTTCATAATTTTTGAATATATAATTTTAATGGTATTGATATGTTTTTATTTCTCAAAGTGTAGTACAGTAATTTTGTGTACTACTCCTTTTACCACTCTGCTCGTTTCTTTCAACAAATATAACAAAATATTTTGAAATAGAAGAATGTAAACACCAACAACAGTTTTTAATGAATTTGAAAGTCGATTGCCACAAAATATTATTGTATTAAAAAAATGCCAAAATTTTCAATACAAAACACATTAAATCGGGTAAAAGAACAGATAACCAATATATTAGAAGGAAAGAAGGATTGAAATTGAAAAATCGGTGCTGTCACACTTACAATATACCGAGCGATGTCGTTGATAAGAGTGGATCGTCAGAAATATATCAGAGCCAAGAAGAACTTGAAGATGAAGACATCACAGAAATGTTAGATTCCATAAACCAATTATTCTAATATAATCGTATCTTTTGATAATGTAATTTCTGTTATATTTTAAATAAAAAAAAATCCCTCTAAAATTAAAAATATTTAATTTAAGTTTAAAATAAACTCAATTTGATGTTAATAAAAATTTCAGATGAAATCCAAAATAATTTTAATTAAAATTTAAAAAATATAAATCGAAACATATGTTTTATATTAATTTTTCGATTTAAAAACCAAAGAATTTATTAATAAGTATATAATTTTTCAGTATAAAGGTAATGAAATTTGAAAAAAAAATTTAGCATCCAGTACGTTTAAGCATCTTTTTTTGCAATTTAGCATCTTTACAATTTCAAATTATGGCAATACTGTTGGTTTTAAAAGATTTTTTATAACAGTGGTTATAAGCATGTATACTTAGATCTGATTTATCGCATTTTAATATATTTTCAAAAGCCTTGCATTTGCATTTATAGTCGTCACCTTTGACCTGCTCCAGCCATCCATTAGCTTCTCGTCTCTCAACTAACTGAAGCAAAATCTTTATGTTCTGTATTTCTTTGATGTGTTTTCAGCATCATCGAAAAACGAATCGGACATTTTTCTAAAATTAATTATGTTTCTAAAATTAATTATGTTCAAATTTATAATATTTTAATGTTATGCACAAAACAGTGTTTTATACTTGTCATTGTTATTAAAGAATCCACATATTTACTTCCTTCATATTATAGAGTTATTACCAGACTTAAAAAGAATTTAAAGTTTAAAATTGAAAAAAAATATGCGATATTTAACAAATACATTCAAAATAGTTTTGACTGAAATTTTTGGCAGTTTTAGTTTTGCCTTGTATCAGTAAAATGTTCAGATATTAACTAAAAAAAAACAGTTTGTTAAATATTTTCATCTTAATTATCTTAATTAATTTAAAGACACAAAGATAGATTTAATACAATAAAAAGAAGTAAGAGTTGAAAGTTGATCTATGCGGACTCACAAATGTGCCCTATACTAATAGGTCTGGAAAATTGAAAAGGATTGTAAAAAATAAAATGCACCTTTATATTAAAAAATTTAAATTAAAAAGAAAATTACAAAATAAACCATTTACCTGGTTAAACTTAATATTGTTTGTAATTATCTGGATCAGGTTAGTATTTAAAATGGGATAAATCGGGAGTCATTGCGCCAATTTATGACCTAAAATATGTAGACACCTCTATAAAATGCTGAAAATTCAGAGCATTTGTTGTAATAATTCAGTAATAGGTTTATCAAAGTGTTTACATATTCAAATATTTTATATACATTTGTTACAAATAGTGCAAGAAGTCCAGATATTAATGTAAACGTAAAACCTAGGTGGAGGGTATCAAAGATTCGGCATAGCCGAATTTAACACTCTTACTTGTTTGTTAATATTAACGATCAAATCATAATTATACCCTTCACTCCAGTGTGCAGAGGGTATATATAAGTTTGTCATTCCGTTTGTAATAATTAGAAAAAAAATTTGGACCCCATAAAATATATATATTTGTGATCCTTATAACACGATGCAATCACGATGACGGCATCAATCGGGCAGCTAGGGTGCTCGTTGATATAAAAAATAACTCACTAACATCCTGAAAAGTTTGCTGTTTAAAATCGTCCAAATCGGTCGATTAGGGCCCGAGAGTTGAATGAAGAACTAAAAAAAGTCTTGAAAAAATATAATTTTCTATGTTGTTCTTGTCACGATCACGCCCTGCATAGTGCAGCTACAGTCATTATTTTTAGTGAGAATGATTCAACAAATTCATGGAAAGATTCCTATTTCAAAAATCATTAAAATCGGTGGAACAGGTCCAGGGAAATCTCTGAAAAATTAAAAAAAAATGAAAAATATGATGTTTCTATATTGTTCTTGTTGTTATTCTAAATGTTGTATTGTTGTCATAGCTGGACTTGTTGTTTTTGTGGTCTTTGTGGTAATAATATAATAAAAACTAACCCTTTGTACATTTTTTATTAACTCTGGTAGAAAAAGTTAAAAGTTTCCATTGTTTTGGCATCAATCTAAAAATTTGTTAGATCATTTCTGTTATTACCATGAGCCTGCCTGCAAAATTTCAGACCGAATGGCTCTCGGGAAGATGGTTAAAATCGATCCAAAATTTTTTCGACAAGCAGACACTACGAGTTAATATAAAGGGAGTAAAAATTCACCAACATCTTATACAAATAATGCTAAAATACCTAGTTGTTAACAAAAAAAAATAATGTAAATGTAGCGAAAACAATTTTATGTATAAATTTATTTATAAATTTATATAAACATATTAAATAATACAAATAATATACGTATATTATATATGTATATCCATAACAACTGCATGTTAGAAATAAGTCGATATATTATTTTATTTACACAAAATTCTGCAATATTTTGTTGTGGGGAAAATACATTTCTTTTGCATTAACAGAGTGTCACTTCATTTTGCTCAGCGTGACTATGCCACAGTAGATGGCGCCACAATTTTTGTTTGTTCTAATTAGCTTTGCAATTGCTATTTCTATTTTAACATGAATGTTAATATTTTCAACTGGATATCATACAGGACAATGTTAAGTGTATACACGGGCTTGTCTTTTATTTCATACGTATTTTCATTATTCTTTTACAAATATGAACATAAGTTTGGCATATTAACTTTTTGTTGTCTACAAAACAGAGTTACCGAGTTCATCAATGAGTTTTTTGCTTTCAAAACAGTTCTACATAGTTATATAGAATTATTATTCTGCTTTACCTACAAAATATTTGATTGCGATTTCATCTAATTTTTAAAAATTGTTTATAATTACTAAAGTATTATTATTCACATAAATACAAAATTGCGCTTTTTTAAATTTTCCATTCAAATTTAAGAAAATATCAATTCTAGAAACTGGAATTAAAAATTTCAAATTATAAGTTACAATTAATTGAATTTCAGAAAATCATATCAAAACGTCGGAAATTATAATTTTAAATTTAGAAGACATCAATTGCATCTTTAATATATAAATTTTATTCGTTAAACACAAATTGAAATTCCAAAAAAAAAAACACCAAATACCTATATTTACATTTAAAAAATTTTTACATATAAAAAAAATATTGACATTCAGGAGACTTCTTTTTTTTTCAGTAACTTCTTTTAACGATAGTCGAATCGTTAAAAAAAGAAAATTGCAAAATTATCAGTAAAATTTTTACACGATATTCGCTATTGTTAAAGTCAGCTGTTGTTGTTATCTAAACGACAACCATTTTTGTGTTGTTTATTCAATCGATAAAAACTTAAATCTTTAGGTTGAAATGTCGTCATACATAAATAAAAATCATTAAATAGTGAAAATATTTTGCTTTAATTAAAAAACTTTTTTATATAAATAAAAAAATTAAATAGCATATTCAATTCATTATTTCATTTCCAAATAAATACACAGAAATATTTGTAAAAAAATAAAGATATTAAACATATAAACATAAAATCATCCTGTCAAACACGAAGTAATTTGTTGTTTTCTATTCTTCTTTGTGTTTTTCGCTTATTTTGACAGAGATGCCACTCGTTTACAATTTAAATAAATAGAAAAATAGATTTGTCGACTGTTGTTAAGATGTATGTACTTAGTGAATCACTTAATCCTTAGTGCAAACAACAATAGCTGTCGATATATTTTGCGATTGTCGGATCGTTGAAATTTACAGAATCACACTACAGAAAACATTAATTTAAATTCAATGAATTTTAGAAAACGTCAAATGATACTTAAGAATTGCGAACATAAAAACTGTAATATAAATAAAAATGAAAAAGTGAAAATAAAATATGAAAATTGAAAAATGGAAAATGAAACAGTACAAATGAAAAATGAAAATTAAAAATGAAAAAGTAAAAACGGAAAATGGGAAATAAAACATGAAAAATGGAAAATATAAAATGAAAAATGGAGAATGGAAAATGAAAAATTGAATATGAAAAATGAAAAATTACAAATGAAAAATGAAAAATGGAAAATGAAAAATTTTAAATGAAAAATGGAAAATGGAAAATTAAAAATGGAAGCAGAAAAATGGAATATGAAAAATGAAAACTGTAAAATATAAAATGAAACATGGAAAATTAAAAATTACAAATGAAAAATGGAAAATGAAAAATTATAATTGAAAACTGGAAAATTAAAAACCAAAAACCAAAAATGGAAAATGGGAAATGTAAAATGGAAAATGAAAAATTACAAATAAAAAATGGAAAATGAAAAATTCAAAACAGAAAATGCAACATGAAAAACTGAAAATAATGTCCCAAACATTCTAAATAAAATAATTTGTTATCTTTATTTTCTGAAAAACTTCAAATTTTTATCCAAAAAAAATTTTGAAAATTTCTTTATAAATAACATTCTCATCAAATTGCGTTTATTTATGTAACAGTTTTTATGTTCGCAATTCTTAAATATCATTTGACGTTTTCTAAAATTCATTGAATTTAAATTAATGTTTTCTGTAGTGTGATTCTGTAAATTTCAACGATCCGACAATCGCAAAATATATCGACAGCTATTGTTGTTTGCACTAAGGATTAAGTGATTCACTAAGTATATACATCTTTACGACAGTCGACAAATCTATTTTTCTATTTATTTATTTAAATTGTGAACGAGTGGCATCTCTGTCAAAATAAGCGAAAACACAAAGAAGAATAGAAAAAAACAAATTACTTCGTGTTTGACAGGATGATTTTATGTTGATGTTTAATATCTTTATTTTTTTTTACTAATATTTCTGTGTATTTATTTGAAAATGAAATAATGAATTGAATATGCTATTTAATTTTTTTATTTACATAAAAAAGTTTTTTTAATTAAAGCAAAATATTTTCACTATTTTATGATTTTTATTTATGTATGACGACATTTCAACCTAAAAATTTAAGTTTTTATCGATTGAATAAACAACACAGCTGACTTTAACAATAGCGAATATCATTTAAAAATTTTACTGATAATTTTGCTATTTTCTTTTTTTTTTAACGATTCGACAATCGTTAAAAGAAGTTACTGAATCGCGGTACTGAAAAGCTATTAATTTCTCCTGAATGTCAATATTTTTTTTAATGTAAAAATTTTTTAAATGTAAACACAGGTATTTGGTGTTTATTTTTTGGAATTTCAATTTTGTTTAACGAATAAAATTTATATCTTAAAGATGCAATTGATGTCTTCTAAATTTAAAATTATAATTTCCGACGTTTTGTTATTATTTTCTGAAATTCAATTAATTGTAATTTATAATTGGAAATTTTTGATTCTAGTTTTTAGAATTGATATTTTCTTAAATTTGAATGGAAAATTTAAAAAGTGCAATTTGAGTTTATGTGAACAATAATGCTTTAGTAATTATAAACAATTTTTAAAAATTAGATGTAATCGCAATCAGACATTTTGTAGGTAAAGCAGAATAATAATTCTATATAACTATGTAGAACTGTTTTGAAAGCAAAAAACTCATTGATGAACTCGGTAACTCTATTTTGTAAATACAACAAAAAGTTAATATTTCAAATTTATGTTCATATATGTAAAAGAATAATGAAAAAACGTATGAAATAAAAGATCAGCCCGTGTTTACTCTTAACATTGTTCTGTATGATATCTAGTTGAAAATATTAACATTCATGTTAAAATAGATATAACTATTGCAAAGCTAATTAGAACAAACAAAAATTGTGGCGCCATCTACTGTGGCATAGTCACGCTGAGCAAAATGAAGTGACACTCTGTTAATGCAAAAGAAATGTATTTTCCCCACAACAAAATATTGCAGAATTTTATGTAAATAAAATAATATACCGATTTATTTCTAACATGCAGTTGTTATGGATATACATATATATAATATATGTATATTATTTGTGTTATTTAATATGTTCATGTATGTATATGTAAATATTACACACAAAAAATACAACATCAAACGTTATTTTTGTGTTTTTCTCTTTAAATAAATTTATACATAAAAATTTTTTTTGCTAAATTTACATTGTTTTTTTTTTATTAACAACTAGGTATTTTAGCGTTATTTGCTTTAGATGCTGGTGAATTTTTACTCCCTTTACATATACTAACTCGTAGTGTCTGCTTGTCGACAAAATTTTGGATCGATTTTAACCCCTTTCCCGTGACCCATTCGATCTGAAATTTTGCAGGCAGGCTCGTGGTAATAACAGAAATGATCTAACACATTTTTTTAGTGATGCCAAAACAATGGAAACTTTTAAATTTTCTACCAGAGTTAATAAAAAAATGTACAAAGGGTTAGTTTTTATTATATTATTACCACAACGACCACAAAAACAACAAGTCCAGCTATGACAACAACACAACATTTAGAATAACAACAAGAACAATATAGAAACATCATATTTTTTATTTTTTTTTTTTAATTTTTCAGAGATTTCCCTGGACCTGTTCCACCGATTTTAATGATTTTTGAAACAGAAATCTTCCCATGAATTTGGTGAATCATCATCACTAAAAATGATCACTGTAGCTGCACTATTGAGGGCGTGATCGTGACAAGAACAACATAGAAAATTATATTTTTTCAAGACTTTTTTTAGTACTTCATTCAAATCTCGGGCCCTGATCGATCGATTTGGACGATTTTAAACACCAAACTTTTCAGGATGTTAGTGAATCATTTTTTATGTCAACGAGCACCCTAGCTGCCCGATTGATGCCGTCATCGTGATTTCCACAGACGGACAGACGGACAGAGGACAGACGGACATCACTATATCAACTCCGGTTGTTATAAGGATCACAAAAAATATATTTTATGGGGTTCAAAATTTTTTCTCTAATTATTACAAACGGAATGAAAAACTTATATACCCTCTGCACACTGGAGTGGAGGGTATAAAAATTAAAAATGTAAAATGGAATATGAAAAATAAAAAATGGAAAATGAAAAATGAAACATAAAAAATGGAAAATAGAAAATGAAAAATAGAGAATGGAAAATGGAAAATGAAAAATGAGAATTAAAATGGAAAATGCAAACATTACAAATGCAAAATGGAAAATGGAAAATGAAAAATTAAAAATGAAAAATTGAAAATGAAAAATAAAAAATTACAAATGAAAAATGAAAAATGGAAAATGAAATATTACAAATGAAAAATGGAAAATGAAAAATTGAAATTTAAAAACGAAAAATGAAACATGAAAAATAGAAAATAGAAAATGCATAATAGAGGGTTTAAAATGAAAAATTAAAAATGGAAAATAAAAAATGAAAAATTACAATTGAAAAATGGAAAATTAAAAATTAAAAATTAAAATGGAATATGAAAAATGAAAATTGGAAAATGAAAAATTAAATTTGAAAAATGGATAATGGAATATGAAAACTGAAAAATGGGAGATGAAAAATTGAATATGAAAAATGGAAAATGAAAAATGAAAACTGAAAAAATTAAAATGAAAAATGGAAAATGGAAAATGGAAAATTAGAAATTGCAAATGAAAAATGGAATATGAAAAATTAAAAATTACAAACGAAAATGGAAAATGATAAACGAAAACGAAAAATGGAAAATGAGAAATGGAAAACGGGAAATTAGAAATGGGAAGTGAAAAAGTAAAAACGGGAAATGGGAAATGAAACATGAAAAATGGAAAATAAAAAATGAAAAATGGAGAATGGAAAATGAAAAATGGGAAATGAAAAACTGAAAATGAAAAATGAAAAATTACAAAGGAAAAATGGAAAATGACAAAATTTAAATGAAAAATGGAAAATGAAGAATGAAAAATGGAAAATGAAAAATTATAAATGGAATATGAATATGAAAATTAAAAATTACATATGAAAAATGGAAAATTAAAAATTGAAAATCAAGCATGAAAACTGGAAGATTAAAAAAATGGAAAATGAAAAATAGAAAATGAAAAATGGAAAATAAAAAATGGAAAATGAAAAATTACAAATGAAATATTGTAAATGAAAAATTAAAAACGGAAAATGGAAAATAAAACATGAAAAATAGAAAATAGAAAATGGAGAATGGAAAACGGAAAATGAAAAATGAGAATTAAAAATGGAAAATGGAAAATGAAAAGTTAGAAATGAAAATGAAGTATGAAAAATTAAAAATGAAAAATGGAAAATGAGAAATAAAAAATTACAAATGAAAAATGGAAAAGAAAAATGAAAAATGGAAAATAAAAAATAAAAACGGAAACTGGCAAATGAAAAATTACACATGAAAAATGGAAAATGAAAAATTAAAAATTACAAATTACAAATTACAAATTACAAATTACAAATTAAAAATGGAATGGAATAGAATAAAAAATGAAATATGGAAAATGAAAAATTACAATGGAAAATGAAAAATGAAAAAGTAAAAACGGGAAATAGAATGAAACATGAAAAGTGAAAAATATAAAATGAAAAATGGAAAATTAAGAATTACAAATGAAAAATGGAAAACGAAAAATTAAAAATGAAGAATGAAAACTGGAAAACTAAAAACGAAAAATGGAAAATGAAAAATTGAAATAGGGAAATGAAAAATGGAACATGAAAAATGGAAAATGAAAAATTACAGATGAAAAATGGAAAATGAAAAATTAAAAACGGAAAATGGAAAATAAAAAGTAAAAAATGGAAAATAGAAAAGGGAGAATGGAAAATGGAAAATGAAAAATGAGATTTAAAAATGGAAAGTGGAAAATGAAATATTAAAAATGAAAAACGGAAACCGGAAAATGAAAAATTACAAATGAAAAATTAAAAATTAAAAACAAAAAATGAAAATGGAAAATGAAAAATGAAATTTGAAAAATGGAAAATGGAAAATGAAAAATTGCAAATGAAAAATGGAAAATGGGAATAAGAAAAATTACAAATGAAAAATATAAAATGAAAAATGGAGAATGGAAACTTAAGAATGGAAAATGAGAAATTGAAAATGAAAAATTACAAATTACAAATGAAAAATGGAAAATGAAAAATTTGAAATGAAAAATGGAAAATGAAAAATTAAAAATGGAAGCTGAAAAATGGAATATGAAAAATAGAAAATGAAAAATGGAGAATGAAAAATGAAAACTGAAAAATATAAAATGAAAAATTAAAAATTACAAATGAAAAATGGAAAATGAAATATTAAAAATTAAAACTGGAAAATTAAAAACGAAAAATGGAAAATGAAAAATGGAAATTGGGAAATGAAAAATAGAAAATGAAAAATTAAAAACCAAAAATGGAAAATGAAACATGAAAAATGAGAATTAAAAATGGAAAATGGAAAATTACAAATGAAAAATGGAAAATAGAAAATGAAAATGAGAATTAAAAATGGAAAATGGAAAATTACAAATGAAAAATGGAAAATGAAAAATAAAAAATTTTAAATGAAAAATGGAAAATGAAATATGGAAAATGAAAAACTGAAAATGAAAAATGGAAAATGAAAATTTACAAATGAAAAATGGAAAATGAAAAATCAAAAATGAAAAACGGAAAATGAAACATGAAAAATGGAATATAGAAAATGCATAATGGAGAATGGAAAATGAAAACTGGAAAATGAAAAATTACAAAGGAAAATGAAAAATGGAAAACGAAAAACGGAAAATTAAAAATGAAATTTAAAAAATGGGAAATGAAAATTGAAAAATGGAAGATGAAAAAAGGAATACGAAAAATGAAAAATGAAAACTGAAAAAAATAAAATGGAAAATGGAATATGAAAAATTAAAAAATGGAAAATGATAAATGAAAGACGAAAAATGGAAAATGAAAAATAGAAAATGGAAAGTGAAAAATGGAAAATGAAAAATGGAATATGAAAAATGGCAAATGAAAAATGAAACATGAAAGTGGAAAATAGAAAATGGAGAATGGAAAATGGAAAATGAAAATTGAGAATTAAAAATGGAAAATGGGAAATGAAAAATTACAAATGAAAAATGAAATTTTTTTTTCTTTATTTTACTTTTATTTAAATAAAATGTTATACATTCTTACTGTTTAAAACCTGCTAAACCCTATGGCTTGTCTGCAGGTAAATATTATTTTTAAAAAATGTTTAGATATATATTTAATTTCAAAAATGTTTCAATTTACTAAATTTCAATTAAATTAAATTAAATTTAAATTTCATTGTGAGTTAATTAAATAATTTTAAAATATTTTTTTAGTGTTGACCGTATTGGTTGTATTTCTCAAGTTGTTTGGCAGTTCATTGTATATTTTGGGTAGTATGACGTTTATTTTTCGATCTCCATAGGTGTTTTTGGTAGTTTTGACCTTAAACTTTCCAGCTGACCGAAGTCTGATTATCAATTCTCTCTAGAAGTTCTGGTTCATTGAGTTCGGCGTTAGACGATATATATTTTTGATGTTGAGTATTTTCGTTTCACGAGGTAGATTTTTTGATTGGTTGTTTCTTGTGTTATGATTGTTTGTTAAGCTGATGTTGTTGATTTCGATTGTTGTGTTATTTTCTGGCAGATCTATGGTCGGTATTTGTAGATTGTTGTTTGTTGAGCTGTTGTTGTTGATCAAAATTTTTGTGTTGTTTTCTGTCGGATTTTTTGTGACTAATTGTAAATTGTTGTTATTTCTGATGCGGATGTAGTTAATATTTGACGATGTATTGTTGTTATTGATGGTACTATTGCTGCTATTTGAAGCTGTTGTTGAAGATAATGTTGTTTTGGTTGAAGGATATATTGTTGTTGTTATGGGTAGTGTTATTGGTGTTGTTATGCGTATGCTTCATCCACAGGATTCTAAGGACACGGTTTTGTGTTTGTTGCAACCTTTTGCAATAGGAAGAGTTGCCGCAAGCAGATATACCATGCCTAATGTATGATTCCGCTAATGCGAAGTATGCCTGGCGAAGTAAAAAATATGATGCGGAATAGCTAAGGTGGTTTAAAGAAAAGGCAGCTTTACGTAACTTTTTTTGTAGTTCATTAATTTGTACTTTCCATTTGAACGTATCATATATATGTACCCCTTAGTATTCGTAACGGTTTACTAGACCGATCGTAGTGCGACAGTCATCATTTATGTGATCTGTTTTGTTGTGTATGCACTCTATATCGTGGTATTTTAGTTTAGTTTGGTTGACTGATATGCATGATTTTTGTTTTGGAGGCGTTTATAACTAAACCGTTATCATGACACCATTTACACACTATATCAAGTTGTGGCTGCATCGCTTTGGTAGCATTTTCAATGTTTTTGTTGGTAACAATAATTGCTGTATCGTCAGCATAGGCGTAAGTGTGGCAGTTGTTTAGAGTATTTAACATATCATTTGCGTAAATTATATACAGCAGTGGGCTGAGTTTTGATCCTTGTGGAACTCCCTGGTTTGTTCCGATTTCCTCACTTATTTTGTTATTGATTTTGACCCTGTACATTCTAAGATTAAGATAGTCATTAAACCATGATCTTTCAAGGATTTTTAAAAGTTTTGAGTAAGATAATGTGTCGAAAGTCTTGCTAAAGTCTATGAATAAGACTAGGCAGTGCTCTACATTGCTAATGGCAGAGTTTATGGTATTAGCAAATCTACCTAGTAGTTGGTTTATATTTTTATCTTTCTGGAAACCATTTTTTTATTTATTATGTTTTATTTTTTTTTAAGAAGCATTCAGTCTTTTGACTATGATCTCCTCCGATACCTTTTCTATGACCGGTAGTATGGATATGGGTCTATAGTAATTTATATAATTTTTTTTTACCATTTTTGTAAATCGGTCTGACTATAGATGTTTTTAAAAGTTTCGGAATACTTGCTGATAAAATGCTTTGATTTATCAAAGGTGTTATTATTGTTGTAAAGATTGTAGCATTATATTTAATGTCTTTAGGTCTAATTCCATCATAGCCAGCACCTTTTGAGTTTTGTAGTGAGATTTCTCGATTTGTATTTCTTGTTTCTATATCACAAGTGTGTATTATTTTTATCACGTTTTCATTAAAGTTTATGGCAAAATTTTGTAAAGTGTCTTCGAGATTTTGATTTGTAAAGTTTTTTAAGATTTGTTCATCAATGTTTTTCACTGTTTTACCCTTTATCTCATTGATGAGTTGCCAAGTAACCCGCGGGTTATTACGATTTTCGATAAACTTTTGACGGTAGTAATTATTTTTTTGCATATAAAATTATTTTGTTTAGTTATAGTTAATATAGAAAATATTGTTTATATTCAATTCCATAATTTTGAATTATTTTATTATTTTTCCATTTTTTAAACAGTTTATCCCGATATTCGCAGCATTGCAATAAATTATCACTTATCCACGGATTTGTAGATCTTTTTTTAATTGATTTTTTAATAACTTTCGATTTCACATAAATTTCATTAAATGACTTATTTATATTGTTGTAGAAATAATTTATATTATTTTGAGTTATTAAATTCTTCCAATTTGTTTCTTTTATATTTTTATTTACTTTAAAAGTGCTTATGTATGTCCTTTCACTTAAACAGGTTGGCGATCTCTGTTGGTTTGTTTTATTGTTTGATACAACATGTTCGATATAACAAAATATTGAAAAATGATCTGATATGGTTGTTTTAATTACGGCGGCATTAGCAATATCTTGAGTTAGTGTAGTTTTAACGAAACAATGATCAATGAATGTTTGTGTGTTTTTTTTTACATCGATTCGTGTTGGTTCATATTACATTATTTGCAACCCGTTTCACTGACATATCAATATAGTTGGTTACCGTATTATTGTCACACAAAATATCAATACTTATATCACCCACTCTAACAACGTCTTGTTTGATACGAATTTGTTTGATCACTTGTTCTATTTCTGTAATAAACCTGTTTTTGTTTAGTTTGGGTTGGTGGTATATTGCTAGGGGAAAGAGGTTGTTTATTTCAATTTCTAATTGTATTAGCTCAAAGAAGACAGTAATTATTATACCCTATACCACTATGTGGTTTGGGTATAATGACTTTGTGCTGCTGTTTGTAACAACCAAAAATATTTGACCTAGACCCATCTTTAATTATACCGATCGAATCAGAATCACTTTTTGAGTAGATTTAACAATGTCCGCCCGTCCGTCCGTCCGTCCGTCCGTCTGTGTGTCCATGTAAAGCTTGTAATCAAACTGCAGGTCGCAAATATGAATATATTGTGATGAAATTTGGTATGTAAGCTTTCATCGCCCATGAACGCTGTTGAAATTGGTGAGAATCGGTCCATGTTCAGACCTAGCCCCCATACAAATTACCCCTATGAAATCGACATAAATTGCCATAAGATCCAAATTGTCATATAGACCTTACTCAAATTGGGTTTGTATGCGTTCATTTCATCCACTAATGAGTAGTCCAAAAATGATCCCTTTGGTCCCATATAGAGCTGCTTCCCGATCTTCACTTAAATCTATTAAAAAACAAAAATATTGCACTAATTCTTCTCAAATTTTGTTTGTATATATATATTTGCAAAATACAAAAGACTTTACCAAACATGATCAGGATCGGTCCATTTTTAGACCTAGTACCCATATAGATATAGAATCCGATATGAACTTTTTCATATCTGCAGCCAAAAAATTTAATAAAAATCCCACTCAAATTTGGTTTTTGCTTATTTTCTATGTCCAGTTAGATAGGGTTTCTAAACGCATGGTATAGGGTATCGTATAGTCGGTCTAGACCGACTATAATTTTCTTACTTGTTTTTATTTGCGCGCATTTTATATTTTCTTTTGTATACACCACAATACCCCCGCCTCTTTCATTTATCCTGTTTAAAAATATTGAGTTGAAATCATATACAATATTATAAAGAGAAATTTCTTCATCTGTTATATTTGTTTCGACGAGAGCTATAATTTGTATTTATACCCTCCACTCCAGTGTGCAGAGGGTATATATAAGTTTGTCATTCCGTTTGTAATAATTAGAAAAAAAATTCTGGACCCCATAAAATATATATATTTGTGATCCTTATAGCAAGCGAAGTTGATATAGCGATGTCCGTCTGTCCGTCTGTCCGTCTGTCCGGCTGTCCGTCTGTCCGTCTGTCCGTCTGTGGAAATCACGATGACGGCTTCAATCTGATAGCTAGGGTGCTCCTTGGTATAAAAAATGATTCACTAACATCCTGAGAAGTTTGCTATTTAAAATCGTCCAAATCGGTTAATCTGGTCCCGAGAATTGAGCGAAGAATTAAAAAGTCATGAGAAAATATGATTTGAATATATGTTCTTGTGATAACGCCCTCAATAGGGCAGATAGGACGCTTGTTTTTAGTGATAATGATTCACTAACATCTTGAGAAGGTTCCTGTTTTTAAATCATGACAATAGGTTTCATAGGTTCCGAGAAATCACTGAAAAGGTAAAAAAAATATGACGTTTTCCTATATTGTTTTCCTAAATTTTGCATTTTGTCATAGCTGTGCATGTTGTTCTTGTGGTCGTTGTGTTAATAATATAAAAATTCATCAATATCAATATTTTTTGGTGTAATATTTAAGTTAATTAATTAATAAAAGAAACTATATAAAATCAATATCAATATTCTGCGATTTTTATAACATCACAAAATGTTACAAATTGATACATACTACTGTTGCCAATATCAAAATACTATAAATAATATTCATGTATTCTGTAAATGTATATCCATAATAAGCGCATATTAAAATAAATCGGTATTTTATTTTATTTTTACAAAATTCTGAAATTTTTAGAGTTGAAAAAATAGTATGGTTTTAAGAGTTGTATTTTTAGTACATGTATAAACCCTGCATACTTGCTTTCAAAAGTAGTAGATAGGTAAGCCATAAAATATTTATTTACCCTGTAAAAAAAATTGTTTAGAAAAATACTATTTTTTGTCAGATGTTAATTACAATAAATTTTTAAACTTTGTTATTTAATGTCGGGACGGAGGCAAACGCCATTCCCAAAATTTTGTTTCAACAGTTATCCACATTAAGAATAACCGCGGAGCTCAGCTCAATCAATGTGCAATGATCGAGCCTTGCCCTGGGAAACATGCGTTTATGCTTCTCTTAACACAAACACCATTCCCAACTACCAAAAATTTTTGACACGAGCTATTCACATTATGAATAGTCGCGGAGCTCAACTCAATCATAGTGCAATGATGAAGCTTCGCCCTGGGAAACATATATTCATGCTTTTCTTAGCACAAACCGAACTTCTTATGGCACATTAAAAATAAACTAATTGAGAAGTGCAATTCATTAGTACGCTGTATTATAATACTATTTTCTTATTTTACTAGTAGCTAGTAAACAAAGTGATCGTATCATTGTGAACGAAATAGAATTGAAATTGTATGCAGATTTGTTTTACTTAAAAAACCTGTTTCTACAGATAGTGAATAAAATCCCAGTAAACATTTTATGCAATAAATGATCATGTAGAGTCTTTTTGACTCATATGTGCTATTAAAACAGTTATAAATGCGCCCTTTTGCTGATCACAAAATATTCTTTTGTTGGGATTAAATATTACCTTACCCGCGAATCTTCTTGAGAGTGCTTTTTATCCGCTTTTCTAATCAGTTTCGACTCATTTTTGAGTCTTATTTAATGTAATTTTTCTATAAATCACTTTCTAAGAGAAAGCAAAAATCATTATCTAGTCTTTTTCTAATAGCGCATGTGATTAAGCAGTTTTTAATCATCAAAAGTGCTCGAAGAAGACACAGTAAGGTAATTTTTGTTAAAACAATCTTCGAAATGATGACTGGGATATCGTATATTTTTGTTAACACACACACATATGCATAGCAGCACCAGTAAACCGAACTCAAATTGGCTTCTTATATGTATACAGCCGAACAAAAATGAAAATACTCACCAAAGAGTAAAGTAAGCAACAATTTTATTCAGTCTTATGGAAGCTTTTGAACAAAGCAAGTCTATGTCGCGTTGTCTTGTGAATTTTTAAATTTTTTTTTAACAGGTACTAGTGATGCCAGGAGATTTTTTCAGAAATCTCTACGCTTATGAAAAAAATTCCCTTTTTTCCCTACACTACTTTTTTTTAAATTTATTTTTAATTTGTACATTTTCAATTTCAATTATGTAAATATAAAAAATAAGATAAAAATATCATGAGAATTACATAAGAATAATATAAAAAACATACAGATATTATAAAAAAAATATTTTTGCAATTCTGTTTAATTCATCTTTTTGATATGGTTAGATGTGCATTTAAAATTTACACAATTAAAGGTGTGTTTACACTATGTGTATTTTCCATATGTAAATTCAGTTTTACGATCCATACGTAATTCGGCGTATGTGTCAAAATTGGCGTTTTATATACAATTCATCATTTTGCGATCAAACGTACATATGTATTTCCGTATGACATAACCTCTAAATGTAAACAACAGCTGATTTAATTTGTGAATTTACAAAAAGTTATTGTTAAAAATAAAGTAATATATTTTTTATATTTTTTAATTGTTAATTAATATTAAACAATTTATTTTTCTTTCAATATTTATCTTTATAATTTACTCTGTTTTTCTTTCGCCACAAGCAGTATTGTATTTTAATATGGTTGTCATGCCAAAATAGAACCTGCTCTAATTGAAAAATTTACATATGTTTTGCCAAATGTGTTGTACATAAACAGTTTTTGAAAGGGTTCACACTATGTGTACAAATTGCACGTGCTAAAACAATAAGAAAAACACAAGCAAAA
Source organism: Cordilura impudica (assembly GCA_963682025.1). Classification (NCBI taxonomy): domain Eukaryota; kingdom Metazoa; phylum Arthropoda; class Insecta; order Diptera; family Scathophagidae; genus Cordilura; species Cordilura impudica. The sequence continues at coordinate 5,791,437 of OY821522.1, forward strand.
CACATAGTGTGAACGCAGCTTAATTAAAATGGCTTGCAAATGAGATGTTACAACTCAAACAGAATATTTGTTCTTGGTTTTCAGTGTTGTCGTTTTAGCTTTTTAGTTGTTAGATTTAGCAACTTTTTTTTGGCGTTTAGCATCCAAAATTTCTCAAAAGATGCTAGATGCTAACTTAGAATCTTTTATTAATAAAAAGTTGCTTTTAACATCTTTTTTTTTATATTTTTTTTTTTCATAATTTTTGAATATATAATTTTAATGGTATTGATATGTTTTTATTTCTCAAAGTGTAGTACAGTAATTTTGTGTACTACTCCTTTTACCACTCTGCTCGTTTCTTTCAACAAATATAACAAAACATTTTGAAATAGAAGAATGTAAACACCAACAACAGTTTTTAATGAATTTGAAAGTCGATTGCCAAAAAATATTATTGTATTAAAAAAATGCCAAAATTTTCAATACAAAACACATTAAAACGGGTAAAAGAACAGATAACCAATATATTAGAAGAGTTTAAATTTATATCATCTGAAACAGAAAAAATTCAAATCCAATGGAGTTATATCACAGAACAAAACTGGGATACAACACTGAATACAACCTCTTTATGGATTGAAAAATTCTATTGGCGAAAATCCATTTTAGGAGTTATCAATATTTGTATTGTCTATATTAGTTTTGTCTTTCTCAAAAGCCGAAGTTGAACGTTTGTTTAGTTTAATAGCTTTAGTTAAAAGCAAATTTCGAACAGAATAAAATCCGAGTTGTTATGTTCTGTAATACGTATAAAAGAAGGATTGAAATTGAACAATCGGTGCTGTCACACTTACAATATACCGAGCGATGTCGTTGATAAGAGTCGATCGTCAGAAATATATCAGAGCCAAGAAGAACTTGAACATGAAGACATCACAGAAATGTTAGATTCCATAAACCAATTATTCTAATATAATCGTATCTTTTGATAATGTAATTTCTGTTATATTTTAAATAAAAAAAAATCCCTCTAAAATTAAAATTATTTAATTTAAGTTTAAAATAAACTCAATTTGATGTTAATAAAAATTTCAGATGAAATTCAAAATAATTTTAATTAAAATTTAAAAAATATAAATCGAAACATATGTTTTATATTAATTTTTCGATTTAAAAACCAAAGAATTTATTAATAAGTATATAATTTTTCAGTATAAAGGTAATGATTTTAGCATCCAGTACGTTTAAGCATCTTTTTTTGCAATTTAGCATCTTTACAATTTCAAATTATGGCAATACTGTTGGTTTTAAAAGATTTTTTATAACAGTGGTTATAAGCATGACATGTACATATACTTAGATCTGATTTATCGCATTTTAATATATTTTCAAAAGCCTTGCATTTGCATTTATAGTCGTCACCTTTGACCTGCTCCAGCCATCCAACTAACTGAAGCAAAATCTTTATGTTCTGTATTTCTTTAATGTGTTTTCAGCATCATCGAAAAACGAATCGAACATTTTTCTAAAATTAATTATGTTTCTAAAATTAATTATGTTCAAATTTATAATATTTTAATGTTATGCACAAAACAGTGTTTTATACTTGTCATTGTTATTAAAGAATCCACATATTTACTTCCTTCATATTATAGAATTATTACCAGACTTAAAAAGACTTTAAAGTTTAAAATTGAAAAAAATTATGCGATATTTAACAAATACATTCAAAATAGTTTTGACTGAATTTTTTGGCAGTTTTAGTTTTGCCTTGTATCAGTAAAATGTTCAGATATTAACTAAAAAAACAGTTTGTTAAATATTTTCATCTTAATTATCTTAATTAATTTAAAGACACAAAGATAGATTTAATACAATAAAAAGAAGTAAGAGTTGAAAGTTGATCTATGCGGACTCACAAATGTGCCCTATACTAATAGGTTTGGAAAATTGAAAAGGATTGTAAAAAATAAAATGCACCTTTATATTAAAAAATTTAAATTAAAAAGAAAATTACAAAATAAACCATTTACCTGGTTAAACTTAATATTGTTTGTAATTATCTGGATCAGGTTAGTATTTAAAATGGGATAAATCGGGAGTCATTGTGCCAATTTATGACCTAAAATATGTAGACACCTCTATAAAATGCTGAAAATTCAGAGCATTTGTTGTAATAATTCAGTAATAGGTTTATCAAAGTGTTTACATATTCAAATATTTCCAGATATTAATGTAAACGTAAAACCCAGGTGGAGGGTATCAAAGATTCGGCATAGCCGAATTTAACACTCTTACTTGTTTTTCAATTATATTATTTATTGTTGTTAAAAAATTTTGATGAAATTTTGTATATAAGCTTTAATCGGTCATAGGATGAACGCTACTGAAATTGGTGAGAATTGGTCCATGTTCAGAACTAGCCCGCATACAAATGACTCCTGTGAAATCGACATAAATTTTCATAACATCCAAATTGTCATATACATAGATCTTAGTCAAATTGGGTTTGCATGCGTTTATTACATCCATTAATGAGTAGTCCAAAAATGATCCCTATGGGACAACTCTTAGTCATAAGCCACATATAGAGCTACTTCCCGATCTTCACTTAAATCTGTCAAAAAACAAAAATATTGCACTGATTCTTCTCCAATTTTGTTTGTATATTTTTTGCAAAATACAAGAGACTTTATCAAACATGGTCAGGATCGGTCCATTGTTGGGCCTAGTCTCCATATAGATATAGCATCCGATATGAACTTTTTCATATCTGCAGCCAAAAAAATTAATAAAAATCCCACTCAAATTTGGTTTATGCTTATTTTCTATATCCAGTTAGTTGGGCCTAAGAGATAGGGTCTCTAAACGCAAGGTATAGGGTATCGTGTAGTCGGTCTAGACCGACTATAATTTTCTTACTTGTTTTATATTTATTTTATTTATTTTTAAAGCTGCTATAGCTTATAAATTTTTTAAAATTCATTATTTATTAATTCGATATCCTCAGTACTATTTATCATTATTTTGGGCGAATTATCCGATTTTCTTACGCATACTGTGCTATTTTGGATCCATACGTGTTTTCAGTTACGCTCCCAAGTTTTGGTTTTGGTAGACCATAGCAATCGGCGATTATTTGCTGTAAGCTGTTCGTTTATGTATATAAATTTATTATTTGTATTATCACTGAAACATGAAAAATGGAAAATAGAAAATGAAATATGGAGAATGAAAATGAAAAATGGAAAATGAAAAATTACAAATGAAAAATGGAAAATGAAAAATTAAATATGGAAGATGAAAAATGGAATATGAAAAATGGAAAATGAAAACGGAAAAATATAAAATGAAAAATGGAAAATTAAAAATTACAAATGAAAAATGGAAAATGAAAAATTCAAAAAAAAAAAGAATGAAAAATGATAAATCGAATATTAAAAACGAAAAATGGAATATGAAAAATGAAAAATGGGAAATGAAAAATGGAAAATGGAAAATGGAAAATAAAAAATGAAAAATTACAAATGAAAAATGGAAAATGAAAAATTAAAATCGAAAAATGGAAAATGAAACATGAAAAATGAAAAATGGGAAATGGGAAATAGGAAATGAAGAATGGAGAATGGAAAATGGAAAATGAAAAATGACAGTTAAAAATGGAAAATGCATAATGAAAAATTACATATAAAATATGGAAAATTAAAAATTAAAAATTAAAAATGGAAAACGAAAAATAAAAACAATTCAAATGAAAATTAAAAAATGGAAAATTAAAAATGGAAAATGAAAAATTAGAAATGAAAATTGGAAAATTAATGAATTAAAAAAAATGGAAAATGAAAAATTAAATTTGAAAAATGGAAAATGAAAAATTAAACATGAAAAGTGGAAAATAGAAAATGCAAAATGGAGAATGGAAAATAAAACACGAAAAATGGAATGGAAAATGAAAAATGACAGTTAAAAATGGAAAATGCAAAATGAAAAATTACAAATGAAAAATGGAAAATAAAAAATTAAAAATTAAAAATGGAAAACGAAAAATAAAAAAAAATACCAATGAAAATTTAAAAATGGAAAATAAAAAATGGAAAATGAAAAATTAGAATTAAAAATTGGAAAATGAAAAATGAATGAATTTAAAAAAAAATGGAAAATGAAAAATTAAATTTGAAAAATGGAAAATGGAAAATGAAAAATGGAGAATGGAAAATAAAACATGAAAAATGAAATATGAAACATTAAAAATGAAAAATGAAAAAAGGAAAATGAAAAACGTAAAATGAAATGTGGAAAAATGAAACATGGAAAATGAAAAATTACAAATGCAAAATGGAAAATGAAAAATGAAAAACGAAAAATGAAATATAGAATGAAAAATGAGAAACGAAAAATCGAAAATGGAAAATGAAAAAAGAAAATGAAAAATGGAATATGAAAAATGGAAAATGAAAACTGAAAAATTTAAATGAAAATAGAAAATGAAAAATGGAGAATTGGCAATGCAAAATGAAAAAAGAAATATTAAAAATTAAAAATGAAAAATGGAAAATAAAAACTGGAAAATAAAAAATGGAAAATGAAAAATTTAAACTGAAAATTGAAAAATGGAAGATGAAAAAAGGAATATCAAAAATGGAAAATGAAAACTGAAAAAAATAAAATAAAAAATTGCAAATGAAAAATGGAAAATGAAAATGGAATATGAAAAATTAAAAATTACAAATGAAAAATGGGAAATGATAAACGAAAAACGAAAAATGGAAAATGGAAAATGAAAAATTTAAAATTGAGTATGAAAAATAGAAAATAAAAAACGAAAACTGAAAAATGGAAAATGCAAAACGGAAATTGAAAAATGGAAAATGAAAAATGGTAAATAGAAAATGAAAAATGGAGAATGGAAACTGGAAAATTGAAAATGGAAAATGATAAATTAAAAATGGAAATTGAAAAATTGAAAAATTGAAAATGGAAAATGGAAATTGAAAAATTACAATTGAAAAATGGAAAATGAAATATGAATAATGAAAATTTAAAAACGGAAAATGGGAAATGAAACATGAAAAATGGAAAATACAAAATGAGAAATGGCGAATGGAAATTGAAAAATGGAAAATGAAAAATTTGAAATGAAAAATGGAAAAATAAAAATGGAAGATGGAAAATGGAACATGAAAAATGAAAACTGAAACATATAAAATGGAAAATTGAAAATTACAAATTAAAAATTGAAAATGAAAAATGAAAAAAGAAATATGGAAAATGGAAAATGAGAAATTAAAAATGGAAAATGAAAAATTACAAATGAAAAATAAAAAATGAAAAATGGAGAATGGAAAATCGAAATGAAAAATGACAGTTAAAAATGCAAAACGGCAAATGAAAAATTACAAATGAAAATTAAAAAATTGAAAATTAAAAATAAAAAATGAAAAGTGGAAAATGAAAAATTTCAAATGAAAAATGGAAAATGAAAAATGAAACATGAAAAGTGGAAAATAGAATATGCAAAATGGAGAATGGAAAATGAAAAATGGAAAATAAATAATGGAAAATGAAAAATAAAATATTGAAATGGAAATTTGAAAATTGGAAAATGAAAAATGGAAGTTGAAAAAAGAATATGAAAAATGGAAAATGAAAAATGAAAACTGAAAAAATAAAATGAAAAATGGAAAATGAAAAATTGCAAATGAAAAATGGAATATGAAAAATTAAAATTTCCAAACGAAAAATGGGAACAAAAAATGAAAAATGGAAATTAAAATTGAAAAAAAAATGGGAAATGAAAAATGGAAAGTGTAATATGAAAAATGGCAAATAAAAAATGAAAACTGAGAAATGGAAAATGAAAAACGGAAGATGAAAAAAAAATGGAAAATGAAAAATGGTAAATGGAGAATGGAGAATGGAAAATAAAACACGAAAAATGGAATGGAAAATGAAAAATGACGGTTAAAAATGGAAAATGCAAAATGAAAAATTACAAATGAAAAATGGAAAATAAAAAATTAAAAATTAAAAATGGAAAACGAAAAATAAAAAAAATACAAATGAAAATTTAAAAATGGAAAATAAAAAATGGAAAATGAAAAATGGAGAATGGAAACTGGAAAATTGAAAAGGGAAAATGAAAAATTAAAAATGGAAATTGAAAATGAAACAAGAAAAAGGGAAAATGAAAAAACGAAAAACGAAAAACGAAAAATTTAAAATAAAAAGCGGAAAATAGGAAATGAAGAATGGAGAATGGAAAATGTAAAATGAAAAATGGAAAATGGAAAATGAAAAACGGAAAAAGGAAAATGAAACATGAAAAACGGAAAATACAAAATGAAAAATGGAGAATGGAAAAATGGAAAATGAAAAATGAAAAATGAAAAATTGAAAATTGAAAATGAAAAATGGAAAATGAAAATGGAAAATGAAAAATTACAATTGAAAAATGAAAAATGAATAATGAAAAATTAAAAACGGAAAATGGGAAATGAAACATGAGAAATGGAAAAAAATGAAAAATGGAGAATGGAAAATGAAAAATGGAAAATGAAAAATTGCAAATGTAAAATGGAGAATGAAAAATTTTAAATTTACCATTTCATTTACCATTCTCCATTTTTAAATTTTTATTTTCCATTTTTCATGTTCCATTTCCCATTTCCCGTTTTTCATTTTCCATTTTTCAGTTTTCATTTTTCATTTTCCATATTCCATTTTTCATATTCCTTTTTTTATCTTCCATTTTTCATTTTCCATTTTTCAAATTTCCATTTCAATTTTTTATTTTTCATTTTCCATTTCATATTTATCATTTTTTATTTTTCATGTTCCATTTTTTAATTTTCATTTGTAATTTTTTATTTTTCATTTTCCATTTTTAATTTTTTATTTTCCATTTTTCATTTGTAATTTTTCATTTTCCATTTTGTATTTTTACTGTCATTTTTCATTTTTCATTTTCGATTTTCCATTCTCCATTTTTCATTTTCTATTTTCCATTTTTCATGTTTTATTTGCCATTTTCCGTTTTTAATTTTTCATTTTCCATTTTTAATTTTTCATTTTCCATTTTCCATTTTTCATTTTTCACTTTTCATTTTCAATTTTTAATTTTTAATTTTTAATTTTTAATTTTTAATTTTTAATTTTTAATTTTTAATTTTTAATTTTTAATTTTTAATTTCTAATTTTTAATTTTTAATTTTTAATTTTTAATTTTTAATTTTTAATAATTAATTTTTAATTTTTAATTTTTAATTTTTAATTTTAATTTTAATTTTAATTTTTAATTTTTAATTTTTAATTTTTAATTTTTAATTTTTAATTTTTAATTTTTAACTTTTAATTTTTAATTTTTAATTTTTAATTTTTAATTTTTAATTTTTAATTTTTAATTTTTAATATTTAATTTTTAATTTTTAATTTTTAATTTTTAATTTTTAATTTTTTAATTTTTAATTTTAATTTTTAATTTTTCATTTTTAATTTTTAATTTTTAATTTTTAACTTTTAATTTTTAATTTTTAATTTTTAATTTTTAATTTTTAATTTTTAATTTTTAATTTTTAATTTTTAATTTTTAATTTTTAATTTTTAATTTTTAATTTTTAATTTTTAATTTTTAATTTTTAATTTTTAATTTTTAATTTTTAATTTTTAATTTTTAATTCTTAATTTTTAATTTTTAATTTTTAATTTTTAATTTTTAATTTTTAATTTTTAATTTTTAATTTTTAATTTTTAATTTTTAATTTTTAATTTTTAATTTTTAATTTTTAATTTTTAATTTTTAATTTTTAATTTTTAATTTTTAATTTTTAATTTTTAATTTTTAATTTTTAATTTTTAATTTTTAATTTTTAATTTTCAATTTTTAATTTTTAATTTTTAATTTTTAATTTTTAATTTTTAATTTTTAAATTTTAAATATTAAATTTTTAATTTTAATTTTTAATTTTTAATTTTTAATTTTTAATTTTTAATTTTTAATTTTTAATTTTTAATTTTTAATTTTTAATTTTTAATTTTTAATTTTTAGTTTTTACTTTTTAATATTTACTTTTTAATATTTAATTTTTAATTTTTAATTTTTAATTTTTAATTTTTAATTTTTAATTTTTAATTTTTAATTTTTAATTTTTAATTTTTAATTTTTAATTTTTAATTTTTAATTTTTAATTTTTAATTTTTAATTTTTAATTTTTAATTTTTTAATTTTTAATTTTTAATTTTTAATTTTTAATTTTTAATTTTTAATTTTTAATTTTTAATTTTAAATTTTTAATTTTTGATTTTTAGTTTTTAATTTTTAATTTTTAATTTTTAATTTTTAATTTTTAATTTTTAATTTTTAATTTTTAATTTTTAATTTTTAATTTTTAATTTTTAGTTTTTAATTTTTAATTTTTAATTTTTAATTTTTAATTTTTAATTTTTAATTTTTAATTTTTAATTTTTAATTTTTAATTTTTAATTTTTAATTTTTAATTTTTAATTTTTAAATTTTAATTTTTAATTTTTAATTTTTAATTTTTAATTTTTAATTTTTAATTTTTAAATTTTAATTTTTAATTTTTAATTTTTAATTTTTAATTTTTAATTTTTAATTTTTAATTTTTAATTTTTAATTTTTAATTTTTAATTTTTAATTTTTAATTTTTAATTTTTAATTTTTCATTTTTAATTTTTCATTTTTAATTTTTCATTTTTAATTTTTAATTTTTAATTTTTAATTTTTAATTTTTAATTTTTAATTTTTAATTTTTAATTTTTAATTTTTAATTTTTAATTTTTAATTTTTAATTTTTAATTTTTAATTTTTAATTTTTAATTTTTAATTTTTAATTTTTAATTTTAAATTTTTAATTTTAAATTTTTAATTTTTAATTTTTAATTTTTAATTTTTAATTTTTAATTTTTAATTTTTAATTTTTAATTTTTAACTTTTAATTTTTAATTTTTAATTTTTAATTTTTAATTTTTAATTTTTAATTTTTAATTTTTAATTTTTAATTTTTAATTTTTAATTTTTAATTTTTAATTTTTAATTTTTAATTTTTAATTTTTAATTTTTAATTTTTAATTTTTAATTTTTAATTTTTAATTTTTAATTTTTAATTTTTAATTTTTAATTTTTAATTTTTAATTTTTAATTTTTAATTTTTAATTTTTAATTTTTAATTTTTAATTTTTAATTTTTAATTTTTAATTTTTAATTTTTAATTTTTAATTTTTAATTTTTAATTTTTAATTTTTAATTTTTAATTTTTAATTTTTAATTTTTAATTTTTAATTTTTAATTTTTAATTTTTAATTTTTAATTTTTAATTTTTAATTTTTAATTTTTAATTTTTAATTTTTAATTTTTAATTTTTAATTTTTAATTTTTAATTTTTAATTTTTAATTTTTAATTTTTAATTTTAATTTTTAATTTTTAATTTTTAATTTTTAATTTTTAATTTTTAATTTTTAATTTTTAATTTTTAATTTTTAATTTTTAATTTTTAATTTTTAATTTTTAATTTTTAATTTTTAATTTTTAATTTTTAATTTTTAATTTTTAATTTTTAATTTTTAATTTTTAATTTTTAATTTTTAATTTTTAATTTTTAATTTTTAATTTTTAATTTTTAATTTTTAATTTTGAATTTTTAATTTTTAATTTTTAATTTTTAATTTTTAATTTTTAATTTTTAATTTTTAATTTTTAACTTTTAATTTTTAATTTTTAATTTTTAATTTTTAATTTTTAATTTTTAATTTTTAATTTTTAATTTTTAATTTTTAATTTTTTATTTTTAATTTTTAATTTTTATTTTTTAATTTTTAATTTGTAATTTTTAATTTTTAATTTTTAATTTTTAATTTTTAATTTTTAATTTTTAATTTTTAATTTTTAATTTTTAATTTTTAATTTTTAATTTTTAATTTTTAATTTTTAATTTTTAGTTTTTAATTTTTAATTTTTAATTTTTAATTTTTAATTTTTAATTTTTAATTTTTAATTTTTAATTTTTAATTTTTAATTTTTAATTTTTAATTTTTAATTTTTAATTTTTAATTTTTAATTTTTAATTAATTTTAATTAATTTTTAATTTTTAATTTTTAATTTTTAATTTTTAATTTTTAATTTTTAATTTTTAATTTTTAATTTTTAATTTTTAATTTTTAATTTTTAATTTTTAATTTTAATTTTTAATTTTTAATTTTTAATTTTTAATTTTTAATTTTTAATTTTTAATTTTTAATTTTTAATTTTAATTTTTAATTTTTAATTTTTAATTTTTAATTTTTAATTTTTAATTTTTAATTTTTAATTTTTAATTTTTAATTTTTAATTTTTAATTTTTAATTTTTAATTTTTAATTTTTAATTTTTAATTTTTAATTTTTAATTTTTAATTTTTATTTTTAATTTTTAATTTTTAATTTTTAATTTTTAATTTTTAATTTTTAATTTTTAATTTTTAATTATTAATTTTTAATTTTTAATTTTTAATTTTTAATTTTTAATTTTTAATTATTAATTTTTAATTTTTAATTTTTAATTTTTAATTTTTAATTTTTAATTTTTAATTTTTAATTTTTAATTTTTAATTTTTAATTTTTAATTTTTAATTTTTAATTTTTAATTTTTAATTTTTAATTTTTAATTTTTAATTTTTAATTTTTAATTTTTAATTTTTAATTTTTAATTTTTAATTTTTAATTTTTAATTTTTAATTTTTAATTTTTAATTTTTAATTTTTAATTTTTAATTTTTAATTTTTAATTTTTAATTTTTAATTTTTAATTTTTAATTTTTAATTTTTAATTTTTAATTTTTAATTTTTAATTTTTAATTTTTAATTTTTAATTTTTAATTTTTAATTTTTAATTTTTAATTTTTAATTTTTAATTTTTAATTTTTAATTTTTAATTTTTAATTTTTAATTTTTAATTTTTAATTTTTAATTTTTAATTATTAATTTTTAATTTTTAATTTTTAATTTTTAATTTTTAATTTTTAATTTTTAATTTTTAATTTTTAATTTTTAATTTTTAATTTTTAATTTTTAATTTTTAATTTTTAATTTTTAATTTTTAATTTTTAATTTTTAATTTTTAATTTTTAATTTTTAATTTTTAATTTTTAATTTTTAATTTTTAATTTTTAATTTTTAATTTTAATTTTTAATTTTTAATTTTTAATTTTTAATTTTAATTTTTAATTTTTAATTTTTAATTTTTAATTTTTAATTTTTAATTTTTAATTTTTAATTTCTAATTTTTAATTTTTAATTTTTAATTTTTTATTTTTAATTTTTAATTTTTAATTTTTAATTTTTAATTTTTAATTTTTAATTTTTAATTTTTAATTTTTAATTTTTAATTTTTCATTTTTAATTTTTAATTTTTAATTTTTAATTTTTAATTTTTAATGTTTAATTTTTAATTTTTAATTTTTAATTTTTAATTTTTAATTTTTAATTTTTAATTTTTAATTTTCAATTTTTAATTTTTAATTTTTAATTTTTAATTTTTAATTTTTAGTTTTTAATTTTTAATTTTTAATTTTTAATTTTTAATTTTTAATTTTTAATTTTTAACTTTTAACTTTTAATTTTTAATTTTTAATTTTTAATTTTTAATTTTAAATCTTTAATTTTAAATTTTTAATTTTTAATTTTTAATTTTTAATTTTTAATTTTTAATTTTTAATTTTTAATTTTTAATTTTTAATTTTTAATTTTTAATTTTTAATTTTTAATTTTTAATTTTTAATTTTTAATTTTTAATTTTTAATATTTAATTTTTAGTTTTTAATTTTTAATTTTTAATTTCCAATTTTTAATTTTTAATTTTTAATTTCCAATTTTTAATTTTTAATTTTTAATTTTTAATTTTTAATTTTTAATTTTTAATTTTTAATTTTTAATTTTTAATTTTTAATTTTTAATTTTTAATTTTTAATTTTTAATTTTTAATTTTTAATTTTTAATTTTTAATTTTAATTTTTAATTTTTAATTTTTAATTTTTAATTTTTAATTTTTAAT